>CM033447.1:38482500-38929089 GCA_019425775.1 Rafetus swinhoei
TAGATAAGCTTGAGAGGCCTGTTCTCCTGCCAGAATATCATATTTGTGAAATGTAACAGCCACTTCACACTTACACAAAACCATCCAAACCTGTATTGTTAAACCCAAAGGCTGTCACATTCCACCTCACTAATGACAATTGCCTTGGCAAGACCTTCTCTCTTGCCCTCTGCTACAGTGACATTTGACACAATTTTGCAATATCACCTCAAGATGCACACGATCCCCTTTCCTTCACTTCCACATATGTGGTGGGTACAAACTTAGATCTTTTCGTAACATAATCCGTTTTGTAGCATTTCTTAAATTAAATTCCATCTCCTCAGGTCACATACACATCTCTACCATTTGCCTGCTGACTGCCTTCACGGTTAAGAACAGTTACAGCTAAGCCATCTATATAGTTGGAGTGCATGCATATCATTGCCAGTGGCTATTGCTAGTTCCAAAGGGGAACAGTTAAGGTTACATGAATGTCTTTGTTTTAAGAAGGGCACAAGCTATCAATAGGAAACATGCTAATAATGTATGTTTTGTCATTTCATTATATGACCCAGATGGAAATAGCATATGTATTTTTACAATTTAACTATTGTGCTGAATTATAATGTTTTGTTATTCAGGTTTTTTTTATGCATTCAAAAGAAAGGATGCCTCAAGCAACAATCCATAGAGGAAAATATCTGGCATTTTCTACTGACTGAAATCAGTGAATCATCCTCTTATTTCTGCAGGAGCAGTTGCCATGAGCAGTGTGTAGTCTGGACAAGTAAATTCAGTGAACTACGTTTCTTCCATTTCATTGAATTGGTATCTTGAGCTTTTTAGTGGAAAAACTTGACTTTTCATCTATCTCTTAAAACCCTGTGAAAGCTAAACTATTATATGATCTTCTCATGAACACTTCATCTCTGCAGATGAGCAACATTGTGTAAACTCTGCTTGAATGCTCTCCTTGCAGACAAAAATCAGGAAAAAAGCTTGATCTTAGTAACAGTATCAGCCAAATAATAGAATCCAGGGTATGTAAACTTCAGGGGTATAAACTAACGTAACTACAAAAAGGAAAAATTCTAAAGCTGGATAATTGTCATATATTCTATGGTGAATTTATTTTTAAATAAGTAGACAAACTATTATAAGGAAAACGTAATTGAAAATAAAGTCATGAAGAGATGATAGTTTGCAGTAAATTGAAGTAATCCCAACAACCTCTTTAAGCCCTAAGTATTAATGCATTCTCCATAGCATTTTTAGATTTTGGTAAATCTTGTAGAATCTCAATATTTTACTCAACATTTTATTGATAAATTCCATTGGCCTCATGGTCCTAGTAAAATATATCACATTTTAATTTTCTGACAAAAAATTAAAATAAACCAAAAGTGCTATAAAGGCTTATCTAGTAAAAATAGTACAGTATATAGAATCATTGTGCTTTAGCACCCTGATTCTGCACATCCTTGTACATGCATTTAACTGTACTGCTGTAAGTATTTGTTTGCTCATGGCAGTACAGTTAAACATGTATGTGTTAGCAAGATTGGGACCTAAGTCAAATAGCCCCTTCAAAATTCTATTTAACTTTTAACAGGAGTTAAGAACTTTATTTGGTGCTTGAGCATAAACTAAATAAATAGCAACATCTAGTTATAAAATATAGTTATAAAATATCACATAGTTTCCAGTGAGACACATAAGAGGCACTATTCATTCCACAATGACACTCCAAATGATAACAATTTATTGGAAATACAGAAATATGAAATAGCATAGTGGAAATTAGATTATTTTGTGGGAGGTAGTGAGATAATATGACAATTGGTACTGAGCAAAAGAAGAAATACTGGGTTAGTAGATAGTTAATGCTGTTGTTATAACCCCCTAATATTCCTAGGTAAATAGGCATGCCTGTGAAATATTTACTAATTTATGCATCTGCATCTCTTCCTAGAAAGTTTGTATTAATTGTTTCTTCATAATGTGTGACTGTGTTGATTGGCTTGATCCAATATATTGCAGGTATTGTTGTCTCAGTGAACTGAAAATGGATTACTAGGCAGTTTGGAACCAAAGTTTTTAGATCCTTGCTGCAGAGTTTGAAGTATAATTTAAGGATTGGTGTGCACTGTGGTCCAGTGTATATCAATGCAATTTTAAACATCTTGTGGCATGTGTCACGCCTTCTTAGTAAAAGTGCCATAATGATTCAGTGACAATGTTTTATAGACTTTGCATCAGCTCTGCAAGAATCCTTACTGTTCTTGACAGCTTTCAGTGGCCATTTGGTTGCTTGCTTTTAATTAAATGAGACTCTCTCAAGTGGTGTTGAGCCTAAACTAACTGGTGTATCCCCTTAATGTTTCTACAGCAAGCACATTGTAACCCTTGATGTAAAAGTGCCCAGATGCAGCAAGTCATGCATATACTTTAGCGAAATCATCACCCATGCAATCCTAACTTCGAATCTCTGTCTATGAATGTACAGTGAAGTTGAAAGTGTCATTTCCATCTTGGGCAGATGTACCTGCTCTTCCTATAGTCACTTCCGCATAGGTGGTGGCAGAGGCTAGCTGCCCAAGTACTACGTTAGGCCTCTTGAAGATGATGTTGTGTAGGTTTCCTATGACTGCAGAGCTGTTAATTACTCACTTAATTGTAAGTGGTCTCCTACAATATGTGTGGCCCCTCTAATGCTTAACAATCTGTCCCACCTTGTATTTATCTTGGACTCTGTTTACCCTCTCCTAACCTGAAGAACAGCTCTGTGAAGCTGAGAGATGTGTCCCATCTAGCAACAGAAGTTGGTCCAATAAAAAGACAGTATCTCATAAACCTTGTCTCTTTTTTAAAAATTTCCCAGTAAATTTCAGGTTTTACTTCTGATTTAGACTATTTTTTCCACAATTTTATTTTCCTATGTAATGGAAATTGTGTTTTTTGATCAGTTCTATATAAGTTTTTGTTTGATCAGTCAGCTATCTTCTTTACTAAGCACACTATGACAAAATACTTTGATTCGTTAGCTGTGGTCAGCAGTTCAGACTCTTAAGAGCATGGGTGATTGCCATAACTTTTACAAGCCTGATCACCAGGCCCAACACAGTTTTTGAAATCAGAGTTTTTCTTCTCTGAGATGGTTTGGCTGCTCTGGCTGTTCTCCATGTGCCTGATAGAGAGAAGTGAAATAACTTGCTTAAGATCCTCCGACAGCAGAACCAGCAAAAGAATCAAGTTCTCCTACATCCCAATCCTGTACTCTCTCCATCATCACATACCACTTCCTATTATGGCACACAGAATGATTCCTGGAAATTAGAAAGAGCTGTCATCTGAAGGAGGGCTTACCAACAAGGGAAGAGTGGGTGTGAGTGCTAGCTGTGAAGGATGTCAGACTGTGGTGGTTGGGACAGAGAGACTTGTAGAGGATTTAAGAGCCTGGTGTTTGGGTTTGGAGCATTACTGAACATACTAGTTGAGTGTATTATATATCTGGGAGGCGTTTAAATTATGTGTTAGTTAGATTTCAGGAGAGTTCTGGCATGTGAGAGATGGAACAAGCCATGGATTTTGTTTAGTGGGTGAAGTATTTCTGGGATGGCCAATTTATAGATGAGTTTTCCTGTCTGCAGTAACAGTATATTCTGGGGACCAGATACTTGTGCATTACATGTGAAATAAGATGTATTAGGGGCCAAGAGGATAGCTTTTTAAATTGAGTGACCGCACCACACCTTAAATGGTGAGAGAGGGGATATTGTTAGAGTGGCATAGACTCTGGTGCAAGAACTGACTCCTCTTTCCTGCCCCCCCCTTCTGCAGTGGGCTCCCTGGAAGGCAGGGGGATATGTAGGCATAAGTTGAGTGAGAAAAGCCTTCACCCAGGCCAAGCAGAGCAGCACCCACCCTTCCACCCTTGGAAGTGGCAAAATACCAGTTTGGTTAGGATGCAATCTAGACATTGTCCTCACTGCTTCTTTCTCAGGGTGCCGGAGGCAGCTGAGAGAGAAATTTTTCCTACCTGCCTGATTAGCCAAGGCAAATTGGAGTCTGTTTCATCATCCTCATGGCAGATTCTGGGGGAGTAGGTAAGCTCTGACACTGCAATTCATCATGTGAGCATGGGATGGATGTCCAGGGCAGGCACACGCTAAGGAGTGATCAAATAAATCAAATGAGGGTCGCAATGGATTTGGAAGTAGGTGTTTGTTAAAGGAGTGGAAATGTGAGCTCCCAATGACTAGCACAACAGTGAGCAACCCACCAACTTGTTTGTAGTCCATCTTGAGCCTCATGGGGGGTGGGGCGGGGAGATGGTAAGGTCCCAGCAGTGGGTTGGCTGGTGACCATGATGGAAAAGGGTTGGGGGCTGACAGAAGACTCCTGGATAGGTGTTGAAATGATTGTGAATTCAGCTGCACTGTACACTTTTATTTGCTGGGTACTTCCACACAGTTAAAAATAGGCTGTAACTTTAATCAAACAATATCCAGTGACTTCTGGCCTCCTTCCAGTACAGCTGGAAAATAAATACATCTTAGAAGGATAGGGAAATTGAATACCTTATAGTGCAAACTAGCCACTGACATGCATAGCATTTCTATGTTATATTACAGGGTAGCCAAACTGTGGCTCGCACACTACATGCGTCTCGCAGAGCCCCCCATGTTCCTCCCATTCCCACCTATCAGACTGGAGAGAGAGAAATCAGGACTCTACCTTGCAGTGAAGTAGGGGCTTCAGACGAACAGGGTGCATCAGTCAGTGCTTGGGGCTGCAGCAAGAACAGGGCTGAAGCCCTAAACCCTGGTAGGCACCTCCCGCAGGGCTGAAACTCTGAACCCCAGCTACTGAAGTGAGTGTAACCATGTTTAGTGATATTAAATCATCAATGTAAATTCTTGTATTTTGTGATGCCCAAATTTAAAAGATTGTGTGGAATATAAGAATTAAAAACCTGGAACATAGCGTCCCAAGCAAAATTTGTCTTTGGTAAATTATTTATTATGTTGTAGGTTTTAATGATGTTTTCTGAGCAACATTACATTATAATCCAGATCAGGTCTGACTGTGAGGATTGTTAGCATTCTCATTTTTCCTCATTTGAAATATATTTCTATTTCAGATAAGGCAAAATGATGTCCTTTAAACATTGAAACACTAATTGTTCTCCTCTGTAGATGTTTTTTGGAGTGAGTAGAGGACTAAAGTGAGCTCTCTGAAAATAATTGCACAGTCAATTAAGAACATTGTTAATCTAATGACCTCTCATGGGATTTTTGTTTAAATCACTGGTATCCAAATCCTACTGATTAAGCTTATTTGGTTTATATTTCTGCACTTTACTCTGAAATAACTCTTGTTGAAGCCTAATACATTCAGGTTTTCTAAACATATAAAAAAAACCCTGAGAGGAACATCAAATAAATGTTTAGATACAGTTGTATATTCATCCTGGAAGCCTGACGACTGTACATTTCACTAGCATACTTGTTTTAGTTTTGTTTGAATTAGACAGTGTATATTCCTGTTCAGTAGTCTGAACTTCTAAATTACAGTCAATGTTCATACTAAGTTAACCCAATAGTAGAAAAATGTGCTTTTAAATTTTTAGGAAAGTAGGAAATCAGCATGGGTACCTTTCAATAACACTGCAACAAATCTCCATGACCCCACTGCGTACAATGATCAAATTGGTCAGTTTCAAATCTGCTCTTCAGTACAGATTGAACCTCTCTAGACTGGCACTCTGGTCTGGCAATATCCCGGGTCCAGAGTGATTTTAGTTAGCTGGATGTCCACTTTTTATGGGTGTGGCCAAGTTTCCTGCAGTCCAATAACGTTTGTTTACAGCCACCAATCCTGGCTCTCTGTGTTCTGTGCTATTATTTAACTCTAATTTACCACTAAGGCCAGGTCTACATTTGACCTGGAAGATTGGCTTAAGATATCCAACTCCAGCTATGTAAAATACGTAGCTGGAATATGCTTACTTTAAGCCGATCTTGGCGCCACCGTCACCGTTGGACGCCAATGTGAGCAAACACTCCTGTCAGCTTCCCTTACTGTTTGTAACTGAGAAGAGTACCGGTGCCAACTGGAGTTGCCCTTCATGTTTGTTTTAGTGGGTCTTAACTAGACTAATTAAATCAAATGCCAGAAGATCAGTCTCCAGCATGGCAAGTGGATATGTGGCCTAAATGTCTTTTATGAGTCCTGTAAACAGTGGAAGTGTTGGTAATGCTGCTAGAAAATATCCCGTAGTTTGGCAAATTCTCTGGTTCGGCACTTGTCAGGGCCTGAAGGTGCCTGACCAGAGAGGTTAAAGTTGTATCACAATAACATTCCTTAATGAAAAATTCAGGGCCAGAATAGTCGGGAAGTTCTTATTTTGTTTCTTTGTATGGCTGAACTATTATCTATCTTAGTTTTCTTTTCGGGGGAATTGTCTATTTCTTGTGCACTACCTGCCATGAGCACAAATAAGAAAGAATATCTTGTCTTTTTTTTTAAATATGTTCATTGAGATTTACTAGAAGCAACAGTTTCACTAAGTTTTATTTTATTCCATTTTTCCTCATCTGAGGCTTCTAGGAACTTATTGGAAATCAAAATCCTTTGTGTATATTGCAGTAAAACTGATTGTGTTCTTGTTTATGATTTTTTTCTTTTATTTCCTTCTCACCCATCTTCTCTCATTTCAGCAAATACTGTAGAGCAGTTAAGCAGTCTGGAAATGTCTTGTAAGTCTCTCATTGACACTGATCTGTCATTTTCCTTGGTTCATGTCAGTTGGGTTTTTTTATTGCAACTTCTTGTAATTTTGTGTGGGTGACCTAAACTAGCAATGTCTCTTTCTTTCGAAGTTCACTTTTCCCTTTTAGCAGCAGAATTTCAGTAGCTATAAGACCTTTGATGAAGATAGCAATAAAATATATCAAATTAAAATATGCAATTTAATGTTTTTAACTCACATTAGATGAGTGCAAAAAATTAGTGGGGCGGATATTTGTTTTTATATGCAATGAAACATTTTACATTTCATTTCATGTCTGACTGATGCTGTTGTCAAGATGGAAACCTGTGAATTTCTCTCCACTGGTTCTTACCTCAAAAATGTAGCTGTCTGCCAAAACACCCATTTGTGCTATCAGAAATCATATCCTTTTTAACTTGTGTTGCATTAGCAGTAGGTATGGAATTTATTAGCAAAAGACTTACAAATTCACAATGGCCTGATCTCCCTCAGTGAATCAATGGGATAGACTGGATTCCAAAATCTCTTATTGGTTTTGCAATAGTGTCTTATTAAGTGCTTTTCCTTTCCTCTGTAGAAAAACTACTGACTTTATTATAAGCATATGCAAAGCAATACTTTAATAAGATCAGACCAAATGATGGTTCTTTCCTTTTGAACCAAAGGTTGAGAAACATCTTTTGTAGTCTCCTCCTAATGCTCTTAAATTAAATTTAATATTTTTTCTCAGCTTTTCTTCATATTTACTTTTTGAACACTATTCATGGAACATTTTTAGTGAAAGTATGACACTATTATAAGCAGTCAAACTATACATACCACCTGTTTCCAGGACTGCATGATACCTACCAGAACACTGCATGATCATTCTGAGTCTAAATGCCTCCTGTCTTCTTATAGATGCAAATAATAGTTGTTAGTTCATTGGACGAGCGAAAACTGTAAATTATTCTCTAAACTTTAACTTCTAGGGCGTGATCTCTTGCTGGTCTCATGCCACTCTTAAGGGTTTTGACTTCAAAGGAATTTCTTCTGATTTATGCTGGTGGGAGTGAAATCAGGCTCACAGTTCTTAACTCAACCAGTGGTGCTGAAAATCAAATCAGTACTAGCGCTGCCTGTAATAACTTTGCTGAAGAACGTAGGGAGTATTATTTTAAACACTTTATTTGTTCTGGTCACTGAGCTCCAGAAAACAAACAGAAGTACCTCATCTTTTTAGCCCAGCTTTTCATCGAGGACATTAGAGAACATGAGATCTGAAAATGATCTGAGGCTATGTATACAGAGTTTTGCAGAAAAATACATGTCACCGTCTACTAATATAGATCAAACCTGATTCAGATAAAGTCAATGAGAGCTTTGGAGTCTGTTGTTTTCTCTCTTGTTATGCTTACAAGCCTGTTTGGATTGGACTTGAATGACTTGCAAATAGAGAGTTGCTATTTTGCAGGTGTTTAAGTGTTTGTGGTGGAGTGTATTAAATCCCACACTGGTAGTCAGGGTAAATGTGAACCTGAGGCCTCAGTTAGTTCACATGGTTACACATCTGGAGGGTGTGCCAGACTCAGTTTATCAGATCCACAAGTTAGGACTTTATAAATAAACTTGCTCCAAGGAAGAGATCCAGGAGTACGAAGACTTAAAGTAAGTCTACACTGCAAAATTAAATTGATCTAAGTTACATGAGCATTAGCCACTGCAGTAATTATGTAACCCTTCTGTCAAGTGGTGCCAAGTAGCAGCCATGGCCAGGTTCAGTATTTAGGGGTTCCTTTCCATCGATCCAACACAGAACGTCTGGGAAATTCACACACCAAGTCTGGGTGCCTCTGAGAGGCAATGCTTCCCTACTCACAAGCAGAGAGTCTGAGTGTAGAAAAGAAAGTTTGAATAAAAGGAGAGAAGTAAATTGGCATTAATTGTGGGAAAACACCACAAACCAGCTTAATTAAAAAAAAAAGAATAAGTCCCACCTCAAATAGGTTGAGCAATGTCCTTTCCCCCTCAGATTCTTGTCTAAATATTCCCTTCACATGCCCAACTCTTCTCTGCACCCTGTTCACAACTGCTGCCCTTGTTAAATGCAGACTGTAATTGTATTTACATAGACATACCCAGTATCACTATCCCCTCCCATCTAGCTATCAGGGAAGCATTCGTTCAGACCTTGCTGACAATTATATCATTTTTGCATGTCCACGCTACATATCCTCACAGGAGCAATTACACCTATTTATCTGGCAGTGTGGAGTATTGTGGAATGATTTCTGAGAAGCAGCAACAGTTGATATAAGCAATGCAATGTCTACACTCACAGTGTGTCTACCTAAAACATCAACATAAGTGCTATGTCTCTCCTGGAGGTGGAGTTAAGTCAGTGGGTGAGTTACATCAATGGGAGTTAGATTTTAGTGTAAACACTTAGGGTGCATCTATACAGCAAGGCTTAACTCGAAATAAGCTACACAAATTGATCTACATCAATTGCGTAGCTTATTTTGAAATAGGGAGAATCTACATGGCACTTATTTTGATATAGAGCACTCTTCCTCCGACATCCCTTGCTCCTCGTACAATGAGTATTACAGGAGTCAGAGCAAGAAGTTCTCCAGCTTGACAGTATTTCAACATTATTTCAAAATAACTGCTTGCTGCATTGCTTTTGATAGCATATCAAGAACAAAAAGTCCATGCAAGTAAGACACTGTTATAGGAAAAGCTCTGTTATCTACTACTTAAACCAGAAAGCTTAATTAACCATCATTTTTTATATCTCCTAATACAAATCTTCAGTCTATTAACCTGGCTAGTATACTACCCAGCAGGTTATGCAATTGCACATTCTGTACTCTACTTTTATGCAAAAGAAGCAGAAGTCAAGCGGTTATCAGAGATTTTAGCTAAAAAAGCAGTTTCCAGGGTATGTCATTTACAGATTCAGCCCAATCTCCTACATCTTCATCTAGAGTGATAACTGTTGTTGCTAATGATGACCCTGAGGCACTGCAAGATCCTGAAGTGCCTTCTGTATCCTCAAAGAAAGATTGTTTTATGTACAATACAGTTTTAGCGTTAAGTGTATTTTTAGCGATCTCGGCATATGCCATGTGCTGCCCATAGTGAAATGTAGTGTCAAAAGATAACCAGAACTTGTATACACCTAAGTGCTTCAAGAAACCAACCACTTTGGACTGCAGTATTAGTGCTGGATACTTGAGTTTATACTTTATTCATGTTATTGTATTCTAATCCTTTGAAAATTGATATTCCATTGGTAAGGTATAACTCTAAGTTAACCAGAATAGTCAATTAACCGGCCCCCTCCATTTCCTCAGTGTGCTGGATAACCAAGCTTTCACTGTATTTAGACAAGATGTTCATGCTGTTTTGAAAAATAGGAGGAAATATCCTAAGATTTTTCATTATCACTATATAAAGAAGTTCTACTATTAACACTTGTGACAAGCTGCTGGCTAAGCCAGAGCTCTGCCACTATAGCCTGGCTGAAAAGGGCAATTGAAGCCAGCTGAGCAAGCCCATGCCTGAAGGGTTAATGGGGAAACAGCTGTGGGCCTCATTAGCCAGAAGGGCTAGATAAGGCAGCCCGAGGGGCAATTGTGGGGAAAGTGGAGAAAGAGGAGCCAAAAGTTGCTGAAAGTGCTCCTCAGCCATCTGGAGAGGCTAGCTGACTTTGCTGCAGAAAAAAGGAACAAACCACTGTAAATAGAAGGTGAACATAAGAACATTAGGCCTATCTAGCTCAGTAACTTGTCTGCTGACAGTGGCCAACACCAGATGCCCCAGAGGGAGGGAACACAACAGGCAATCATTATGTGCTCCCTCTCCTATCATCCATTTCCAGACAAACAGTGGTTAGGGACACCATTCTTACCCATCCTGGCTAATAGCCATTGATGGACCTAACTTCCATGAATCTATCTAGCTCTATTTTGAACCCTGTTAAAGTCCTAGTCTTCACAACATCCTCTAGCAAGGAGTTCCATAGGTTGACTGTGTGCTGAGTGAAGAAAAACTTCCTTTTGTTTGTTTTCAAACCTGCTGCCTATTAATTTCATTTGGGCTGTGTCTAGACTACATCCCTTTTTCAGTAAAGGGATGTAAATTAGGCATGTCGATTTTGCAAATGAAGCCGGGATTTAAATATCCCACACTTCATTTGCATAATGGCGGCTGCCACTTTTTTTCGAAACAGGGCTTTTTCGAAAAACAAAAAAACCAAAAAACCCTGTAAGTTTAGACTGGAATCTTTTGAAAATAAAACCCTTTTTCGAAAGATCCTGTAATCCTCATTTTTTGAGGAATACAGGATCTTTCGAAAAAGGGTTTTAATTTCAAAAGATTCCCATCTAAACTGCCTTTTTTTTTTAAAAAAAGCCCCATTTGGAAAAAAAGCGGCAGCTGCCAATATGCAAATGAAGCACGGGATATTTAAATCCCAGCTTAATTTGCAATATTGACGTGCCTAATTTACATCCCTTTACCAAAAAAGGGATGGAGTCTAGAAGTACCCTTGGTGACCCCCTACCTCTTATATTGTGGGAATGAGTAAATAACGTTTCCTTATTCACTTTTTCTACACCAGTCATGATATTATAGACCTCTATCAAATCCCCCCTTAGTCTCCTCTTTTCTAAACTGAAAAGTTCAAATCTTTTTAATCTGTCTTCAGATGGGACCTGTTCCAAACCCCTAATCATTTTTGTTGCCCTTTTCTGCCCCTTTTCCAATGCCAATATATCTTTTTTGAGATGAGGTGACCACATCTGTTTGCAGTATTCAAGATGTGGGCGTGCCATGGTTTTATATAGAGGCAATAGAGTATTCTTGGTCTTATTCTCTATCCCTTTTTAAATGATTCCTAATATTCTATTTGCTTTTTTGACTGCCGCTGCAGCCTGAGTGGATGTTTTCAGAGAACTATCCATGATAACTCCAAGATCTCTCTCTTGAGTAGTTGTAGCCAAATTAGTCCCCCTCATATTGTATGTATAGTTGGGATTATTTTTTCCAATGTGCATTACTTTACATTTATCAACATTAAATTTCACTTGCCATTTTGTTGCCTGATTACTAACCTTGGTGAGATCTTTTTGAAGCTCTTCACAGTCTGCTTTGGTCTTAACTATCTTGAGCAGTTTGGTATCATCTGCAAATTTTGCCACCTCACTGTTTACCCCTTTCTCTAGATCATTTATAAATAAATTGAATAGGATTGGTCCCAGGACAGACCCTTGGGGGACTAGTTACTGCTCTCCACTTGGAAAACTTACCATTTATTCCTATCTTTTGTTTCCTGTCTTTTATCAGTCCATGAAAGGACCTTCCCTCTTATCCCATGACAATTTGCTTTACTTATGAGTCTTTGGTGAGGGACCTTGTCAAAGGCTTTCTGGAAATCTAAGTATACTATATCTACTTGTCCACATGTTTGTTGACCTCCCTCAAAGAACTCAGTAGATTAGTAAGACATGATTTCCCTTTACAGAAACCATGTTGACTTCCCTCAACAAATTATGTTCATTCATGTGTCTGACAATTTTATTCTTTACTGTAGTTTCAACCTGTTAGACTTACTAGTCTATAATTGCCAGGATCACCTCTAGAGCCCTTTTTAAATTTTGCCATCCCATTAGCTATCTTCCAGTCATTAGGTATGGAAGCTGATTTAAAGGACAGATTACAAATCACAGTTAGTAGTTCTGCAATTTGACATTTCATTTTTTTTCAGAAATCTTGGATGAATGCCATTTCCTCTTCAAACTCCTTTTTGGCTTTTCTTATTATATTTTTACACTTAATTTGATATTTATGTTTCTTTCTATTTTCCTCACTAGGATTTGACTTCCACTTTTAAAAAGATGTCTCTCTGTCTCTCACTGCTTCTTTTACTTGGTAGTTAAGCCACAGTGGCAGGTTTTTTGGCTCTCTGATTGTGTTTTTTTATTTGGGGTATGCATTTAAGTTGGGCCTCTATTAATGGTGTCTTTGCAAAGTTTCTATGCAGCCTGCAGGGATTTTACTTTTGTCACTGTACCTTTTAATTTCTGTTTAACTAACTTACTTTTGTGTAGTTCCCCTTTCTAAAAATAAATGCCACAGTGTTAGGTTGCTGAGGTGTTTTTCCCACCACCGGGATGTTAAATTTTATTACATTATGGTCACTATTTCCAAGCGGTCCAGTTATATTTACCTCTTGAACCAGATCCTGCACTCCACTTAGGTCTAAATCAAGAATAGCCTCTCCCTTTGTGGGGTCCAGAAGCAGCTGCTCCAAGAAGCAGTCATTTAAGGTATCAAAAAATGTTATCTCTGAGATTACGTGTACCTAGTCAATATGGGGAAAGTTGAAATCCCCCACTATTGAGTTTTTTATTTTGATAGCCTCTCTAATCTCTCTTAGCATTTCATAGTCACTAGGTGGTAGGAAATTGACATAGACAATAAAAGGCACAGGGATTGCACAAGAAAGGGCCTCCAGTTGATTTGTGGTTGAAAAAGAGGTCCCAGGGTGAGGGGCCTGGGTGAGGACTTTGTCACACAATGATATATCTTTTAAGCCTTCTCTGTCATGCATTGCTCTTGTTGGTTCTGAAATACAGGCAAGAGGGAAAATACTACATTCACAATGACTGTCATTACTTCATCTGCTCATAAAGCAACTGCTATTATCATTATGTAGTGAAAAGAACGGTTGCTCGCAAAAGGCATAGTGTAAGTATCACCATATGGTTCTTTATTCTTCTTTAGCTAAGTCTATATTTGTCTGTGCCCAGGCTTTATGTATTATTCTTTTTTTTCCCCTATAGGCTAAGTCAGTAACACTATAAAGAAAACATTCCAGAGGCTTTGTTAGAAACGCAATTGCACAAAAGGTCTGCTATCAATGCACTGCCTTGAAATTTTTACTTAAAAAAAAATCAGTAACACTTGTTGCTGAGCCCCATCTCCTCTTCCTCCTGGTCTGTTTCAGCATTTCTCATCAGCATGCCCCGCCATGCCCTGTCATTCAGTCTTTCTATGGCCTTCAAATGGCAAGTGTTGATAATGCCCTGTCAACGATGGGCCTGCTCTCCAGAGGTGAAAGTACTCCAGTAAGGCCTGATATACCATACTGGTAAGAAAGCAGCTAAGAAGATTTGGGATGCAGTACCAGCAATTAATAACCGATACAGCATATTGAAAAGACCCTGTACCACTTCCAGCCACTCCACAGAGCTGCCTCTCCTCTGGCTCCACCTGCAAGGCTGCTGCCATGCAGAGGAGAAGGGCTGGGTGGAAGCAGGGCGAGTGTAGTACAAAATATGTTGGACAGCCCTAGTAATTACTCCAATTACAATTAGCCCTGACACTGGAGTTAGCACTCTTATTCTTGCTTAAAGTACCAAGTACTCCTCCTACAAACAGCATATCCCAACAGTACCTAACCCCATGGTGGGGAAATGCTTTTGTAAACTTGCTGATCCACACATACCATATCCTATAGCAAGTGGTTAGTTTATTTGATGACCAGTTGGGTTAAACTGTCACCCAGGAACTACAGCTGATACACAGAGGAGCAGATTTGTGTCTAATATCAACCATCTTTATGTAAAAAGCATCATATTACAGTGAGGTTTTGCTACAAAGACTATTTTAGAATAAACATGGTCCCAACACTTTTAGCTGTCACCGAAACAGACTGCAGCAAACCTGTCACACTGTGTGGAATGGCTCACAACTGAGTGCTAATCAGAGCAGAAATATCATCCTGGTTGTAAGTTCTGTAATAGATGTCACCAACCCAATAACAAGTATGAACTCCTAAAGCAGTATAGCAATCTTAGCACCAAGTCAGAGACAGCATACTTGGAGGTTCCACTTTATCTTGCCATCCATGCTGGATTGTAATTGGCACTTTACACCAAAGATCATGACAATATTCAGGTTACTCCCAGTCCCAAAAGATGACACACTTACCAAGGCCAGTTGCATTCAGATCTCAAACTGAAAACATTGGTAGTTAATCTTGTAATTAACTATAGATTTATAAACTAAGAAAAGAAAGTTATTTACAAAGTTAAACCAGGAAACAGACTATAAAAATGAGTTAGTCTTAGATTTAAAAAGATCACAATCTTCAACAATAAGGAGATATGTCCTTTATGGTTGGCCAATGCCAAGTGGACTGGGGTTGCTTATGTTTATGAACCTTTGCCACTGAGAGTCCAGACAGTATAAACTTCCCATTTTCTCCTTGTTCAGGAATTTTTATCCTTTTTACCCCAGAATCCAGATGGGATGAGTTCACACCAGGTCTCTCCTTTCTCAGGGGAGTAAGAATGCTATCAACACAGTCTGTCTTTCGATGTTACACAACGCCCCGTTTGCTTCAATGAGACATATTGTATGCCAGATGAACAAGTGTTACCTTAACTAATGCTCCTTTTTTCCTGTTTGGTGAGTTATCTAATTAGAAGTTTACAATGTGAACACTCAAGGTAACTTTATTTGATGGGAAACCCATATTATAAATAGGATTAATACAGGCAGCATCCTACAAACATTAATAAAGTCTAATCACATTCTTATGACATTAATATCTATTTTAAATATATTAACTTACAGATGAGCAAGACTTTTCCAGCTATGTATTTATCAGTGTTCAGTGAGGCCCTGGGCCTTAGGCATGAGCTGACACCTGGTCTGCCAGTGCCACAAAACTCATTCCTATTTTAGTATAAAAAATGACATTAACATAATTTTGTCTTTAAATTTTTAGAGTAACTGTAGGTATGTCAAGCTGACATCAATCCTAGGCAGATAGAGTGGCTGGTAAGACACTCAGTAAAGAGCTTAAAGAAGGTAATGCAATGAATGCAAATCAATGTGGGGTTAAAGAAAATAGATCTTGTCAAGCTAATCTTAATTGTAATGAGATAATGAGTTTGATAAAGGGAGTAGTGTTGACATGATATACTTAGACTTCTTTAAGTGAAAAGGATTGGACAACCTCTTGAGGTCCTTTCCAGTCTTATGATTCTATGATAAGTCATTTGATTGGGTACTGCACAATATTTTGAATTTAAAAAAATGAACATAATTATAAAATCATTATGGCACACATTATCTGGATGAACATCTGGCTAACTGATAGATTTTAAAATGTAACTGTAAATAAAGACTCCTCATTGAGTGGCTTTGTGTGGATCAATTCATGGCCTTATGCTATTTAACATTTTTACGTGAAAGAAAACCTAACATAATCACTGATAAAGGTTGCAAATGACACAAATTGGTGGATTAACAAATCATGAAGAGGACAGGTAGTTACTTGCTTCAGTTGCTTCAGAGTGACATAGGTCACTTGGTAAACCGGATAGAAACAAACGAGATTTTATATAGCTAAATGTATGCATGTGGAAACAAAGAATATAGGCCACACTTAACATTACGGGGGACCCTATCCTTGGAAGGTGTGACTGAGAGAAAGATTGGAGACTAATGGTGAATAATAGCTGAACATGAGTTCATAATATGACACTGTGACCAGAAGAACAAATATGATCCTGGAGTGTATAAACAGGAGAATCTTGAGTAGGAGTAGAAAGGCTGTTTTACCTCTGTATTTGGCACTGGAGTGAGCACTGCTAGAGTACAACGTTGAGTACTAGCATCTACAATTCAAGAAAGATGACAAATTGGAGAGATTCTATTCCTTTAATTGTTTTTACAGCTCTTTTTGGAAAGCATATCTTATAGCAGGGGTGGGTGATAATTTTTCATGCGGGCCACTCGAAGATTTGGTAAGTGGTTAAGGGTCACACTTCTGAGGAGGGGAGTGCAGGGTCTGGGACAGCAGGTAGGGTGTAGAAGAGAGCTTGGGATAGAGAACTGGGGTGCAGGAGGGAGTGTTGGGTATAAGAGGGAGCTTGGATGAAGGACGGGGTTATGATCTAGGGCAGGGGATTGGGGTATAGGGTCTCAGAGGGGTTATGGTTGCAGGAGAGGATTCTAGCCTGGGAGAGGGATGTAGAAGGAGGGGTACAGAGTCTGGGACAGAACTGAGACCTGGAGGAGATGGGGAAAGGGGGTGCAGAGAGGTTTGATGGTGACCTGGGGCAGGGTGCCAGAGGCAGGCTTTGGCTGGGAGGGGCTTACCTAGATGACTCCCACCCAGCAGCTCTGCAGGAACCTGAGACAGGCTCCCTGCCTGCGTGCTGGGTGGGCTGCTCCATGTGGCTCTGCTCCAGCACAGGGAAGGAGGGAGTAAGGAGGCTTCATTTGCTGCTGCAGCCTTGAGCAAAATTTCTCAGCTCCTACTGGCTGGAAACTAGCCAATGGGAGCGAAGGGATTTTGCTAGGCGGTAGGGACACTGTGTGAACCTTTCTCTTTCTTTTCCCAGACTGCATCGCAATTAGAAGCCTGCTGTTTAAAGTGTCTGTAGCTGCTCTGTAGTAAGGGTGCCATCGAGGCAGCCGTGGGCCAGATCTGGCGGCTTGGCAGCCCGGATGCAGCCCACTAGCCACCTCTTGCCCACCCCTGTTTTATAGTGACAAGCTACATAGATTGAGCTCTTTGAGTCTAACAAAGAGACAGGTAGGAGTGACTTAATCATATTCTAAAAGTACCTACACAGGAAACAAATATTTAATAATGGTCTCTTCCATCTAGCAGAAAAAATGTATGTACAATCCAGTGGCTAGAATTCAAAACTAGACAAATTAAGAAATAAGGCATAATTTTTAACAGTTGAAAATATTTGAGTAGCTTTGGTTGTGTTTAAATGGCCTTTTTATTAAACTTCTTGACTAAATATCTTCAACCTGCTTTAACTTTTGTCGCCTTTGGTGAGCATAGCTGTTTTACTTCAATTTTGTCTTTGAGTCAGCTAGCTCTGCTGTGTAACATCAGGAGAAATATAAACAAATACGAATTAAATTTGGAAAAGATGCTCTGGGAGATATCATAATACAGTAAAACTCCAATAGTCCGGCATCCAATAGTCCGGCACTCCTGATAGTCCGGCATCAAAATGGCAAGAGCCTAGTGAGTGAGCTTCGCCAAAAAATGAGTCAAAAGGTAACAGTGGCAGCAGCTGAACTGAGCAAAAGGGTAAAAAAGGCTTAAAAAAACTAAAACATTACAGTATACTGTATATAGTATGTACAATAAAAAGGGTTAAGAACACTTTATATACAGTATATAATGTATACAGTATATATATAACCAATTTATAGTACCTCCTGATAGTCCGGCATATTTGATAATCCGGCACCACCTAGGTCCCATAGGTTCCGGATTATCGGAAGTCTACTGTACAGTCATTCTATCCTCCCTCCCTCCCTCTTACATTCTCTCTGTCTTAATTGTAATTTTGCTTTTCTGAGACATGGCAAAATAACCAAGATTTTATTTTTATGATCTGTACTAAAAAGGAATTTCTCACAGAGCACATTTGGTTCTTGATGGTGTTGCACGTGCTTAGAGAGTACTATAGAGAACTTTAGATTTTATATACATATATATATATATTTTTTTTTTTGGTGTTGAATTTTTACTATCAAAGTTACTTACTTTATGTGTGTGTGATTTCTCTCGATTCAAACATAGATACCTACTCACTGTGATGTGTTAATCTTTAAATCTTTGGATTAACACTTTTAAACAAAAGTAACATAGCAAATTATTTTTCATACCCAAAGAGCCAACTGATAATGTCAGTCACAATAATCTATCTTTAATATCAAGAGAGAAACTAAATAAGAGAGGATTGAAGCAGGGTCTCCATGAGTGAGCATGGGGTGTCTGTTACCTCCTCTGGCTGTGTGTACTGATCACTGAAAACAAAATGCTTGCTTAACTTTTACATTTCTAGCACTCTCCTGTGGAAAGCTCAGTATGAAAAAAATACCTGCACCATCTTTCCTTTTCGTGTCTTCTATATATAAACAAATGTATATGCTGCATATAAAAGGTATTTGTATTTGGAATTTTGCTTGATAAAAATTTGTAATATTAGTATGAAAATATGCCTAAATATAAACATAGCCTCACAAATATTATATATATTTTTTTTAATTTCGAAGGAAACCAAAGATATACTTACATATAAATTAACTTAATAGACTGTACTGGGGTATTATGTGGTTTCCATAAATTAGTCTTTTGATCCTGTTTTCTAGTAAGACTAGCAGTTAGCAAATGCAGCTTAAATAATATTGGGTAGACAACCTAAAGTCAAGGCTAGGTTCTGTGATATTTGGCTGTGATGTAATAGGGTTGCCATGCGTCCGGTATGGGCCTGGACAGTCCAGTATTTGCAGCTTCTGTCCAGTAAAAAAAACAGAAAATACCAGACATGTAAAATATCCAGTATTTTCTGTATCTCGGACGGAAGTCTGTTTGGGACATTCTTCCCCTGCCGCGTATGGTAGGGGCTGGGGGAAGCGTGGGAATTTAAAGGCACAGTGACTCTTTTTGTGTTGGTGTGGCTGTTTTGTTGGTTCCCCTCCCCCCCCCTTTTTTTGTTCAGTAACTTTGGTCCCCGTGTTTTGTTTTGTTTTGTGGGGTTTTTTTGCTCAATCAATTTTTTTCCTTTCATTTTCGGTATTTTTTTTAACTATCTGGCAACCCTACGTAATAGCTAGAACTGCATGAGTGGGGAGGGGCTTTGCTATATACCCTTTGAATAGGGTGGGGGACTAGTAAAGAAGCACTCAGAAAGAAACAGAGAAAAAGAAGTCCCAAATACAACCTGGATGGTCAAGCCAATGGCCGTGAAAAAAAAGCCTCAAGAAAGAAGCAGTCAGGTGCTCATAAAAGGCACAGGGCTTAATGCAAGAAAACTATTTCCTGTTTTTCTTCTCTGTCCAAGAAAGGGATTTTGTACATTCTTTGTAAATAAACAAGATTGCATGAAAAGTATCTGACTCCATCATCATGAACTTCTTATGGTAAGTCTGTTGTAGCTTTTCCCATTCTGGATTTGGAGCAGAGCTGTGGAACTGGGGATCTATATGTTTTTCATATTAAAAAGGAAATGAAATCATTGTATATAGTAGTTTTTTTAAACACCTTCAATAGCAGAATTTTTTTCTTAACTTCTAGAATTTCTTCCTTCTCATGAAGGTTTTCTGTAGCAAAATAAGAAGAGTAAATTGTCTTGAATGTGATCTTTTAGCACACACTTACTAGTAGTGGCCTTGTTCATATGATTTAATTGTATTTAAAAATGTAACTACCATTTGTCACTTTGTGCCACCAATTCTAGGAAAACAAGGATGGTTAAATAGCAGCAGGGCCTAAATGTAAAGGTTTGTAATGAGCTGGGATCAAACAAAGCCAGATATAGCTTCTAACAGTAAATTTCACAAATATGCAGAGTTGGGATTTTTGATTGCTTTATACCTTTCTCTTGTGTATACTGTTGAATTCTATTAAGAAATCTAATAAAGCATGAGTTTTGGAATCATTTTAGAAAATGTTTGCATGACTACTGGAAAAAAGTTATAGTGTTAAGAATTCAATAACTGTTACATGCTTTCCCCTTTAAATGCCCTGCTCTTGGAAGGAGATAAATTGCTGAAAGAGGATCTTACAAAAAGACATTTCGTTTTTATTGCTTTGAGTGGGATACAGCTTAAGCTTGTGTGTCCCTTCACTTCATTTTTTTTTTTTTGCCTTTTTCTGCTCCCATCTCTCTCTCTCTTTCAACAGGCAAATCACAAGGCCTCTAAGTGAACAGTACTACTATCAAATAGTTAATTATTGACAAATGCTCTTCATGGTTGCCTTTCTTAATTGTTTCATTACAAAGCATACAGATAGCTATAAAGACCTCTTCTCTATACGTTGTAAAATGCTACTGCATTGCTGAAGTGGTGCTTTTGCTCTCATGTCCATGGAAGGTTTTCCTGCAAGAAAAATTCTTTCGCTTTTAGGGAGTACAACAATTGCAGCTGCATTATTTTTTTGGCAGGGGAGAGAGGGATGGTTTAGGGAAAGATGTGGTACTTATCTGAGCCAAACATATATGTCTTCAGGAATTCAGTCATTACTGGTTTTGGTATTCTATGAAATTAGATTTTGCAGTCCCTGTGTTATGTCTTGCATGTGTGTGTTACATGAGTATATTTTTCTTTATGAGCTAGTCTCACATCTCTGACTGCAATGGCTTTCTCAGTCCCTGTATTTTAACTTTTTACATGAGTTGCTTTTGGTTTGGAATTTACTTACCTGGGGCTAGATTGGCTTCCCTAAAGACGTGGAAAAGCAGTCTGCTCCATTCTTTTATTGTGATTGCTAAGATGAAAGCACTATTATTCCATTATTACATGATGCTTAAGGGTCAACTATGAATTGCACCCCACTGTGTTAGCTGCTGTACCAACACACAGTAAGTCACTACCATGAAGAGCTTACAAACTAAATAGCCAAGACAGAGAGATGATGGGGGGGAAAGGGTATCACCCGTAAGCAGTATGAACAATGTAATGGCTGCAAACATCATGTTAGTTCCATATTTTTGGTGGGATGGTTTTTAGCTAGGAGGGGATAAGCTAAATGGAAACAAAGAGGGATATTGAAGGGGAAGGAGTGAGGGTGACAGGAGAGAAAGAGGTTAAGGGGCAAATGTGAAAAGACTGAGGGAGGGGGAGGTTTGCAGCTGTCAGTCAATACAGGAAATCTCTTGAATGTCTGAAAGTCCCTGCTTTGGCTACTTCAGTAGCTGGTCCTACTGACTGGGGTCTCTTTCTGGTTCCTCTCCATGGTTTCTCCCCAAGTTCATGCATCAATTGAGGAAGGGTGGTGGCACCTGTATGCTAGTGACTCAAGTATGCATGGGGAAGGGTCTCATCTGCATAGTGCTGGGGACAGTGAGATCACTGAAATTGAAACCATGGAAGAGGGAGACTAGATGAGAATGGCTGAAAGGTAACAGGTTGAAGAAAGAATTAATGCATGATTCCTACATCAATTGGAGACAGTAATGGGAGTGCTGCTGTTTTTCTAGTTCTGGTAGTTCAGAATGAACTATGTACTTATACTGTATATGAGAAGCACACAGTTAACTTCATGAAATTGTGCACATTTAAATTAGTTCAATATTCAAATGTACTCAGTGTGGCAATGTCTACACTATCAAGTTATTTTGAAATAAGTTATTTCTAAGTAATAACTCCTGCAATAACTATTTCAAAATAAGCTTATTCCTCTTCACAAGCAGGAGTTATTTCAAAATAACAAGCCCATTATTTTGAAATAACAGGTTTGGTAATGTGGATGCTTGCCTTGTAATTTCAAAATAAGGGGAGACATGTCCTGTTTTAGCTATATTTTATTTCATGCATTGTTCATGCTTAAGTCAAAAATTACCTGATGGTCAGTAGTTGAAATTTGAACCATGCTGTCTGTCTGTGATTGGTCACATAATATTGTTTATATGTTGATGGAATGAGCATAACTCTTATGAACAGTGGAAACACAAAAAAGGTAAACAGATTCTGTATTCATCATTTCCAAATAAAAATCCTTAAATATCTGGGCTGTTTGAAGGAGTTCTCTCTCTCTCTCTCTCTCTCTCTCTCTCTCTCTCTCTCTCACACACACACACACACACACACACACACACACACACACACACACACACACACACACACACACACCCAAATTCTACCCTACAGCTGTTTCCCAGGTAACTAACACAGCTATAGAAAGAATTTGCAATACTTGTATCATTTCCTATTTGAAATGCTAAAAATATTATAAAGTATGTGAAAATTGCACTATAAATAATTTACAGAACAGATGGAAGTAGGATTGCTATCTTTAGTGGTTTATGGTGGTTCTTTGAGTCATACACCACTGAAGAGAAGAATATTGTACAAGTGACATCTGTTTAATGTTTGTTCAGAGGATAGGTGGTATTTAGAAAACTTGTTTATGAAATGGGAAACTGCAAATTTCTCATGACAGGTATTTCTAACTAAGAATTTCTAAGATGTTTATCATCATGTTCTCTAAGTGCCATAGCAATATGTCTGTTTTATGTAAAGAGAAACATTGTCTTATTTCTTTATAGTTAGAGACACAGCAGATAATAGCTATGTATCTGGTCTTGCCTGCCGGTCTAACCATGCCTCTCTCACAATGGTTAGTACAAGCCCTTGCCAATAGCTTGTGGTGTTCAGAACATTGTAATTTGTGAATAATTTATCCATCTGAAATTTTGAATGACGTGTCCAGCATTTCTCTTGTGCAGTTGAAACCTGCAGCATATTTCTGTCCCTAGATCTCTCCCTATGTAGACAGAGTTCCTTTGTTGTGAGTGTGACAGAGAAAAAGTTGTTCACTCATGTTGTGTTACAGGCAGAAGAGTATACAGAGGAGGGCAATCTAATGAAATCCAACATGACTTAGTATTGTTTCTTTGAGGAGTATTACAGTCCAAGACGGATTGGACTGGTTTCTTTGAGGAGTATTACAGTCCAAGACGGATTGGACTGGTTTAGCCAGTCCTCTTTGAGGAGTATTACAGCAGGAGGTTATAAATGAATTGCCTTTATGGTGGAGTTTTTATCCAGGTTTGCTCACTAAGGCACAAGATGTGTTGGGGGAGATGCAGCTATATGTGTTCAAAGTGGGATTTTATCCTTCTCATTAATAAAGATCACTGGGGAGTTTTGAGGCTTCTCCTTGTGGAAGCAGAATGCCAGCCACCCTTAAACTAGTGATGAAGCAACTGCTCAAGTAGTCACCATGTCATTAAATTATTATTTTTCATTCTCCAGCTTACCATGGAAAGGAAGATATGTGAAAGTGGTATTGGAGCATATTTACTTACATTGTGATCTCCTGCGAGGGCTTAGTTGTTTTTCCAGACTGGCTTCTGACGTGTATAACAGAGGCAGTTCTGTTATCTATGCCATACACACGGTTCTGAAGGTGGACTCTCATGAAGTGTGTCTGTGGATTTTTCTAGATCTATCAGCAGTCTTCAGTTCCATTAACTGTGATTTTATTTGCTCTTTTGGGGAAGACTACACGATTGGATGGGAAGGCCCCATGTGATTTTTTTTTTTTTTTTAAGGCAAAGAGAAGGGGGTGGAAGAGTGCAAGCTGTGCCGGCAACTCCTCCCTGTTAAGTGTGTACTTATAAATGAACTGCCTGTTTTGTGGAGTTCACTGTGGAAAACAGTGAAACATTTTTGCCCTCAGTATCACCAATATTCACATAATGCATAGGGGCAAAATTTTCAAAGTCACGTGACTGACTCAAGACCCTGAGGCACTTACAAGCTCAAGTCTAATGGAAAGCTAAGGTTAATATGGAAGTTCACTTGAATGTGATCAATTTCAAATAATAGTAGAGCAATAATTACTAATAAGCAAATAATACTAGAGCTTTATGCTCTTTACGATCTGCTTGCTTATTTACCATTTCAGATAAAGGACAAGGTGTTCGTTGTAGTTTAGAAAGGTTTCCAAGGTCTTGAATCCAATTTTCTGAGATTTTTGTCACCCTTCCTTTGCCCTCAAAGGAGTAGCTGTGTTAGTTTGTATCTACAAAAACAACGAGGAGTCCTGTGGCTCCTTAGAGACTAACACATTTATTAGGGCATAATAAAAGCTTATGTCCTGATAAATCTCTTAGTCTCTAAGGTACCACAGGACTCCGTGTTCCTTTTGCCCTGTTATTGACATTACAATTCACTGGACTGTTATTGTCTACTGTGAGGTTTATCTGTTAGCTCATGGCAAATGGTTCTCAGTGATAGGTCCATGCTGGTGGTCTGCCAGATCTTAGTTCAACTTACTTCAGAGCATTGTATTCTCCTTGTTTGAGCATGTCTTTTGAGAGACTTGATTTAATTCAATTGTAGTATTGCAATTTGTTAAGATGAAAGATTGGTATTGTGATATTTTGTTTTTTGAGTTTTTTTAATAAATGTAAAGAACCATGGTGTGTGTTGGTGAAAAACAGTAACATCAATTTCTAGGTAAATAATAGGTTTGTGAATAAAATCTTTACAATTGTTATTTGCCAAGTAATTACTCTTATAAAGGAATTCACAATATTCCCTGTGTTACATTAACTATTGGGAATCCTACTGCAGTAATAAGCAGAAGTTCAAAATGGTAAAGAATTGTAATTTTTAAGCACGGTATTTGCCTGGCATGTCAATAAATCTTACTCTTTCCTTGACTACTTTCTTCTGTTCTTCTGCTCTACCTCCTCACCTGTCTTCGCCCAGCAGCTGCTGAAGAGGATTCATCAGAACACTACACACTTTAAAACATGTGGCACCTCCTTTTAAAACCTGCACATATAGGTGTAAAGGATTCTGTAGTGTCCCAGATCATGCAGGATGCCAGCTGTCACAGTTCAGCTGAAAAGAGAGTCTTGCTGTAAGCAACATCAAAGCTCTTTGGTGTCTTTCCAATTTGAGAGTGAGAAATGGCAAGTTTGAAACAGTGGGAAATTTTTCACATACTCATTTACTGTTATTACAAACTGTACAATACTTGTGGTGCAATTAGCTACATTATCATTTGGAGGTATGAATAATTCACACTACTAGGAAAGAGCATGAAGATTGATCTCCCAGAACATGAGCTGTACTTTGTTTAATACCTTACCAGAAGAAACTGCACATAAATCGATTAGCAATAGCTAACGTAAACTTAAATATTCAACCCTTTCAAGTATCATTCTTTACCTTCATTTAGGAATTCCCATGTTAGGTTGTTGCAGGATACTAGATGGAGAAGAATTGTACACGTCCATAGGACCTTAAAGTGCTTTTTTTTCCTGCTTTATATGTTTTGGATTATATTTTTTAAGTAGAGATAAAATGAGGATGTAGTGCTTAAAACTGGATCTAGAAAATAGGCTCTTTTTTAGTTTTACATGTTGCCCAAAAGCCAAACTGTAGGGGAAATTTAGCTTTTGAATTTGAATATAAACTCACGCACCCTCTAACTTTGCCAAATAAAAGTATTTTTACTTGAATGGTTGTGGTTCAGGCCCAACTTCAGTCAAATACAATAATTAGGAGTTGTACATATCACTAAAATTAGGAGTTGTACAGATCACTAAAAGGTGATTAGGAGGTGAATATCGGAGGCATGCATTTGGCAAGAATGCTTTGATTTTATTCCAGATACTCTAGGGAAATTCACTTGTTTTTCTTTAAAGTTTCTTTCTTTGCAGTAGCTTTAAACATAGTGAATATGGCATATTACTTGCAAAACTATAGCACTGGGGAACTAGTAGTACTGATCTGTAAGTCCTATTCAGAATTATACAGAACTTACTATCTTGATCTCAGATAGTTATAAAAACTATTATTGAAGAGAAGAAGTTGACATATGAATATTCCTATTAATTCCTATCTCTTTGTACTGTAATGTCTGTGTTTTGTTTTAGATTGTAAGCTTCTTGGAGCATGGACTATGCATACACTTGTCAGGAATCATTAAGAACCTAATTTAGATAGATAATAGGGTACAGGTATCTTGGTACAATGCGAATCAGCTTCTCTTAATAAGAGGCTTACCTAATGTCCTTGCTCTTTATTCTTAATCAGCTCTTGTTGATTTAAATGTGGGGTTTGTCTGAATAAATATTAAATAGGAAGTGGAGCACAGGAGCCATAATAATAAAAAGAACGACATGTACCAAAGTGAAAAATCATGTTCTGTACCTTCCTTGAGCCCTCAAAAATGGTTCAACAGCAGATGAACAAATTTTAGAGCTTAACATTTACTGTTATTCTGGGTATTGGGGGAAATCTCACTAGAATGGATGGACATAACAGATATGAAGCTTTAAGCCCTTTTAGGGATAGCTGATACAACAGAAGACTCTTCACAAAACATGGAGTTCTTGCAAAGCTGGTTATGATACTGATCTATATGGGCAGAGGGGTTTCACTGGAGGGCTAAATGCAAATTCAGAAGGCTCAATATTGTTTGCTTGGAGCTGGTAGTGTGAGGAGAAGCAACAGAGTAAGCATAGGAGAAGCTAAGAGAGGGTCAGAGAAGCATTTGTAGCATGACCCTGAGAAAAAGCTGAGGGCATGACTACTTTTTGGGTAGCGTTCTAGCTGGAACCAGGCTTGGAATAATAAACAAAGTAATTTTCTCCTGTTTTTTTTTAAACGGGATTGCCACAAAGAAATACCTGACTCATCATGAATTTCTCCCCTCAATAGAAACAACCAGAAAGACTCCCAAATAAAAGCTAATCTCTTGGGTCAAATTAAGTAAATAAGTATTATTTATTAATAGAGATAGACTTTAATCAAGATCACCTTTTGAACACTTCCAAGCCCTGGATCTCAGGCCCATGCCTGACTTTTATTATTTTATTGTGTTAGGTTTTAATTTTTATAGGGTACTTTACATTTTTCAAAACCCTTCATAAATGCTGCACTTGGTTACATGGTGAAATATAATTTTGCCTTTTGCAAATAGTTTGGAATGGTTAGTGGAATGAGGATACATTGTTCAGTTGTCTTTGCTCAGAAAAGCTGTCACATGGAAATAGTATCTGATGTAATAGTAGCTTTTACTAAAGCAGTGACAGTGAAATTCAGTTTTGAAGCAGCCGAGTTCATTTGCTGACTTCATTTTACTACTTACTAGTGCAGTAGATAGCAGCGAAACTCATTTTCTTTAGTTTCTTGCCTTTCTGAATCTAGAGAGCTGCCTTTTAGTTCATGACCTTGATTGCTACATACTTTGCAGTAAATAACCCTTTCTGGTGCTCATTCACTTGCAGAGGAAAGGCTCCCAAAAGAATAAATAGTGAATAAAAGCACTGAAAGCATTTTTGTTTTATTTGAATAATGCAAAAATTTGAGTGCTCTTTGGAATCTAATCAGCATTAATTTGCATAGAAAAATTGGCTCCAACAGGTTCTTCCTGAACAAAAAAGGTAATATACGGGTTTGGCAGGGGTTTTTTTTTTTTTTTGGAGGTTGCTTAAAATCGTAAGATTGATTAATTATTCAGGAGCTTCAGGTATGTGTATTATCATATGATGGGAAATGCTGAAGAGCGTTAGTGTTTGCACAAGTAGCAGTCAAGCAACATTCTGATCAGATGGAAAATGACAAGCTTAGAGATAATGTGCAGAATCCTTTAATTTCCTTTTATTTTATTACCCACTATGGTGGCAGCTTTGAGGTTGGAGTGTGCAGCTTTTCTAGAGCATCGTGGACTGTCTGGCAGGGTTTCCCAACCCCACACAGCACATGCAAAAATTAACTAATTTATCTGAGCCTGCTGATTCCCCTGCCCCCCCCACACACACCTTGCTGTACAGTAATGAAGGGGCCATTAAAAAGAGAAGAGGATTACTTCCCCAGTCATCCAGCTATGACTGATCTCCTGCTCTCTGCTGACTGCCTCAGCTTTTTTAGTGCAAGGTAGACTTGGCACAGGGCTATTAAGTTTTTTATTGGACTCTTTATTTGCTTCATTATAAAAGGATGCCTGTTCTGGCTGAGAAATGCCTAGTGACACTATTGTGGGGAACCCTTTCCCAGAGGAAGTTTATGGAGCACTGTCGCAAACTTGGTGAACTTTTTGCATCTTACTTGTAGTTTTGTCCTGGATCTGAAGTGTGGCCTCACTAGGGTTTTGGGTAAATTGTTTGTTTGGCTGTTTTTCCTATCTAAATATGGTAATATAGCTGCCATGTAAATTATTCTTAACTTGGAATCTCTACGTTGAGCTGGGCTGCATAGAAGCAACCATACCATGCTTGACCGCATCTATCACACTAGGCACTATATAATTGGTACATGAGTTAAAACAAAATAAATCATGCCAGGATGATATTTACAGTTATGAAGCAAACTGTTTTGAATATATATTAATAGAGTTTATCAAATATGGTAATAGCATGTGGGCAGAATTTCAATATCTTGTCATTTGAGCAATGTAATTGCAAGGAAAGGGCATTATACAATATAAGGTTACTTGCTTTGCATTGAAAAATGTTTACCTGTTTGAGTTCACATTGTCTTTAGTAAAGCAAGAGAGAGCTCCAGGCATATAAAAGTATGTAACTACCACTGTTCTTTTTTGATGTTTGTAAACCAGTTGGACTTCATATATTTTTGTGTTTCTGAAATTTTGCCTTTGTTTGATCATCCTTACTGGTACACTATTTCTAGTATTGCAGTGAAAGCAAACTGAATGGGAATAAACTTGTTGTTGTTGTTGTGTTTAGAAGCCAGAGGTGACCCTTGCTCTGCAGGGAAGTGTAGGCAGTGAGAGGGGCAGAGTGAGGGCACCCAGCTTTAGCTGTTAAAATCTAAGGAGGCATGTAACCGCTCCATGCATTACCTATGCTAAAAGCCATGACTGAGTGCTTTAGAAATGTTATTAATCAATGATATTGTTATTGACAATCATAATTATAATCCCTATCTGTTTGTTCATTCATACACTAATTACCAGTGAGGTGTGAAGCTTTAAAAAAAGCTTCACTGAAAGGACATATTCTGTTTGATCAAAAGATCAATACAGTCACTAAGTGAATTCTCTTTGAAAGTTAAACATTTTTATTTTTACTATACTTCAAAGAAGAGAGAGAGGAGGAGTAGCTATTCTGGATCATGATCTTGTATCATATGTTTCTCAGATCAGTCTCGTGTAAGCACAAGCAAAGGCTTTATACCTATAACATGTAGGGTCAAAGCCTGCCTTCCATAAGTGCCCGAAAAAATCCACAGAAAAAATCAGACCTCTTAAATAATCTCTTCCAAATTTTTCCAATGGTTGGAGTGGAACCAAGAGCTTTTTCCTCAAGAAAAAGTAATGTTTCAGTCCCAAACTCTGCATGTCTTCTATATCTTTTGAAGGCACAAATCTTTATGATGCTTGGAGTATTCTGTCCAGTTCTGGGCACTACATTTCAAGATGTGAAGAAATTGGAGAAGGTCCAGAGAAGAGCAACAAGAATGATTAAGGGGGAAAGAACATGACCTATGAGGGAAGACTAAAAGAATTGGGCTTGTTTAGTTTAGAAAAGAGAAGACTGAGAGGGAACATGATATCAGTTCTCAAGTATCTAAAAGGATGTCACAAGGAAGAGGGAGAAAAATTGTTCTCCTTAGCCTCTGAGGATAGGACAAGAAGCAGTGGAATTAAACTGCAGGAAAGGGGGTTTAGGTTGGACATTAGGAAAAACTAACTGTCAGGGTGGTTAAACATTGGAATAAGTTGCCTAGGGAGGTTGTGGGATCTCCATCTCTGGAGATATTTAAGATCAGGTTAGATAGACATCTATCAGGGATGGTCTGGGTGGTACTGGGTCCTGCCATGAGGGCAGGGGACTGGATTTAATGACCTCTCAAGGTCCCTTCCAGTTCTAGTGTTCTATGATTCTATGTTACATTGCTCCTCTTCACCTCTCTGATGGTCCATTTCCTCAGTCCACAGCTAATTGAACTCCCCCACTGAAGAGATGGTCATCAGCTTGGAGTCATTAAGGGAAGTTCAGTTGGGCTATGGATATATTAACTTACCTGGAGATGCCTCATTGGATTGGCAAGTGGGAACAATGAACTTTTCTCTGATGCTGCTCCATTCCCCTCTCTTTGGCAGTGAATCTTGGTTTCTAATTTTTCAGTATAAGACACAAAGATGATATACATTTCTTAAAGGCATAGATTATATTTGAAGATAATTAATACATTCTGAAAGACAAAATAGGTCAGCTTAATGTTAAAGCTGTTTCTGAAGAAATTATGTTCTGTTTCTGGACAGCAGCTTCTCAAGGTCATCAGGAAGCTGTCTGTAGCACATTTATGCTACATTGATACCAGCTTTGTAAAGAACATAGGAGACAGACTTGTTGAGAGTCTCAGGGCTAGGTTAAAAAGGGTAAAAAACAAAGGTGATGTCATGCTAAGGGAATGCTGGAGCCCACCAACACAGACAGAAGAGGTAGATGAGGCTTTTAAAAAAATAAGTAACAAAATTATCCAAAGCAGAGGATTTGGTGGTGATGGGGAACTTGAGCTATCCAGACATTTGTTGGGAAACTAATACAGCAGGACACAGATCATCCAATAAGTTCTTGGACTGCATTGGAGACCATTTTTTATTTCAGAAGGTTGAGAAAGCTTCTGTGGGGAAGCTGTTCTAGATTGGATTTTAACAAATAGGAAGGAACTGGTTGAAAATTTGAAAGGGAAAGGCAACTTGGGTGAAAGTGATCATGAAATCATGTAATTCATGATTCTAAGGAATGGTAGAAGGGAGAACAGAAAAACAGAGACAATGGATTTCAGGAAGGCAAATTTTAGTAAACTCAGAGCTGGTAGCTATGGTCCCATGGGAAGCAAGACCAAGGCTGTGTCTAGACTACATGGCTCCATCGAAGGAGCCATGTAGATTAGGGTTGTAGGCATAGGGAAATGAAGCGGCGATTTAAATAATCGCCGCTTCATTTAAATTTAAATGGCTGCCGTGCTGAGCCGACAAACAGCTGATCAGCTGTTTGTCGGCTCAGTGCGCTAGTCTGGACGCTCCGCGGTCGACATCAAAGCCCTTTGTCGACCACCCCCTTATTCCTTGTGGGATGAGGTTTACCGGGGCGGTCGACAAAGGGCTTTGATGTCGACCGCGGAGCGTCCAGACTAGCGCGCTGAGCCGACAAACAGCTGATCAGCAGTTTGTTGGCTCAGCGCGGCAGCCATTTAAATTTAAATGAAGCGGCGATTATTTAAATCGCCGCTTCATTTCCCTTTGCCCAGTAAACAAATCTACATGGCTCCGTCGATGGAGCCATGTAGTGTAGACATACCCTAAGAGGAAAACCAACTGAAGATGCTTGGCAGTTTTTCAAATGGACGTTATTAAGGGCTCAAAAGCAAACTATTCCACTGCACAGGAAAGATAGAAAGTATGGCCAGAGACCACCTTAGCTTAACTAGGAGATTGTAAATGATATAAAATTAAAAAGGAGTCATATAGAAAGCGGAAACTAGATCAAATTACAAAGGATGAATATAAGCAAGTAACATAAGTATTTAGAGGCAAGATTAGAAAGGCAAAGAAAAAAACATGACCTACGGGGGAAGACTGGAAGAATTGGGCTTGTTTAGTTTAGAAAAGAGAAGGTTGAGAGTAGACATTGTAGCAATTTTCAAGTTTCTAAAAGGATGTTACAGGGAGGAAGGGAAAACAATTGTTCTCCTTGGCCTTTGGTGGTAGGACAAGAAGTAAAGGCCTTAAATAGCAGCCAGGGAGATTTAGGTTGGACATTAGGAAAAAATTCCAGATTTGTCAGGGTGGTTAAACCCTGAAATAAATTGCCTAGAGAGGTTGTGGGATCTCCATCACTGGAGATATCTAAGAACAGCAAAAACTAACAGGAGGCATTTTCCTTGCTGTACTCTGCCCCAAAGAGAGCCTCTCTGGCTTCTCCCACATACCAGCTCGCACTGCTCTCTGACATTTTCCTGTCTTTCTGGTTTCTTCTATGCATGTGCGCACACCTGCAACCAAATCTGTGATCCCGCAGGTTTATCTGCAATCAGTCTACAGGGAAGACCTCTCAGGTCACATGGCTCAGCTTCTTCTACTCAGGCCTTCCCATGCTGTCCTGTGCTTTGGGTGGTGGCTTCTGTTCTTAATGATCAGTAAGCAAAAGGTTACTTAATCACTCTATTACTTCGGGTGCCCTAACATGCCCTAACTAATCACCACTTGTGAATGATGTGACAATGCTAAGAACATAATAGTAAAATCCTTATACAACACCATATAATCAGGTATATTCTCTCTCTGTTTCTTAGGTCTTTCTATTAAGAAACTATTTGCAGTTATTGCAAACTGTCTCATTTATGTGTTTAAATTTGAGATCACTGGTCATGCATCTTACACCTTTTGAGTATGCTTTCTGTGAACTATCAAATACGAAGTCTGTGAAAAAATCAAATATTAAACCCTTAAATCTCCTTGGAATTGGCATGTTTGATATAATTACACACACAAACTGCTGAAAGAATATGATACAGGTTGCAGTGTCAAGTGCTCAAATTAAGAAGTACTAGAATTAAGGTGGCCTGGTAACTTTAATAATATGCAGAGTTACCAGCTCCACTTAGGTGCTTAATGCTGCAGTGGTGGAGGAATTCCCAAAATCCTCACCAGAGAGAACCTGACAGAGGTAAAAAAGGAGGCTATACCAAATTTAGCTACTCTTTGCAGTGATGACTATGCACATCGCACAATTGTTTTGTAATAGTAATGAGAGAATATGATCCAGAAGAGAGGCTTCTTAGTAAACTAGTTTTACCAGGAGTTGCTGGGGCAGGCATGGAGAAGTGTAAACACTTTCTAACGTTTCCTGGTTATCTGCTGGCTCTTCATGATTTCAAAGCCCAAGTGGATTCTTCAGATGCTCCTGTCCACTATGGTTCCAATCCAGCTCCCTTGGAAGTGGTGAGATAATTGTCATTTAATTTTAGATAAAGGAAAGTGAAATATAAAGTGAGTGTTATCCTTGCTGAGGAAATTCTTTGCATGTATATTCTACTACTTTTATTAAATTCAGGTACAATCTAAAGTGCTGTTTGAGGAAAATCTAAAAACCTATGTGGAAATGTCAGTTAAAATAGACATGACTTAAGATCTGTTTTGTTTTATCAACTAGTTAATGCTGCTGCTGTTTCAAGTATCCAGCACCCCAGCAATTGATTCATAACCAGTCTAATGAAAAAAGAAATTAATAAAAAAATATGAAGGAATCATCAGCTCACATTCATAGATTATTCACAATGAATTATTGGCTCAGATTTAATATCAATGGGAGTTGTTAGGGCTCAGCTAGATACGCTAAAGTGTCGAAAGGGGATATGCAAATTCTGTGGGAATTTGCATATCTTCTTCCGATCTCACTTTTGAAAGCAGAGCTTTCAAAAGTGAAAGTAGTCAAGATGCAGGTTTTTTTGCAATCCCCCTTTTTGAAAAGCCGCTCTTCCTCAAAAAATGAGGTTTACGCGGCTTTTCGAAAAAGGGGGGGTTGCCGTAAAAACCACGTCTTGACTACTTTCAGTTTTGAAAGTTCTGCTTTTGAAAGTGAGATCAGAAGAAGATATGCAAATTCCCTCGGAATTTGCATATCCCTTTTCGACACTTTAGCATAGGCTAAATCATAGAATCATAGAATTATAGAACCATAGAGGTGGAAAAGACCTCAGAAGGTCATCAAGTCCAGCCTCCTGCTCTAGGCAGGACCAATCCCAACTAAGTCAACCCAGCCAGGGTTTTGTCAAGCCAAGACTTAAACACCGCTAGGGATGGAGACTCCACTACTTCCCTAGGTAACCCATTCCAGTGCTTCACCACTCTCCTAGTGAAATAGTTTTTCCTAATATCCAACCTGGACCTCTCCCACCACAACTTGAGACCATTGCTCCTTGTTCTGCCATCTGTCACTATTGAGAACAGCCTTTCTCCATCCTCTTTGGAACCTCCCTTCAGGAAGTTGAAGGCTGCTATCAAATCCCCCCCCTCACTCTTCGCTTCTGCAGACTAAACAGACCCAACTCCCTCAGCCTCTCCTCATAGGTCATATGCTCCAGCCCCCTAATCATTTTGGTTGCCCTCCGCTGGACCCTCTCCAATGCATCCACATCCTTTTTGTAGAGGGGGGCCCAGAACTGGACGCAGCAGTACTCCAGATGTGGCCTCACTAGAGCTGAATAAAGGGGAATAATGATATCTCTGGATCTGCTGGCAGTGCTTCTCTTAATGCAACCTAATGTGCCATTAGCCTTCTTGGCTACCAGGGCACACTGTTGACTCATATCCAGCTTCTGATCCACTGTAACTCCCAGGTCCTTTTCTGCAGAACTACTACTTAGCTGGTTGGTCCCCAACCTGTAAAAATGCTTCGGATTCTTCCATCCCAAGTGCAGGACTCTGTACTTGTCCTTGTTGAACCTCATCAGATTTCTTGTGGCCCAATCCTCCAATTTGTCTAAGTCACTCTGGACCCTATCTCTGCCCTCAAGCGTATCTACCTCTCCCCCTAGCTTAGTGTCATCTGCAAATTTGTTGAGGGTGCAATCCATCTCCTCATCCAGGGCATTAATAAAGATATTGAACAAAACCGGTCCTAGAACCGAACCTTGGGGCACTCCACTAGAAACCGACCACCATCCTGACATTGAGCCATTAATCACTACCCACTGGGCCCGGCCTTCTAGCCAGCTTTCTATCCATCTTACCGTCCATTTATCCAATCCACATTCCCTTAACTTGCTGGCAAGAATATTGTGGGAGACCATATCAAAAGCCTTGCTAAAGTCAAGGTATATCACATCCACTGACTTTCCCATATCCACAGAGCCAGTTACCTCATCACAGAAGCTAATCAGATTGGTCAGGCACGACTTGCCCTTTGTGAATCCATGCTGACTATTCCTAATCACTTTCCTCTCTTCCAAGTGCCTCCAAATAGATTCCTTAAGGATCCCTTCCATGATTTTTCCAGGAACCGAGGTAAGACTGACCAGCCTATAGTTCCCTGGATCATCCTTCTTCCCTTTTTTGAAGATGGGCACTACATTTGCCTTTTTCCAGTCATCCAGGATTTCTCCCGATCTCCACGACTTTTCAAAGATAATGGCCAAAGGCTCCTCAATGACATTTGCCAACTCCTCAGTACCCTCGGCTGCATTAAGTCCGGACCCTTCGATTTGTGTACGTTTAGCTTTTCTAAATAGTTCCTAACCTGTTCTTTACCCACCAAGGGCTGTCCATCTTCATCCCATCTTGCGTCACTTAGCACATTAGTCCGGGAGCCGACCTTTTCCGTGAATACAGAGGCAAAGAAAGCATTGAGTACTTCAGCTTTCCCCACATCATCTGTCACTAGGTTACCTCCTTCATCCAGTAGGGGCCCCACACTCTCTCTGATCACCTTCTTCTTGTTAACATGCCTGTAGAAACCTTTCTTGTTATCCTTCACATCCTTTGCCAGTCTCAATTCCGATTGCGCTTTCACCTTCCTGATAATCCCCTGGCTTTCTCAAGCTATACATTTAAACCCCTCCCTGGTCACTTGTCCAAGTTTCCACTTTTTGTAAGCTTCTTTTTTGTGCTTAAGTTCACCAAGGATTTCCCCTGTAAGCCAATCCGGTCTCCTACCATGTTTGCCTCTCTTGCTATGCATCGGGATGGTTTCTTTCTGTGCCTTCAATAAGGCTTCTTTAAAATACTGCCAGCTGTCCTGGACTCCTTTCCCCTTCATGTTAGATGAGCCCTTAGTGCTGCAGAGTATTGCTCGTGCTGCCGAACTGTTAATGCTGGTATTGCTGCTGCTATTCTTGGAGCTCCAGTGTTAGTTTGCTGATTCTGCAGACTGCCATGTTGCTCATAAAAAGGAATCACAGCCTTGGTTCAGTGGTAAAGGTGCTTAGTCAGACCAGCAAAGCACAATACTAGCACCCTGTCCAATGGGCCACAGGGACACCAACACATGCATGTCCATGGCAAGGCAAAGGCTCAGGGAACACAATGGAATGCTACTCCCTTGTTGAATATAAAGGTGGCTCGCCTATGACTTTTCCTTTTTATATATTCATATAAACAAATTACATATTACATTCAATATGCTTTCCATTGTTCTGTTGTACCTTCTCTCTGCTAGTTAAAAAAAAATCCTTCTCCTACTGTCCTTTCCTTCTTGCCTTACAAGTGGTCTGTGACTCCTTTTACTATCTGCTAGGAATGTTTTCTGCAGTTGCTTGAAAACTCTGGGTGTTTCTACACTGTCCTCTCAGCGCAGGAATGTACTTACTCAGTTGATAAATACCGAGTGTGTGGCTGTTCAGCCAAGATGAGGCCTACTCAGGTTCAACAGCCTTTAGTTCACACTATTGGCTATGCCAAGGCTTACACAAGTGACTGATGTTCATTGTGAGTAAAGGTTGCAGAATGTGGTTGGAGAGAGTTAGGGAGATGGGGATGTACAACTGTAAGATACAACATTCTCTTTTTAAATTCATGGATTGTTCTACTAATATTTCTCATACAAGTACTGTGAATGCAAGAGAGATTGTTTTAAGCCAAGATAAATAAACTGTATTGAAAACTCACTTAGAAATGCGAGGATGGATGCAGTGTCTCCCGATCAATGGGGTACATGTCTTGATGGCACACATGCAGTTGTAGCTCTTTTTTGTACTTCAGTTTTAATTATCTGCCAAATTGCAGTGCAGTGCTCTTGCTGTATGTGTGTGGGGGGAAGATAAGAGTTGATGAAGGAAAAAGCAGTAAATCTTCCATGAATTCCTTTCAATACAGAAATGATCCAGAATAAAAGCAAAAAGGAAAGGGGTTCATATGAAAATCTTTCAGGGTTTTATGTCAGTTTCTACATTGTGATATGTAGTTTATAAAATCCTTTTGATAAACTACTTTATTGTCTTTTTTCCTGACTATTTTCTCAACTAAATTGAATTTGATATATATGTTTACATAAGCATTAGTAGATGCAGGTCACACAGAGAAGTAGCAGCAATGGACTATGGTGGTAATAGTACCATTGCCATTATATTGAAATCACTAAGGGCACATCTACACAGCAGGGCTAAAGCTGAAGTAAGCAACGCAACTTGAGCTACGTCAATTGTGTAGCTTAAGTCGAAATAGCTTATTTCAGCTTTTGGCGCTGTCTATGTAGCAGAAAGTCTGAGAGCGAGCACTTTTCCTCTGATTTCCTTTACTCATCGTAAAATGAGGGCTACAGGAGTCAGAGTAAGAAGTCCTCCAGGTTGACATTATTTTATCATTGTCAGAATAACTGCTGGTAGTATAGTCGTGGACTATGTTATTTTGGAATAATATCAGTGTAGACATACCCTAAGAGTACAGTATTAGGAAGCATTACCATTTCTGTCCCATGAAAGAAGTGTTTATGAAGCTGATGTGTAAAATTAAATCTGCCCTAAAAATCTTTATTTCTATTGCAATCTCTTATTTTCCAAATATGATAAGCTTGAAAAATAAGTGTGCTCCTTCACGGGAGCCATGTGAACATCAAAGGGAAGAATTTTGCCAATAGTTTGAATACACAGCTATCTAAACAACTTCTGTTTTCATAACTTATGTTATCTGCAGTGTATGTTTTGTAGCTGAAGTCTGGAGGGTATGCTTCCCTTTCCTTTTTATAAACATTTTTCTCACTGAGGTCAGAGGGAGTTGCTCATGTATAGAAGAATATCTAATTTTGGTTTTATATCACATTTCACGTAGTTGCTGAATTTTAACTTTTTTCAGTGATGAGCTTACCTAACCCGTGTGAAGTAACTTCGCCTTTCATTAACGTGCTTACTAGAGAAGATAATCTAAATCTTCTCTAGTTGAAGTGAATTGCTTTCACATAATAATGGATTTTTAAAAAATGTTAATGTGCAATAATCCCAGCTGTTCAATCAGGTTTAAAATTTGACTGTGTGGATACTCTACACAACAACATTATTTCAAAATAACTAGTGTTATTTCAAAATAACTTAGTCCACGTCTACACAGCAGGAAGTTATTTTGAAATAATGTTGAAATACTGTCAAGCTGGAAAACTTCTTACTCCAACTTCTGTAACCCTCATTGTACGAGGGGTAAGGGAAGTTGGAGGAAAAGTGCTCTATTTCAAAATGAGTACTATGTAGATGCTCCCAATTTCGAAATAAGCTATTTTGAAATAAGATACGCAATTGACATAGCTTAATTTGTGTAGCTAATTTCGAGTTAATCCCTGCTGTGTAGCCACACTCTATAAGACTTCATTTTCACTATTTCCTGAAATTTACTAGGTTTGTTTACTTGTCAGTTTATTCCACCTTTTTTCCAGTTGTACCTGTCTAAAGCTCAATACGCATCACAAATATTTAAAATGCAAAATGTGGAACATTATGAATGAACTGTAGACTAATAGATCTTTTAAGAAAAAATATGGTTAAAGCACTAGGAGTGCAATCTCTCCCTCAACCCTTTCTGGACACTGTGATTTAGCTCTTCTTACATTTGAGAAAAGTAAGGAAAAAGAAGTGCATCTTAGGCCATGTGTATGCTGAGACAAGATCGAATTTATTGAGGTTGATTTTTTTTTAGGACCCGATTTTGCCAAAGGTGCATGTCCCTGTTGTGTGCAAGAATTCAACATAGTTTGAAGTAGCACATCTCCAGTAGGATGGCTACCATTGACTTTGAGAATGATGTTCTGTGGTAGCTATCCCACAGTGCCTGCATGCCCCTGCATTATGGGTTATGCTCCCAGTGCACATTGGAACCAAAACAGTGCAGTGGGTTGTTCTGGTTACCTGTTGTCAGCGTCCCATAATGCACTCGCTTTCTCCCTTCCCACTCCTTGAGAGTAACAGCATGCAGTCTTTTTGTGCCTTTTTAACCCCTTGATTATCCATGCAGATGCCATATAAGTGCAAGCATGGAACCCATCATGGATCTTGTTGTGCATCAAGGAATTAAGATAATGATATTAATCATGGTGCTTTTAATGCCAGAGTATGTCCAGAGTGTATCCAGGGTCCACCAGAATGAGGACAAACTTTGAGAAACCACAAACCTACTCTTCTGTGAAGCACTGGAGTTGAATGACTGGCAAATGCTGCTGGCATTTGATCCTCTGGACACGGGCTATGTCTAGACTGCATCTGTCTGCCGAGAGAGGGATACAAATCAAGCACTTCGGAAGTGTAAATGATCCCAGGATTTAAATATCCCGGGCTTCATTTGCATACTCACGTCCGACGTTGTGCCGATCAGGCTCAGTGTTGAAAGTGAAAGTAAAGTGTAGCCGCAGCTCTGCCGGCAGCGGGGATCTTTTTCGGCAGCTCCTGTACTCCTCATTTTTTGAGACGTAGCCAGGGGGACTTCAGTTCTGGTGGTGTCAGACAAGCGCAGACTAGTGTGAGCACATAGTGATGCAAGTACAGGGTGATCAGCAGTGGCTGCAAAACTTCCATATGAGTAAGGCCACTTTCATGGAAGTTTGCAAATTGTTTTTCCCCACCTTGAAGTGCAAGAATACCAGAATCAGACCTGCTCTGACAGAGGAGAAGCACATAGCAATTGGAAGCTTGCAGTGCCAAATAGCTACTGGTCAGTGGGAAATCAATTCAGTGGGGGGCTATTGTGATTCAAGTAGCCAAGGCAATCAATACCTTCCTGCTACGGAGGGTAGAGGCTCTGAGATGGAGGATGGTTCCCTAACTGTGGTGGGGTGATCGATGGAATGCACATCCTCAACTTGATACCCAATTACCTTGCTAAGGAGCACATAAACTGCAAGGGGTACTACTTGATGGTGGCTGCAGGCACTGGTGGATCACAAGGGCCATTTCACCAACATCAACATGGGATGGTTGGGAAAGGTGCATGACATGCATAGCTTTAGGAACTCCTGCCTCTTTGGCAAGCTGCAAGCTACAACTTTTTTTCCCAGACCAGAAAATTACCATTGAAGAGGTTGGAATGGCATTAGTGATCCTTGGTGACCCAACCTACCTCTTTCTCCAGTGGCTTATGAAACCATAAATGGGCAGACTGGACCACAGGAAGGAGCAATTCAACTACAGGCTGAGCAAGTGTAGAATGGGGGCAGAATGTGCTTTTGGGCATTTAAAGGGAAGGTTTAGGAATCTGCTGACTTGGTTGGAACTCAGCAAATGCAACATTCCTATTTGTGCCTATTGTGTGCTCCATACAATTTGTGGGAGTAAGGGGAAAAGTTACCTGGCAGGGTGGGGAGCCAAGGCAGAGTGCTGAGCTAGGGATTTTGAGCAGCCAGACACCAGGGTAATATGGAGAGCACTGAGGGGCAGTACAAATCAAAGAGGCTTTGAAAGAAAGTTTTGTGAATGGCTAGTTTTTGCTCTCCAGGAGGTGCCCCTACATTGTGTGCTTCCTAGAGTGGAGCTTCGGGAGGGAAGGTGTGATCACAATTTTGAGAAGCACAGCCTATTACTTTGTGATGCATCCCACAGAGTAGGAGGTTGTGTGTGAGGCTGCCCTTGACTTCACCCCATGTTCCAGTGCCCCCGGGAGAGGAGGCTATGTAATTCAGTGAGGAGATACACAAGAGCTAAAGGGGGTGCCTGTGCATGTAGGCATCCTGGAAAAGCCACCATGAGGTCCATCACATCCACCATGGATGAAAGGACTCTCCTGATTCCACACTTCCAGGAATATGCTGCTGGAGAAGATATACGCAGAGCGTGAGCACAGGAGAGCATGTTCCTGTCCTTATGCTCTACATGTATCTTCTCCAGCAGTGCTCTTCCACTCACTCGCTCCCTGTCCAAGTGGGCCGATTGCATTTGCTCCTTGAACATGTCATCCCCAGTCCGTTTTTGCCTGAGGATTTGTGCTGGGGTAAGCAGAGTGCACAGCAGGCTCGCTGCTGTTCCCACTGTAACAAATATGAAGGGCAGACTTTACAGGAGATATACTGAAGAGTGTACAACCTAATCTGTTAGAATAAAAGGAAGGTCTGTATAAAGATTATAGGAATGTGTTACGTACAAAGCCACTGTTATGCTTTTAAGTGGCCACTATGCAGCAGATACCCCTCAGAATTCTTAGTCGAGCAGCATGAGTCCATTTGGTGGCAGGCATGGTAAGGGATCCCTTCTCTGCAGGCACAGTAGCCACCGAAGATCACACCTGATTGCCTTCAACCTCTTTTAGCAAGATAAAAAATGTGAACTCAGAGATGTCCTGGGAAGAGGGGATTGTCTCCAAGGTTATATACAATTCTTGGCTCTCGGTGACATTGGTTGTCCCACTCACCTGTTGACCATTCTCCTTCTCCTCCATTTCCTCATCCATGTTGTCCTCCAAGCTGCTGCCTGAGACTGTCTGAGTGTCTTGGGAGGAATCCATGGATTTGCTAAGGAAGCTGGTTGGGTCCCCTCCAAGGATCACATGCAGCTGCTCATAGAAGCAGCATGTTTGCAGCAATGATCCAGACCATCAGTTTCCCTCCTTTGTTTTTTGGTACGACTGCCTCAGCAACTTTATTTTCACTCAGCACTTCACATGTCCTTTCTCCTCCGTTTGTGATCTTGGTGTAGATATCCATGTTTGTTTTTCCGGTTCATAGTTCTAAGAGAGCAGATTCCTCTCCCCACATAGCAATGAGGTTCAGGATCTCCTGCACACTCCATGCTGGTACTCATCTGCCAACCAGGAATTCATGGAACTCATGGTCATTTGTACTGCTCAGATGTGCTGCCTGCTCTGAGGTCTAGTTGCCACATTGGCCACACAGGAAATGAAATGAAATTTTCCTGGGGCTTTTCCTGTTCATTTGGAGAGCAGTAGAGTTGAAAGTCCTGGCCATAGCCATCACAATGGGACACATCCCAGAGGCCAAGAATGTCGACTTTCACAGCACTGTGTCTACGCTATCATAAAGTAAACCATGCAAGGTCAAATTTAGTGTTGCTTGTGAAAGTGGGAGTACAGAAATGGACTTAAATAGAGATGGAATGGGCTTGGTGGTGTGGGCCCATTGTTTAAAAAAATCAACCTAATGTGGCTAAATTCGACAAAAAAACTCCCAGTGTAGAACATGCCTTGCAATGTGACTTGTGGATCACAAAATCCAGGCTTTAGTGAGCAAATGGCGAAAGTGAATTCTTCATCCAGGTGTTGAGTAAATTGTTCTTGTTCCAAAATCCCTTCCCCTCTTTTATTGTGTTCCACAAAGATAAGTTAATATTTTAATCATTTTTATGGGATATTTTGAACAGTTTTAACATTTTACTTTCTTTCAATGAGAGTCTAATCAATTTAGTGTGGCAGGCTACAAGCCAGGCTCATTGGACATGATAGTCTAGAATGTAGGCTTTCATTCATGGATATGTGATGTCATTTCAGCTGCCTCTCATCAGAAGCCAAGAGTTAATGAATCAGTTTATGGTACACAATCAATTGTAATCAAAAGGCCAAATTTTGTTGTTATGTAAATGGGATTGCATGGGTGGAAACGAGAGCACATATTGTTTCAACAGAATTGACCATATAGTTTTTAACAGTATGAATAAACTGACTATTTTCCAAATATAAATGGTGCTTAAGTTTGTACAGTTAGTCCTCTTTCAAATTCTTTTCTCTTGGTCCATTTTAATGCCCGCACCACTCTTCCCACAACTGCCACAAACCTATTTTCAAGCTGAAATTAATTCCTTCCTCAGTCCCTTTATCTCTAAGAAGCCCCCCACAAAAAAACGAGTGTTGTTCCTAGGAGCACTACTAGGGTGCTGGAACAATTGATATAGTAGGGGCCCTGAGAGCCTGTAAAGCCTGTAAACCCTGAGAGCCTGATAGAAACCACATCAACCCAGAGGGTGTGATAACACTCCTAGTTCTATCACATATGCCAACACTAATAGGAAATGTCTGTAGAATGGTATGGCATATACTGTTTGTTTTTAATACTGAAATACTCCCTTTGGTCTTAGAGGTGAAATTTAGAAGAGTTATTTGTACTAAATTTCCCTGTCCCCCTTCCTAAAAAGTTTAAATGCTAGCTGCTTAATCTATAGTCTGTGTTGAATGGCACTTTGGATTAAGAAAACAAGCCCTCCACTCCAAAACAAGGCTGAGGCAACCCACTCTTATTTGTGTCTGAAACACTATAGCAGTGCCTTGTAACAAAGTTTTACATTACAGCTATATGAGGAAATTGTTAGATGACATTTACCGGTGACAAGGTGCATAGATTAACATTTTCCTTAATATATTTTTAATGATAGATGTTTTTCTGAGAACTACCACATGGGTCATTTGTACAGATTTATGCACTTGATTTTTTCTTTGTGTACCTTTTCCCTTTTGAATCCTTTCCCTTATACTATCACAAAATCTTTCATTTGGAATATTTCCTTTTTTAATTAACCTTCTTCAACAGAACACTGACAAAAAACATGAAGCATTAAAAGAGAATGTTTTGTTTTATTTTGTTGTTGATGATTATCATAGGGTGTGTGTGCAGCAACATCCCTGCTTTGAGATGGTTTCTATTACAGGTTTCAGTTTGGTTCAGTGGCTCTCAGCACCCCCACTAAAATAAATTCTTCCAGCACCACTGAATATATTGGAAATGGTGAGGCAAGCGAAGTTCTTAGTATATAAAACCCTCTTATCCATTAACTTGTAACTCTGTTTTAGTCTCTGAGCAACATGTCATTTGATTTCTAGAGCTGGATTTGTGAACATAAGTCAAACCCACACCCTGTACCCAACAAATAAACTTAATCTTAACAATTTCATAAACATCCAAGACCAATATAAATGGAAACTTTCCATCTGAAATCCTAATCCTATAAACCATTCATGCCCCAAAGGGAGAGAAGCTAGCCAAAGCCACGTAGATGTGGTGGCTCAGATTCATAGCCCCACTGCTGTTAACAGTAGGTGGGGTCCTCAAAGGGCTGATTAGAGTAATTTTGCTTTTGACAACCAGCTCTCTTTCTCTATTAATGACTGAATGTGGCATCTCTTATTCAGGTCCCAACCTCATGTGTTAGTTGGCAGCACAATGAACTACTTCCCTGCAATTCAATTGGCAGCAGTCCCTTTCTTATTTACAGCTGGAAAGTGTGATTAATACCCATTGAGGCTCAAATCCTGCACTGTATGCAGAGCCATTGACTTATTCCCTTGTGTACTGCTTACATTATACAAGAAATTAAAAACACCCTATTCACCTCATCTCCTCCCACAGACAGGTCTGAGTCCTTAGAGCTGGCTGGGGCAGAGACTAGCACCTGGAGGCCAGTCACCGCTTCCCATATGTGATGTTTCACCAAGACACACAGACAGAAATTCTGGGCCTCAGGGCACAGATCGCTAGGGCCACAAGACACCCCTCCCCCCCACACACACACCCAGAGAAGCCCCTCCTGCACTGTCAGAAGAGCCCTGGGCTGGCCTAGCCCCATCCTCCAGCTGATGGAATGAACCCCAAGGCAGCTGCACTGAGCCTCCCCTCCCTTCCCTGACCCAATTGGCCTGCTGTGGGGAAAGCTGCAGCAGCATCTCTTGATTCAAGGATGCTTGATATTCCTCTGCAGGTTCTGGGACCCAGTAGTCCAGTCCCTGAATCAAGAGACACTTTTCAGCAGAGCTGCAGTGGCCAAGGCCCCAGCCAGGCCCTTGGCAATTGCCCTTTCCCCCTCACCCCCACGTCATTGGCAGGCCTGGTTTCATCCCAGCCACACAGAACCTGCTGTTCCGAAAGCAGTGCTGCATATGTAGCTCTCACAAACAACAGTTTTCTTGGGTTCACTATGCATAAAGGTCAGGTTTTCTGCACAGCTATGTGAGAATAGCACCTTTTCCTTTGGCATATCTCTCCCTTTTGTTGTCCTTTACAGTTTCCTGAGGGTGAGTGCAGCTCCTGTTTCGTTGGTTTTTCTTTCTTTCCATACACAGCTAAGTTCTTCAAGATTCTTGTTTTTGGAGGGATGGGGGGAGATTTGGCACATTGCTCTGCTGGTGGACTGTCCTACAGTTCTGAGCAAACTTTCTGGCTTTGGTTCCGCCATTTGCGTTTTGCACAGTTTTTCTTATTCCAAGGCATGCACTGTCTCTGGGTATTGTCACTGTTCAGCCTTGCCAGCTGTCTGTAACGATGTCTGGCAATGGTAAATGCACACTTATTTCATCCTTTTCTAACAACGGGTGCTTCTGGTGTCTGTGTGCCAGCACGAGTGTGCCACATCCATTATTGTACAAAAAATGGCGGTATCTGTGTCTGTCTGGTGAGCTGAGATTGGCACTGAATAGTCTTGCATCCTTGTGGAATGGGTTGATCTGATATTATGCTCAGGTGATCATCTTCTGGGTATTCAGTCTTACTTGGAGACAAGTGTGTATGATAAGACCTGCTTTGTCCTAGTGTTTGATTGCCTCTTATGAAGTGGTCTCTTTCTCCCCTGTAGCCATTAGTACTGAGAAGAGATGTAGAGTTGTCAATTACCTTGATGTACCAGCCCTATTCTATTTTGTCCCCTAACACTGCCATTTGGGGTGCATAGGAGCAGGAGCGGCCTGAGGCCGGCTGCAGCAGCTGGCGCCCTAGGCGGGGCGGTGCAATTGGCGCCCCTGCCTGCACAGCCGTCAATGACCGTGACGTCATCACGGGGCACCCGGGCCAGCGGCGCCCTAGGCAGCTGCCTAGCTCACCTAGGCTCATGGGCCGCCCCTGCATAGGAGTTTCCCATTGGTGTGCCAAATGTTATGCAATTCGCATGGGTAGTGTAACAGATTGCTCCCCTGATTAACTAGTTTATACACCAGAATCTAGGAGCATTTGCTTTACAAACATGCCCCCTTTGACCCAGAAAGGGACTAGGGCCTTAATATCTAATTACAGGATTATCTACACTGTCTCAAACACAAGGTTCTTCAGCTTTAGCCTCTTAAAAGCAACCACCATTCTTTGCAATACATTCCATGGTCATTGCACTTCAAAGATGGATGAATAGTTAAGGTTTACAATCTTGGGGCTTATGTTTCAGCAGGGAAATCATTTCAGTACTAGAAACTGAAGTTTTGGTTTGCTACAATCAGCTACTCTTTTTATTGGACAGAGGTATTGCTCCTACAGGATCTTCCTGGGAAGCACAGGGTAAAATAAAGTCTGTGCTGTAGTAGGTTACAGGGTTCTCTGCTCATGAGTAAAATATGAGGAAACATATTTTCAGTTGTCCAGTTGTCCAACTGAGGGGAAAGGCAACCATTCATACAAGTGGTAGAAATATGCTATATTCAAATCACTCAGAAAAACTGAGTGGAATGAATGTAGTATATTGAACAATAGGAAGGCAGCCATAGAAAGGAAATGTGTTCTTATTTCAGCTGTATTATACAGCATCCATCTAAAAAAATGTCCTTATTTAAGTCTGACCATTGATCGCTGCCCCCCCAATAAAGGCTATAAATAAAATATAGGTAAGGTGCTGTGGGGGGAAATCTTTTGTAGAAGGTAACCCACTCCCCTTTGCTGCTTCTCTGCTCCTCTCACTTCCTTCACCAATCCATCTTCTAGTTTTGTATTCTTCTTTTTAGGAATATCCAGTTCTAGAGACCAAACTCTAGTCTGCATGCTTAACATTGGTACGTGGATTTATTTCAGTTTATAAATATCTGCTCACACAGAGCTCAGCTCATGTGTACAGTGAGTATAAAATATGAGTTAGACCTTGATTCTTTCATGTCTCCTAGATGGCCATGCCAGTCTATTCGTTCATTCTTCCTTAGTCTGCTAAACGAAATTCTAGAACAAAAGAGCCTTGCTGTCTGAGCTGTTGGTAAACAACTATGGGCTTTGGCAAACCAATGAGGGACAGCAAATGCTTTAGGCACATGAACTACTTTGTCTAGGGATGAGGACAGAAATTGCTTGAGGTAATCAGAAACTGTCCACTCTGATCTTTCTAAATTAAAACCAATACCTTAAACTGCACCTGGAAATGGATACGTACACAGTTCCATTGATATTATGGAATATGCTCCCTAAAGGAAACTGCCTTTAAGAAATAGACCACTACATTCAGATCCAACTGAAATTTCTAAATGGTCTTAAAGTTTAGTTCCATGTAGAATTCAATATGGTATTGCAGGAACAGAAGCCTGGATCACAGCAGTGAAATTCACATCAGAAACTAAACTTGCTACCTTCTGGCTAAGAGCAAATGATGACACTTTTGGTCACGGCTATTATCTGGTCACCCAGAAGCATTTGGGAATTCATCAGGGACTCAGAGGTTATAAACCTGAAATGCATCCAGATGACTATATGTTGTGGTAACCACTGCATTCACTGGCATTTCTGCAGGTTAAATGGTATATCTAAGATATGTATTTTTTCAGTAACAAAGCAAAATATTCAAAATGAACTCTGAGGGTGGGCCTAGACTACAGGTTGTTTTTTTTTTTTTAAAGTGGCCTTTTTCCGAAAAACTTCCCCTGCGTCTAGACTGCAGCCGCGTTCTTTCAAAAGTAAATCGAAAGAACGCAGCAGTTTTTTCGATCACGGTAAACCTCATTTTATGAGGAATAATGCCTTTCTTCAAAAATACTCTTTCAAAAAAAGGTGCTATTGAATGCAAACTGCTTTTTTGAAAGCGAGCGTCTATACTCTCTTTCGAAAAAGCGGCTCGCTTTTTCAAAAAATCTGCTTGTAGTCTAGACACTGTCTTTTGAAAGAGGCTTGTAATCTAGACGTAGCCTTAGTTGCTCAGCATTTGAGGAGGAAACACATTCAAAGAAAAATATACAGGTGACAGGCATGGCACTCAGGATTGGAAGGAGAGGTGTGTGGGTGAGAAAAGAAAGGGATCAGAATGCACAGTAGCTAGGATGTTGGCTAACAGAAAACATGAGAATTGCTGTGGCTCTGTAGCATCAGCCCTATTTTTGGAAGCTATTAGCAACCCTTTTACCACCACTCTGGTTAAATACGTATCAGTTATTGTAAAATGTCAGTTTGGAATGAGATTGAAGGCAAGTCCTCACCAATATGCACAGCTCTCACAGTTTCCAAACCTCCTCCATTTATTTTTGTTTTTCAGTTGCCACCTGCTAATCTGAATTTTAACAGCCATACGTTTACTTGTGTGCCACTGTTTAAAGTATTTGGCTTTAAAATCCTCTGATTTTTTAGTGCAAACATGAATCATTAAATGTGGCTCACCGAAGATGCTGTTTTATGACACTACTTAGTGTGACACGATGGTTGGTAAACTGGAACAATTGTTTGTATGCAGATCATGTGTTCTGCACCTGCTTTCTGATAGTTATCTGTTTTCCAGTATGCTATCAGATTTTTTTCCCCCCACATGTTCAGGTGTCTGACTTGATAATACAGAGCCAAAGTGTGACTTGCCAATCTATATTGCCTCCATTATTTAATGTCAGTGCACTGATTTTTGCCTTTTTATGATGTGCACAAAGAGTAATAAATCAAGTATGACTGAACAGAATCAACATTCTTATTTGTAAACATAAAGTGACATCTTACAAAAGTACACTTTTTAGATATTAAAGGACTAAGATATTGGCTTAACCTGAAATATTGCAAATTGCAGCTTTATTGACACAAGTTACTTAATGAAAGTTACCCAGTATGTACTAGATGCACACAAATTATTAAAACTCAGTTTGCTATTGGTTTCAAAAAGGACTTTTTAAATACATCTGAATGAAAAGTTACATCCATTTATACACAGAGAGATTCCTTTATTTGTAAAATGACAGTTCCCTCTTTTAATTTATCAAGTCTGTTTTTAAACAAAGTTTTCTCCCTTCCAGCCTTTCTTCTTCTACAGGAAGTGTTTACCCGTCCCACTCTGGATGTTTATTTTATAACTAAAGAATGTTACCTCTGTGTTTACAATGGTTGGAATGCAAATGTTGTACAGCTGTGTCCTGTCCGTTTTCCCAGGGATGAATTTCACGCACTGTTCTTGGTGTTGCCTATACCACCCAGAGAGTAACTCTGTAAAGATTTTGAGCCACCACTCCATTCATCCAGACAAAAACATATGTACTTTGCTCACATCAGGCAAAGATGAGAGTTATCATGAAAGGAATGGTGGCAGGTCAATGTAGTAGGCCAGGGCTGGGCAAAATATGGTCCAGAGGCTGGATCTGGCACTCCAAGCCACAGGATCCGGCCCATGGACCACCCAGCGGGGACCCTCAGGCACACAGCTGCCACGGTTTAAAGCACAGTCTGGGAACTCTCTGCTCTGCAGGGAGGGGAGGCTTCTTGTGATCTCCCCACCCCAGCCCAATCCTCAGCTCCTATTGGCCAGAAAGAACCGGCCAATAGGAATTGACCCCAGCCAGCCAATAGGAGCTGAGAGATTGGCCTGGGGGATGGAGGCAGCACAAGCCTTGTGGAGGGAACAAGCCTGCAGTTTAAAGTGATCTGGAGCTGCAGCAGGCAGGAAGCCCAGCCTGCCTTGGGGGTGCTGCAGGGCTGCTGGCTTAGATAAGCACCTCCCAACCAGAGCCTGCCTCTGTCACCCCTGCCCCTTCCGCACCCCAACTTCCTCCCCCAGATCACCATCCAAACCCTCTGCACCCTGCCACCCCAGGTCACAACTCCCTCCCAAACTCTGTGCCCTCCCCCTCCTGCAGGCCAGAATCCTCTCCTGCACCCCCACTCACTCCCTGACCCTGCACCCCAATCCTCTGCAACAGGTCACAACCCAAACTCTTTGCAGTCTGCACCCCCTTTTCCCCTCCCCCCAGCTCAGAATCCTCTCCTGCACCCACACCCTCTCCCTGACCTTACTCCCCAATCCCCCGCTCCAGGTCACAATCCCCTCCTTCACCCAAACTCCTTCCCAGACCTCACACATCTCCTGCAACCCAGTCCCTTACCCCATGCACCCATCTGCACCCAACCTCCACCCTAGACCCCACACATCCTCCACAGGAAAGTGCAGCCCTTGACCACTTTTCAAAATTTTGGAGTGGCCCCCCACCAAAAATTATTGCCCACTCCTATAATAAGCTATGACCAGAAGGAACTGGACAGGTGGAGGTCAGCTGCTGACTATTTGAAGCTAGAGATGACCGAAATAAGGATGATAGAAAATTTGCCAATGAAAGCTAGAGATAACCAAAATAAAGGTGTTAGAAAACTTTCATTGGCAAGTTTTCTATCAGAAAATGCAGATTTGACTTATTCAAAATATTCTGTGGGAAAGTGAGGGTTCCATCAAAATGTTTGATGACAAACAGGCAGGATCCAAATATGATTAAGATACTATGTATAAAGGACACTTCACTCCTGGGTGAAAGCATCCATAGGAGGTAGTAGGGATGGATGGTTAATGAGCTATAATTTATGAAATTTGATTCCCCTTTTTTAACTTTCCTGAGTGGACAGACCCTAAGAAAATGAGATTCTGCGTTAACTATCCACCCTTTCCATTGCCTTAGGGGGAGTAAGGATGTGAAATATGGTAATAAACCTCCCTAACTTTTTTTTTTCAGAAGGTTGAAAAAACTACTGGGGAGAAGCTGTTCTAGATTTGATTTTAACAAATAGGGAGGAATTGGTTGAGAATTTGAAAGTGATCATGAAATCATAGAGTTCATGGGTGAAAGTGATCATGAAATCATAGAGTTCATGATTCTAAGGTATGGTAAAAGGGAGAACAGCAAATTAGAGACAATGGATTTCAGGAAGGCAGATTTTGGTAAGCTCAGAGAGCTGGTAGGTAAGGTCCCATGGGAAGCAAGACTGAGGGGAAAAAACAACTGAAGAAAGTTGGCAGTTTTTCAAAGGGACATTATTAAGGGCACAAAAGCAAGCTATTCCCCTCCATAGGAAAGATAGAAAATATGGCAAAAGACCGCTTTGGATCAATCAGGAGATCCTGCATGATCTAAAAATAAAAAAGGAGTCATATAAAAAATGGAAACTAGGACAAATTACAAAGGATGAATATAGGCAAACAATACAGGAATGCAGGGGCAAGATTAAAAAGGCAAAGGCACAAAAACGAGCTCAAACTAGCTACAGGCATGAAGGGAAACAAGAAGACATTACATAAATATATTAGAAGCAAGAGGAAGACCAAGGACAGGGTAGGCCCACTGCTCAGTGAGGAGGGAGAAACAGTCACAGGAAACTTGGAAATGGCAGAGATGCTTAATGACTTCTTTGTTTCGGTCTTCACCGAGAAGTCTGATGAAGGAATTCCTAACATAGTGAATGCTAGTGGGAAGAGGGTGGTTGGTTTAGAAGATAAAATAAAAAAAGAACAAGTTAAAAATCACTTAGAAAAGTTGGATGTCTGCAAGTCACCAGGGCCTGATGAAATGCATCCTAGAATACTCAAGGAGCTAAAAGAGGAGGTATCTGAGCCTTTAGCTATCATCTTTGGAAAATCATGGAAGACAGGAGAGATTCCAGAAGACTGGAAAAGGGCAAATATAGTGCCCATCTATAAAAAGTGAAATAACAACCCAGGAAACTACAGACTAGTCAGTTTAACTTCTGTGCCAAGAAAGATAATGGAGCAAGTAATTAAGGAAATCATCTGCAAACACTAGGAAGATAATAAGGTGATAGGGAACAGCCAGCATGGATTTGTAAAGAACAAATCATGTCAAACCAATCTGATAGATTTATTTGATAGGATAAAGAGTCTTCTTGATAAGGGAGAAGCGGTGGACGTGGTGTACCTAGACTTTAGTAAGGCATTTGATACGATCTGGCATGATAGTCTTATCAATAAACTAGGCAAATACAACTTAGATGGGGCTACTATAAGGTGGGTGCATAACTGGCTGGATAACTGTTCTCAGAGAGTACTTATTAATGGTTCACAATCCTGCTGGAAAGGTATAACAAGTGGGGTTCTGCACGAGTTCTGTTCAATATCTTCATCAGCTATTTAGATATCGGCATAGAGAGTACACTTATTAAGTTTGTAGATGATACCAAGCTGGGAGAGGTTGCAACTGCTTTGGAGGATAGGGTCATAATTCAAAATGATCTGGACAAATTGGAGAAATGGTCTGAGGTAAACAGGATGAAGTTTAATAAGGACAAATGCAAAGTGCTCCACTTAGGAAGGAACAATCAGTTTCATACATACAGAATGGAAAGCGACTGTCTAGGAAGGAGTATGGCAGAAAGGGATCTAGGGGTTATAGTGGACGACAAGCTAAATATAATTCAACAGTGTGACGCTGTTGCAAAAAAAGCAAACATGATTCTAGGATGCATTAACAGGTGTGTTGTGAGCAAGACACGAGAAGTCATTCTTCTGCTCTACTCTGCGCTGGTTAGGCCTCAGTTGGAGTATTGTGTCCAGTTCTGCGCACCGCATTTCAAGAAATATGTGGAGAAATTGGAGAGGGTCCAGAGAAGAGCAACAAGAATGATTAAAGGTCTAGAGAACATGACCTATGAGGGAAGACTGAAAGAATTGGGCCTGTTTAGTTTGGAAAAGAGAAGATTGAGAGAGGGGACATGATAACGGTTTTCAGGTATCTAAAATGGTGTCACAAGGAGGAGGGAGAAAAATTGTTCTTCCTGGCCTCTGAGGATAGAACAAGAAGCAATGGGCTTAAACTGCAGCAAGGCAGGTTTAGGTTGGACATTAGGAAAAACTTCCTAACTTTCAGGATGGTTAAACACTGGAATAAATTGCCTAGGGAGATTGTAGAATCTTCATTTCTGGAGATATTTAAGAGTAGGTTAGATAAATGTCTGTCAGAGATGGTCTAGATAGTACTGGGTCCTGCCATGAGGGCAGGCGACTGGACTCGATGACCTCTCAAGGTCCCTTCCATTCCTAGTATTATATGATTCTATGATTCTATCTACTTGTCCTGTTTTGCTTATTTAGAGGCCTTGCCACTTGGAAAAAATTGTTTTTGTTGTTTTCTCTAGCCCAGATGAGCCATTAAAGCTGAAGACCCCAGGTATTTCATAATGATCTCTAAGCAGAAACTGTTGGATGCCTCTCTAAAAAAGAACCACATCCCTCCTGCTCCTCAGGTCTGACTCAAAGAACCCAGCAACTTCATGGAGCAGGACTTGCATTTGGTGTGCCATGTAACTCTAAGTTACAAGACATAACACAGATTCAAGTGGGTTTATAATTAGTAAATAAAGTTCCCATATTCGTCACATCCCAGTATGCGGGCCCACTGAAGTGAGCTTTCGACATTTTACACTCTATCTACTACAGTATGAAAATGTTGGTGGCCTTTGGTTCTGAACGTGAAAGACACTGCATCTGAGGTACTAACTATTTTTTTCTGGAATTCTATGCATACATTTTCTGTGTCTCCCCTTTTCTCACAGGAAAACTGCAGATCCTTCAGAAAAGGGGCTTGAGCTTTATTGGAAGGAGGGAAGGTGATGCCAATTACTGAATCTTGCCTATTTTAGAAATTATAGCTGAGTTTCCTTACTTTAGTTTGTGTTTTTCAGATTCAGATGAGTAAGAAAATCCATTTAATCTAGCACAGTCATCTTGTATCACTTTTCATTAATCAATTAACTTTACATTTATGTAGTAGGGAAAAGAGCTGAATGCTAGCTTAGACCCAAGACCCCAATTTCCAAGACAATTTGGATGTGACCATTTGATGTGACTTCTGTGGGTAATTTTTGAAAAATATTCCTGGAAAGATACATAAAAAATCAGTCAAGTAAATGAATAATAAGGTGGATGCCCTCTGCATATCAGGTACATGGTCTACCATGAGGACTCACATATTTGGTGGCTGCTGACAGCTGTTTCATATTCTTTGTTGTTATTTTGATGGTCCCTGGATGAGTTTTAACATACCAGCTAGCCACTATAAAAGTGTACTGAAAGAGGCATGCTGCTTTCCACGGTCTTCCACTGTCCAGCAGAGTTACAAACTGCCCCTTCCTTCATTTACAGAATGCACTTAGATGTTAAACTTGGCTTGCTAGTCATTTTAGTGTAATGTAAAAACAGCAGACAGAAGACTCATAGATCCTGAAAAGACAGGTTGTTTTTGGTTTTTCCTCTGCCAGTTTGAAAATAAATAAAGACAGTATAAATGTGGCATCTCTAGCCTTCTTGATGTTATTTCCCCCCCTATTTACAGTTCTATAATGTTCCCATCTGTCAGGGAGGCTTCTCTCTGTTGTGTCTCTGTGTGATTTTTCTGCTGTTATGTATTTCCCTGCATTGTGTTAATGATGCTAACTGTTCTGTTGGGTAGCTGTAGCAATGTTGATCAGCTGCTAGCTGCAACCTCCCCTGTGTTGTATTTAGCGCCTAACATTTATTTTGTCTTTAGCAGATGTTTCTGTCTGAGATCAATAGGGAGGTCATGGATCACTTCACACTTTCTGTATAGCAATGAAAACCAGCCTGAGGTGCAATGATGATATTTTCACCTGCCAAGATTTAAAACAGTTTCATTCTCTTATTCATTACTGTGTTCAGTCACTTGGATGTTAGAGAAGAATCCAGCTCAGATTATGTACGTTAACAGGTTAAGGAGAGCAACATTACTATGGTATTTGCTTCCAGTAGAGGTTAATACAATGGGCCATAATAAGGAGAAAACTTGCGTGGTTACCGTGAAGGATATATTCACCTTGAGAAGAATACATTACATTATACTAGTGTTGTTTTCTAGTCTGATAGGCTCAGGTAGTTTTCACTTGTTACCACTAACCACTAATCCAACTTCAAGAGGATCTGTTTTCCCATTTTTTTGTTGCATGTATGTACACCTGATTATTAGGAAGGAGTGAACTGGCTAAAATAATAAGCACTAGGTGGTCAGTTCGAGTCCCATCCCATATTTTCAGAAGTAACTAATGAGTTTTGCCTTTTCAGCATCTCATTTCCCTTCCTACCATCCCCAGTAAAAGCACTGAGCCAGACAAAATCTTTTTGGAAACATAGAAAAGTTCAGTTACAGGTTTTTTTGTTCATTTTGTTTTTGTTACAAATTAGACCTGATTGGAAATTTTCCACCATTTTTTTCCAGTTGAAATTGTTTTCAATTAAATGGAAAACATCTAGTTTCATTTAAGTGTTTTTGGTTTATCATGAAAGGGAAAAAAAGTAAATTCTCTGACAAACATTTTTGTGCTGTATTGAAATTTTTCATTTTTTTGTGTGTGTGTGGAGGGGGGAAGAATTATTTTTCTGACAAGCTCTATTGTAAACATTAAATTGGAACTAGAATGGGAATTGGACATACTGAAATACCACACGCTAGAGAGCTGGGCACACACTGAATCTCAAAAGAAAGTCTTTTTCTTGAGGCCTTATTCTGCACCATTTGAAATTGGAAGCTTTGCCAATGACCTGAATGCATCCACGATTGAGCCCACATTTTCCAGCTTACTGCTGGAAACTTGTTAACTTATTATTTGTTGTTAAAGCACTGAAGAGGTGCCAGAACACCAAACACAAAAATTGAGACTTTTTTTTCCTGAAGAGCTTGCCACTGCTAATAACACTACTGAAAAGAAAGAGAGGAGAAATAGTACTAAAGAACTTGATGAGATTTACTTTATAAATAACTAAAGGTTAAGAACTCAAATCCTTTCACATTTATGACTCTCACTGAAGGCATTCTCTTTATTTTAGAAGGAAAAAATGTAGGTGGAGATAATCATCTGATGGACTCAGTAGATACTGGCAGCTCGCCAGGCAGACAATGATTTCTCCTCTTTCCTCCCCACCCTCCGCCCTTCTTATCTTAAGAAAGAACAATGTTGACCCTTTACTCTAACAGTTTAAATATTCTGTAAAACACTTTTTTTTTAATCGGAGAGGTTTGACTGACTTAAATTGGAGATAAGAGAAATAACTTTTACAGGAAACATACTGACAGGATTTCAGCACAGAAATCTAAGTGTGTGTATATATAGGGTTTGTTAGTTTTTAAACAGGACTTTGTTGTTTCCAAATTACACGGAGAAATTATGTTTGAAACATTGGATGTTGTAGTGTTTAGCTTCTATCACTTTGCTTTCCACTAGAGTATGGTAATATGCCATCAACCAATTCCAAATGTTGATAAGGTGGAATATCAAGGACACCAAGAACATCAATGATATATCTTCAAACAAAAATAGTTATTTTAAATATAGAGAGAGGCTTTTCTGGCGTGGAGACAGCATCTCTCTTTCTGAGGGGATAATAATTTCCATTCCATAAGACAAGGGACTGTATCTGTACTCTTCAGGCTGAACTTCTCCAGGGTATGTTGATACTAATGATCATGAAACAGACCTGTTTTGCCTCTAAGAAGTTGGAGAGGTGAGACATGGAAGCACTCAGAAATGGCTCCCGTCTTTTTTTCTTTTTTTTTTGAGCAAACCCTTTTGGTTGTTTACAAAGAATAGTTCCTCCATCTACAAAACCCTCACACTTTGCTCCAGGGCTCCATCCCCCATATTATTTCACATGTATCTATAACTGATGGGGAGCTAGTGATGCAGCATGGGCTGACGTGCCAGCAGTGTGCAGGAGGCACCTAGTTTTATATAAACTTTTTGGAACCATAACCAGTACCATTTCCCAACTGGATAAAATTCAGCTGGATACAACTAATCCAAAAATTGCTGGAGTGGTGCCAGTAGACAGAAGTTCTTTGAAGAACTTGCCTCCTTCAGGTCATGCCCCAACATCAAAAGGATTTGATTTCAGATTGTTAAATCAATTCAAGGGTTGACACCCCTTTTCACTGCTCAATGCTCACTTCCATCTGCAGCTGTCCAAAAGACAGCATCTTGTCCTATAAGACAGTGCTTTTCATACTTTTGGTGACCCAGTTGAAGAAAATTATTGATGCCTGTGACCCAATGAGGTGGGAATGAGGAGTTCACAGTATGGGAGGGACTCTGGGACAGAGATCAGGGTTGAGGGATTTGGGGTACAGGAGAATATTCTGCGTTTGGGGAGAGCTCAGGGCTGGGGCAGGGAGTTGGGGATGCAGGCTTATTTCCAGAGGCTCCCAATTAGCAGCACAGTGGAGGTCTTCCTGCCTGTCCTCACACCACTGACTGTGGTACACCCCAAAAGCAGCCAGCAGCACGTCTGGCTTGTAGGCAGAAGGGCCTGGTTTCAGTCAGGCACTACGCCCACCTCTCATTGTCTGGGAACTGGTCAATAGAGTGCAGAGCTGGTGCTCCGAGTGGGGGCAATGAATGGAGCCCTGTAGCCCCTCTGCCTAGGAGCTGGACCTGCTTCTTGCTGCTTCCAGGGTGCAGCATGGTGTCGGAACATGTAGGAACTGGTCCAGTGGTTTTCAAAGTGCAGGTTGTGATCCAACCTCAGCTGGGCAGCACCACCAATGGGACTTTTAATGACCAGAGCCACCAGGATCCCTGGGGCTGAGCAAGGTGACCCAGTACCTTACATTTTGTGACCCACTACTGGATCATGACCTACGCTTTAAAAACCACTGCTATAAGACACCAGATTTGGTTGCTATGATCCATGGATTCATAACCTCTAGGCTTAAGTATTACAGTTCGTTGGTCCATGTCTACCATGGAAAAAGATCAGAAAGTGAAGGTAAAGGGGAGCTTCAGCCACTTTTTATTCCCTCCAAATTCTGAGGCCAAACTTCTTTTTGGCATAAGTGATCTCTGATTTTTGGCCAGCTGTTGTTTAGCAAAATGTGCCATTCCAAAAGCCATGAAACAATAGGGTGGAAAGATTCACTAGTTATATTGCCAGTATCAAGCCCTGGGGAAGGAGGAGTTTAGTAAGAGTTGCTGAAGGGTTGCTGTACTGTATCCACAGATTCCCCTGGATAGAAGATCCTTCCGCTTCTCTGCCTGTGGCAGACAATAATTTAGTCTTCTGAGGGTTGTAATACTTGGTATGTGAGTGGCTTTGGTGGCCTGTGATATACTACAGGAGATTAGACTAGATGATCTAGTGGTCCCTTTTGGAATTGAACCATGATTCAGGAGTCTAAGTCCCCTGAGTTTATGGCTACGTTGTCATCTCTGAGCTGACCACCACTTAGCAGAGACCAATTCAGGCTATCTGTCCTGATATTCAACATCCTCTGTACCATCTGAGATGACATGTCATCTATGTGGTCTATCTGAGAACCCATGTGGTCTATCTGAGAACTCTCTTCCTTGCAATCATGGTCTCTGACAACAGATTCCACAAGAAGTCAAACAAGTTATATATGGGATGAATTTTATATGTATAGTAGTAAAATTGTATTTGTATACCCATTTAAACAATGTTAATACTATGTAAATATTTTCTCACACTTTCATTTTGGATTTCTCTTACGTGTGTTGATCTATTATTATTTTATATGGTACCCCTCTATTGTAATAAGAGGTTATTTTTATAAAGCATATGACAAAAGGCTGTGAGGAAAAATATGTATCTATTGGGCATCATGCACTATGCCACAAACAAGGCTTGCTTTTTGTTGTGTGGAATGGTATCGTCCCACTTACATGTAATCAATAGATAATGGTGGATCATGAATGAGAGACTAAGGTTAGCCCTTTGAAAAGCAGAACACTTAATCTGGTCATGTTTCAATGTCAGCAAATATGAAAAACTGCAATGTGTGCTTCTCCTTACTATTTTGTATAGTACATGCCACATCTTTTTGATTTAACAAAAAGAATTAATTAAAATTCCCCTAGCTGGTGACTTCCAGTATTTCACAGCATTACAATTTCTAATGTCTGATTTTTAGATAAGATTCTGAAATACTTCCAAAATATTTTCAAAAACCAGGAAATGAAAATCAGAATACTGAAGATCAGAGTACTGAAGAATAGGGGAGGAACATTAAGGTTAAACATTAATTAGAACAACATAGTCCAACAGTTGTTTAAGACAGATAAACAAAATGCATCTTGTCTCCTAGGGAAATGCAAAATAAAAAATGTAGCATTGTGAAATGTATTGGATTAAAGACAATATATTGACTGCATTATTTTGTGAAAAATCAAGGCTGGTGAAGTTTTAGACATGATAATCTAAATCTTATTGTATTCTGTTGTCTTTTGTGCCATAAAGCTGCCTTAAAGACACATCTGGGAATTGTTTCAAGGTCAAAGAATTCCCAAGTAGCAAGAACATGACAGTTGACTGCATGGCCTTCACTGAACAAACCTGTCCAGTCCCCTGTATGACCAATTAATTATTTGTTCCCAATGAACATTTCAAATGTCTTCTTCCATACCTGACAGTTCATTGTCAGTGGAGCTAGCAAACAATTGTTATTGAGAGGCAGTCCTAGGGGAGGCGCAGCAAGCTCCAGGTAGAACTGAGGGCTTCCTGGAGGGAGGCTAGGCCCAGCCCCTGTAACTTCTGCCTGAGGCCCAGTCTCTTCCAGGGTCATCCTGCCCACCCACCTTGCCCACAGGCCTGGTAAGTCTGTCAGCCCTACTGGTAAGAGAACAGTGATCAGTCTTTGACATATGTGAAGATTGTTATCATATCCCTCCCACCCATCAGCCTTCTTTAAGGTAACCATGCTTTCACAGGACATACCACACTAATACCAACCCTGGAACTTTCCCTTGCAACAAACCCCATTGCGAGCTTTGTCCTCATATTTACTCTGCTGACACCATCATTGGACCTAACCATTTCAGTTATAAGATCAAGAACACATTGTGTCGGACCCCCCCCCCCAATGCTTTATGAAGTAGACTCATGGATATGCATATACATAACTCAAAGGTGGTTTGAGCAAATTATTTCATGTAACCCATCGATCTTCATGTCATGATCTGCTGGTTCTGTTTATCTTACTCTGTTGTATGTATCATTTGTGTGTAGAAAATTAGACACGGAGTGGGGAATACTTGGTGAGTTTCATATGTGTGAATGGGAGACATGGAGGGTATTACCTGCAACTTCTAGATGAGCCACTGTTAAACAATCTTTTGTCCCTAAGTCTGAGCAGTAGCTGGTAGGGAGGGGCCTCAACTCCTTAACAAAAGGAATAGGAAAGCAGGGGCCTGGGTCTTTTGGCTGGGCTGCACCTGAAGGAGGAAGCCTGAGACCCCAGGGTGTGGAAGAGAGCCCTGGTTTAGAGTGGTAGTTGGAAAAGAGGTTTTAGGGTAAGTTTAAGTTTGTACTGAGGTTTCAGTGGAGAATTAGCCATGCGGTTTTGTTTCTTTTGATTTGTAACCTACCTTGCTCTGCCTACTTTCTCTTATTACTACTTAAATCCTACTGCTTCAACTTAATAAAACCATTTTTATTTTCTTTCAAACCCAGTGTAAGCGATTGTTACCTGGGGGGGCAACCAGTGTGCACATTCCCCCTTTCATTGCTAAAGGGGGCTTACCTAATTCTTTGGGGTTTGATGGTTTGATCCCATCTGGGGAGTGCTCTCTCAGGAGGCTGAGCCCTAAACTGCACTCTCCTGGGACCTGGAGTGGTTCAGTGTCTGTATTGCTTCTCAGTGGGGGCACGGACCTCAGCTCAGGGCCTTGGCTGGGGGAGACGAGAGGAGCTGGCCCAGCAGGACCGGGCGGTGAGGAGCCCCAGAGAGCGGGAAGGTGAGTGGCAGTGGCCGTGTCAGCACCCTGGGAGGCACCCCCGATGGGTCGTCTGTGACCGCACCCCGTCACACACATATTCCTGCTCATCCAGAAATATAATTTATGCCATCATGTGCCAACAGTGTCCGTCTGCTATGTATATTGGACAAAATTCTCAGTCACTTCGCCAAAGAATCAATGCACACAAAACAGACATCAGACAGTTTCACAAAGAAAAAACAGTTTCTTGCCATTTCAGTCAGCCTGGGCATTGTCTCAATGACCTGACTACCTGCATCCTGCTTCAAAGAGACTTTAACACAAGACTTCAAAGAGAAGCCTCTGAACTGTCATTCATGCTTAAATTTGACACTTTACGAATGGGCCTTAATAAAGATGCTGATTATCTTACCCATTACAAAGATAGTATCAGAGGGGTAGCCGTGTTAGTCTGAATCTGCAAAAGCAGCAAGGAGTCCTGTGGCACCTTATAGACTAACCGAAAGTGTTGGAGCATAAGCTTTCGTGGGCAAAGACCCACTTCGTCAGATGCATCTGGTTGGTTGCATCTGACGAAGTGGGTCTTTGCCCACGAAAGCTTATGCTCCAACACTTCAGTTAGTCTATAAGGTGCCACAGGACTCCTCGCTGCTATTACAAAGATAGCTTCCCCACTTATCACCTCTAATATCATTATCTCATAGACATTAACCTCCCCCCCTCACCCCCCCTCGGTTCTAAAATCTGATTTGTCTATTTTATATGTGTTCACTTTTTTTTGATTGTATCCCTTTGGTATATATGGTCATGCCAATTTTCTTCCACAATTTGATCTGAGGAAGTGGGTCTGGCCCACGAAAGCTCGTCACCTAATAAACCATCTTGTTAGTCTTTAAAGTGCTGCATAGTCCTGTCCTTTGTTTCAGCAAGACCAGACTAACACGGCTACATCTCTATTACTATTCTTTCCTCATAGGTCATGTTTCACTCATCTTTTCTCCTTACAGCTGCTCTCCACTGGACATCTTCCAGTTTGTTCATATCTTTCTAAAGTGTTGTTCCCAATATGGGAGACAGTACTCCAGCTGAAGACTTAATAGTACCGAGTGGAACAGTTACCTCCTATGTCTTACATACAGAACTCCTTTTAATATATCACATAATGACATTTGTATTTGCAACAGCATCACACTAACTCCCATTTCTTTTTCTACAATCCTGCAGATTAGCCAGATATTTCCCGTTTTTTAATTTGTACGTTTGATTTTTAGTGGCACCTCCATTAGTTCCTGCATTGAACTCCATTGGATGGAGTGGATGGTTGAATTTGGTCAAGAGACTAGGCAACATGTACCATTTAATTTTGAGGAGATAAGGTTACACATCAAAAGGTAGACAACAGTTAAAGCATCATTTGGTGTGACATTGTTTTTTGATGGTAGTGATGTAAAAGCACTAGAAAAAAATCTGAAAAATGTTGGCTCCCACAGTTCTTTCCCTGCTGCACCATTACACTGTAAATGAGAGTAATAAATTACTCATTTTGGTGTGTTTATTTAACAATCCTGTCAAGTTCCAATGCATTTTATATCACAATGAAGTCATGTTCATTATGATCAGTCAACCTATGTATGTACTTACGTATCAAAGCCGTAAGAGGCCAATGTCTCAATATTAATAAAAAGGCAAACTGCACCTGTTATGAAGAATACTTCTTGGCACTGATTTAAGGTGTTTAATGCTACTCAAAGAGTATGTAAATGATTCCAGGTTAAGGATCATTCAACCAAAACATGAAATTTAAATGAAAACAGAAGCTAGCTAGGGAGGAATTTTTGTTGCAGGAAAGCCACCTGCTTTTGGGAGGAGCGAGGATTTTGTGTTCTGGGGTTTTTTTTAATTGAGATTGAAACTCAGTATTTTTCTAGATAAGACAAAGTAAAATAAAGAAACCCTGTAAATATTCAGGTGAGTCAGGAATTCATTACCTGTGAATAGCGTACGTAGTTTTCTTCACTTGTATTATACAATCTTTTTCATTTTTCTATAGAAGTTTCAGTACCAATATAATAGATGTAGACACATGAATTAACAGAATACATCTATTTATATTCTTCAACTCACTCACTGATTTTTACTTTTCCTGGATTTAATCTTACCTGTTTGAGATTCCCAAAACTGAGGAAAATTAACAAATAAAATGTGAGATTGTGTCAATGTACATCTAAATTGAAATTTGTCTCAGCACACTTTAAATCATCTAGAATGAGAGCCTATGAGAATTTTAATGTTTGATTGTCATTACTTTTATAGTTTCTTATTAGTGTAATTAGTAGCACATTTAGGAAAACATTCCCAGAAAAGCAGATTTTCTGTTTCCTTTTAAAAGGAAAATTGGACAGAGAAATAACACCAAACATACCACATGCCCACCAACTCTCCCTCCTTCCCTACCTCTTGTCTCCTTGCTTACCCCTGCTGATGCAGGTGGCAGGTTCACTGGCAGCTCTGCAGTTGGTGTTGTTCTTAAAAAGATTTTTTATAAGTGCACACCCAACAAAATAGCAAAACTGTCTGTACATAAAGTTCTGCTGTCAAATGCACAAAGTAAAAATCTCACATCAGTTACAATAATTTCAGGGGAACCTGAAACGATAGTAGGTTCAAAATTAAGATGGGAATATAAGTATTTTGTTGACAGTGTCCCTTTAAACACACACATTTTAAAAGTTTTTTTTAAACGAATCTACGTTTATGACTAGAAAGAATTGGTCCCTTGTCTTTATTCTTTGTTAGATTCCCTAAGCAAGCTAAGGAGTAACTGGAATCCATGTAGCTTAGGCAAGAGATTCATTCTGAACTTTCACTCTGTTGTCACAGAAGAAAAGTATTTGTTAATGAATTATGTCAAGAAAGGAAAGACATGGAGATCCTCACAAATCACTTATATGACTTTAGTGCACACTTTATTAGTCTTTCTCACTTATTATTTTCACAAATGTATATTGGAATTTATCTGAGTGAAATAGGTTTCTTGCCACAGTCTTTACACAATATTCCTGGACATCATGCAGCAGGTTAAAAAAAGTCTTCTTTGAAGAACAAGAGAGTAGCTAGAAACTAACCAGGGCATTTCAGATTGTCTTATTAACAAGGTTAGGAACATCTACAATTTTTGCTTGATCTTTATGTACTCTTATTGCCCAATTAACACCTTGGTTAAGATGCTCATGTCTGGAGGCTTCACTTGCATTGTCTTATTGATTTTAAGCTGCACAATACTTGCATTACAAACGAGCTCAGTATATGTGTATTGGTGCTGAACATGAAGAGTGTTCCTTCTATGGACTAAACTGGAATTTAATTTTGTATCAGAAGTTGATTGCACTATATTCAGTTTGTAATACTTTTTGAGTCTGGAGCAAATATTCTCTTTATTTGTGTTTACCCAGTGCCCTCTGCATAAATTCCCCCAAATCTGCCTGGGACTTCTGAGTGCTATCATAAGTTTAAATGTTTATGAATAATATTTTTTGAATTCTTCAGACTGGGCTAGGGCTATCTATAAACATAATATTTTATAATTTATATTTGATATGATTTAAGCTAGACACTTTAGAATCATAGAATACTAGAATTGAAAGGGACCTCGAGATCATCAAGTTCAGTCCCCTGCCCTCATGGCAGGAACAACCACTGTCTAGATCATCCCTGATAGATGTCTATCCAACCTGCTCTCAAATATCTCAAGTGACGGAGATTCCATAACCTCCCTAGGCACTTTATTCCAGTGTTTAACCACCTTGGCAGTTAGGAAGTTTTTCCTAATGTCCAACCTAAATCTTCCTTGCTGCAGTTTAAGCCCATTGCTTCTTGTCCTATCCTCAGAGGCCATGGAGAACAGTTTTTCTCCATCCTTCTTGTAACACTCTTTTAGATACATGAGAACTGATATCGTGACCCCTCTCAGTCTTCTTTTTTCTAAACTAAAAAAGCCCAATTATTTCAGTCTTCCCTCATAGGTCATGTTTTCTAGACCTTTACTCACTTCTGTTACTCTTCTCTGGACCTTTCCAATTTCTCCACATCTTTCTTGAAATACTCCAACTGAGGCTTAATCAGCGCAGAGTAGAGTGGAAGAATTACTTCCTATGTCTTACTCGCAACACTTCTATTAATGCATCCCAGAGTCATGTTTGCTTTTTTTTGCAACAGCGTCACACTGACTCATATTTAGCTTGTGGTCCATTATGACTCCTAGATCCTTTTCTGCATTACTCCTTCCTAGATAATCGTTTTCCATTCTGTATGCGTGAAATTGATTGTTCCTTCCTAAGTGGAGTACTTGGCATTTGTCCTTATTAAACTTCACCCTATTTACCTCAGACCATTTCTCTAGTTTGTCGAAATCATTTTGAATTATGACTCTCTCCTCCAAAGCACTTGCAACCTCTTGCAGCTTGGTATCATCTGCAAACTTAATGAGCATACACTCTACGTCATCATCGAAATCGTTGATGAAGATATTGAACGGAATCAGTTCCAGAACAGACCCCTACAATACCCTACTTGTTATGCCTTTTAGCATGACTGTGAATTATTAATACTATCTGAGAATGGTTATCCAGCCAGTTATGCACCCACCTCCTAGTAGCCCCATTTAGGTTGTATTTCCCTAGTTTGATAAGAAGGTCACGCAAGACCGTATCAAATGCTTTACTAAAGTCTTGTACCATCTCCACCGCTTCTTCCTTATCCACAAGACCTTGCATCCTATCCAAGAAAGTTATCTGATTAATTTTACATGATTTTTCCTTACAAATCCATGGTGGCTGTAACCTATCATCTTTATTATCTTATAGTTGTTTGCAGATGAATTCCTTAATTACTTGCTCCATTATCTTCCCTGACACAGAAGTTAAACTGACTGGTCTGTAGTTTCCTGGGTTGTTCTTATTTCCCTTTTTATAGATGGGCACTATATTTGCCCTTTTCCCGTTTTCTGAAATCACTCCTGACTTCCATGACTTTTCAAAGATGATAGCTAAAGGCTCAGATACCTCCTTTGTCAGCTCCTTGAGTATTCTAGGATGCATTTCATCAGGTTCTGGTGACTTGCAGACATCTAACTTTCCTAACTAATTTTTAACTTGTTCTTTTATTTTAACTTCTAAACCTACCCCATTTCCACTAGCATTCACTATGTTAGGCATTCCTTCATCAGACTTCTCAGTGAAGACTGAAACAAAGAAGTCATTAAGCATCTTTGCCATTTCCAAGTTTCCTGTGACTGTTTCTCCCTCTTCACTGAGCAATGGACCTACCCTGTCCTTGGTCTTCCAGTACAAGTTGGACCTCTCTAGTGCAGAACACTCTGGTCTGGAAATATCCATTGTCTGGAATGATTTTAGTTAGCCAGATGTCCACTTTTCATGAGTGTGGCTAAGTTTTCCCACAGTCCCGTAAAGTTTGTTTACAGCCACCAGTCCTAGCTCTCAGTGTTCGATGCTGTTCTTTAGCGCAAATTTACCCCTACATTTCTTCTAACAGCCAACCATGCAGTGGAAGTGTTGGCAATGCTGCTGAGTGATATTGACCTTCCACAGTCCAGAAAATTCTCTGCTTCAGAACCAGACAGGTCCTGAGGGTGATGGCCCAGACAGGTTCAACTTGTACAGGATTTACTTGTGCTGCACTACACTGACACTGACACTGACAGAGAACTCCATCAATATGTTCATTCTTGCGAAATGATTAACAGCCTGTGTTCACCCATGATAATGGCACATGTCATAGTGGGTTCAATGATAATATTTACAGGGAATTTAATTGGAGGAAAGAGATTATAGTTCCTATCTTCTGTAATCTATCAATTACACCAGCATCTATCCGAAGTCCAGTGAAATCACTATTTCAGTATTTCCAAAGAACGGTGTCACTAAAATCTGATTCTGAGTCTGCATGAATTCAAGCAGATTTTTCATTTTTATACCTCAGGTTCTCACCCAATTTCAAAGGTCACAGTCTAGTTTGTGCTTTTCTGTAACTCATTTTGTAATGTAGTGTTGTCCAAGGTAATTTTACATTCAATAGTAATATAGCCATTAGATTGCCTCAAGTTTTAATCCACATGATTATCTCGTTTATTCTGAAATGACTTTATTGAGCTTATTTGTTTCTGTCCAGCTTTTATTTAGCACGGAATTTACTGCATACCCATTTTGTGTTCTCCTGGGCTTTCTTTCACTTTCCCATTTAGATTTTTGCACCGGCATTCTTGCTATTAAAACCTTCCAGATTTGCTGTCTGCCTCGTAGCTGTTACAAATTTTGGTGATCAGCTCCTTTATTTCCTTTCTGTAGTTTAAAAAGATTTTTCCCAGGCCTCATAGAAACTTAGGTTCAGATCTGTTGCAACAATCCAAAATCCATTTCTTTAGAGTTTTTTCTTTTTTTAAATCTAAGAACTGTTTGTGACATGGTGCAGTCACAGAAAACCTCTTGGGGGTGCTTCCCGGAGTGCTGACAAGGCCACTGACTTCTCACCACCCTGTCCTGCTGGGCCAGCTCACTTGATCTCCCCCACCAAGGCACAGAGCTGAGATCATCCCGCCCCCTTCCCCGAGGAGTAATACGGACAGTGAAACTCTTCAGGTCTAAGGATAATGCAGTTTAGGGCCCAGCTTCCAGGGAAACCACTTCCCAAATGGGATCAGAACCCCAAATGAATTATTTAGGTAGGCCCTAAATATGGAGGAATGAAAGGAGGATGTACACACTGTTGCTCCCCCAGGTAACAGTTATGTACACTGCGCTTGATAGTAAATAAAAGTGATTTTATTAAGTACAAAGAGTAGGATTTAAGTGGTTGCAAGTGTAAACAGGCAGAGCAAAGTAGATTACAAATTTAAAATAATAAAAAATGCATAGCTAATTCTAACACATACTCAAGCTTATTACAAACTCACCCAAAACCTGTTCTTATTCCAGCTAACCCTCCAAACCAGGGAAGTTCCTTTTTCCCCTGGGGTCTTTGGTTCATTCTCTTGGGTGTGCCATACCAGCTAAACACAACTGAAAAACTTTGCATCTTAAATAACCTCCTTTTCAGGCAGGAATTCTCTGTTTTACATTCTCCCCTTCCATGGAAAATTTCCTGGTGAGCCCCTAGCAATTAGGGAGGTCACATGACTTCCTAAGACCAACCACCACTAAGACTAAAAGGACAAAAGGGACTGTTTACAGGTGATCATCCAGACATTGAGGGAAACATTTTGATGGCTTTAATTTGCCAATGTAAAACCATAAACCATTCCATACTCCAATTACTAACTCTACATACAAGAGTGATACATACACCAAAAGATGATATACAGATCCAGCAGACTGAGACATTGAAATTGATAAGTTACATGAGGTATTTAGTCCAAAGCATCTTTGAGTTATGCATACTTGTGTCCGTAAATCAATTTCATAAAGGATGGGGAGTGGACAGTGACACTGTTATTTTTTTAAATATTTCAGGCCTCAGAGAGTGTACATGTTAATTCATTATTTCAAAAGTCAACTCATTCAATGCCAAAAGTTCACTACAGTTGGCAAAGCATGAAAATGTTGAAATGCTACATACTACTGAATTGTGTGCTTTAGACCTCATGAAAGTTGCCAAATATTCATTCTGTATAAAAAGATGGGAAAAGATCATTTAAATGATTTTGAAATACCTTTTTAATAAGGGAGTGAGGGGGAAAAATAACTGATCACTGTTGAAAGATTGAAACTGAGTAAGGGCTTGTGTACATGAAATGTTTCTGCACGGCAAGTCAGATTGTGGACAGCATATCATATTCTGGCATAGTAATGTCCCATGTGGGCATTGCTGGATTGCACTAAAAGTTTTGTAGTGCAGTTTGGCATCCTGCTGTTTGAAACAGTTGTATGACAGTGCACTATGAAACTTTTAATGCATGGTAGCTTCTTTATGGCTGGCTAATGTGTGCTGTGGATTCATGCTTTGGCTTGCAGTATACTCAGTCTGTGTAAACACACTCTAAATGGAGAGAACTCTGTAACTAGCAAGTTTTAAACCACAGAGGTGATGTGGCAATTCTGCAGTTGATTCTGAAACATCCAGTAGATGTTTTCATTTCTTAAACTATGGCTAATCTTTTCATTGGAATATAGAATTTTCCCATATTGGATATCACTATTGTTCCACAAAATCCTGGTATCCTGCCTCTGACAGTGACATAAACAAGGATAAAAAAGTTAACCTACCTGAAAAATTGTGCAATATTGCACATGAGATAATCTGCCAAAAAAATGGCATGGGGAGGCATCCTCTTAACAGGTACCAGCTTTAATTTTATTTGAAATATTTTCTTTCAAATATTATAGGTAAGATTGGTAACACTAAGGTTGTTCCACATTTCCCTTATAAGACATTTTTTTCAGCTGGATAAGCATCAGAAGTCTGAAGAGAGGAGACATATATTTTTTGGAATGGTACAGGGACAAAGAGCTAAGAATGGGGAAGAGATGTAACTAGGACATGGATAGGTTAGAGGGGACAGGGCAGAAGGAGTCATGGCTAGAGGGATAGGCACAAGAGTCCACTATTATCAGAGAACAACCCTTCTAATGTCTGGAACAGATCCTAAGATTCCCAAGTCTCATCATTCTTCTGTCAGAAAAATGTCAATGAAACCAACAGGAAAAGTATCCCACTCCCTTCTAGCAATGGTCCACATAGATTATGACAACCTACTAATGCTTACTTTGTTACTCAAGTGGCAGAGTTGCATGGTGTATAGAAAGATCCCAACCCAGCTGATGACCCATTTGCCTGATGGAGTCAAGGAAGGGTGTTGTGGAAAATGCATCTAATATGTATTTAAGAGAGTTTTGTTGTCTGATCAAGAAATCCTCCTAAACAATAAGAGCTAGGACTACCAAATTCAGTATACAGCTTCCTCTTACCATTACTTAAAGCAACAAAGGGGGTTGGTTGTGCCTGGGAAATGGGACGTGCCTGCAAAGAAGATTGCTTCTCAGAAAACCAAACAGAAGAGAGACAATCATCAAATCAAGTACAGGCCTCCAAATAGACATAACTGAGCAAATGCTGAAAGAGACTGAACCAAGATGAGCCAGAAAAATAGGAGGAACCTGCAATAGGATTGCTCCTCAATAAAACTTACAAAGAAGAGATAAAATGGAGAAATTTGGAGTAGTACTCTGTTTTGGCACAGCTAAATCAATGCTTAATGTTTTAAAACTAGAAGAAAATATTATTTGAAACCAAATTGACTATAGCCCTTTTTTGTTAAAACATAATGAATAATAAGAGTTTATAGAGAGAAACTTGATGGAAATCCCATTTCAAAAAATTACTAAAAAAAACCCTAAACAGACAAATTTTAACAATCCCTTTTAAAAAAGAAATCCAAAGTAAAAATTAACTTCATCAAAATAACATTGTAATTTGAAAAATACAGTAATTTAAATAAAGCATGTACATTTTCCTTTTATTCTCCATAAAAATAACTTAATTGACTTTAGGACTTGAGCAATGCTGGGTAAGTCTTCTTGTTTGTTAATGTTTGTAAAGCATAGAGATGCCATAGTAATGACCAACATAAAAGAATCCATGACAAATTAATAACTATCTCTTAAGAAAAGGATTTGAATAGCGTCCAGCAAATAATACATGACCAATGAGGAGAAAATAACAAATTTAAATGGATGCTTACTCAATGAGCACAGTCCATCTTGTACACTGTGGTTACGTCTACACTGGCATGATTTTCCGGAAATGCTTAAGACGGAACAGTTTTCCGTTATAAGTATTTCCAGAAAAAGAGCGTCTACATTGGCAGGATGCTTTTCGGAAAAGCCCTTTTTCGGAAAAGCGTCCGTTAACCAATGTAGGCGCTTTCTGGAAAAAGCCCTGATCGCCATTTTCGCGATCGGGGCTTTTTTGCAGAAAAGACTACTCGGCTGTCTACACTGGCCCTTTTCCGGAACAGTTTTCCGGAAAAAGGACTTTTGCCTGAGCAGGAGCAGCATAGTTTTTCCGGAAAAGCAGCTGATTTCTTACTGTAGATCGTCAGTGCTTTTCCGGAAATTCAAGGGGCCAGTGTAGACAGCTCGCAGCTTATTCCGGAAAAGCGGCTGATTTTCCGGAATAAGTGGCCCAGTGTAGACACAGCCAGAATGAGGTAGGGAAACTGTTGGGAAAATTAGCATGTGATCATGTAACTAAAGACTGTATTGTAATGCACAAGAGACCAAAATAAAGTTGCATAGAAAAAGCTTTGCAGCCTAAATATGAATGCTTTTTTTAATGTGTAAAAGGGCAATAATTGATCACTCCTACTTCTTGGAAGAACTCATCAGTGTCTGAAAAGGTGAAAGATCTAAAAGATGAATAATAATTTGACTACTGACAATGCTGATAAATATTCTCTTTCGTATACTTTTTCAAACTGAATATCAAGAAAAGACTCCAAACACTCAGTTACCTCATACTTTGATCCTGCAGAAAAAAAAATGAAAAATATATTTTCCTGATATTAAAGGTTTTACCATAAGGTAGAAGGATATTATTACAGGATAGCAACAAACTTCATACTGTCACACTTTTGAAATTAAAGGAATATTTTAGAGATTATTTAAAAGTAATAAGAGTTAGGGGGAGGGTCTGTTGTCTACTGGAAAACTGTTAAAGATGTTATTTGAATTAAAATAACCTCAGATTATTTTATTGATATACTTTTTGAAATTCTAAGAGGGCAAAGTGAAAGCCAATAATATAGCACTATATTGTCTCTTATGTGGATTACATGCAGGCCGACAAATTCTTGACGTCAAGTCAATCTGTTTTCTTCTGCACAGGAAAGAGAAAATGACCATTTAATTATCAGAAGAAAAAAAAATTATATTACTAATTGAGAGAGTCATATTAGGCCTATTTAGTTTATAGTCCGATTTATTTCAGAAACTTGAATGCAATTCAGTTAAGGATGCTGTTTAATTTTTAATTGGATGGACTTAGTATGCTGAAGTACCAAATGTTCCCATCTTAATACAAGAAAAAGAAGGTCTTTAGCCTGCTCTTATTTTATTCTAGAGGGCAAGAGAATGTACTTTTCCATAGTAAAACTGGATTTTCTTAAATGGAACATGTCCAGGCAAGTATTGTATCACACTTCATGCAAAAGTAGCATTTTGTGTGTGAATACACACAAGTGTGTTTATATACAGTATAACTAATAATGGGTCAATCTGATGAGATAAAGTATTGGTTCAGTTTCATCAGGACTCAAACATCTGGCTATTTAGTCAAACATACTTTGGAAAAGGGATGCTAATGAGACAAGTCCGAATTGCAAATGCAGGATTTAAATTTTCCCGCGGCATTTGCATAACATGCCGCTTTTTCGGCTCCGGGCTTTGACGAAAAAGCGCCAGTCTAGGCAGCGCTCTTGCGGAAAATAAAGCCTTTTCGGAAGATCCCTTATTCCTGATTTTAAGAGGAATAAGGGATCTTCCGGAAAAGGCTTTATTTTCCGCAAGAGCCGCGTCTAGACTGGCGCTTTTTTCCGTCAAAGCCCCGAGCCGGAAAAAAGCGGCAGCCATGTTCATGCAAATGCCGCGGGGAAAATTTAAATCCCCGTGGCATTTGCAATTCCGACTTGTCTCATTAGCATCCCTTTTCCGGAAAAGGGTGCCAATGTAGACACAGCCTTCCAGACTTTCCTACAACAGTGTTGGTTCTCCCATATTTCTCTCTCTAATCCTTTGACTCTTTTATTATGATGTTTTGATGATGGCTCATGCATAGTCTTTCATTTATAGGACTGCAAAAGGTTTTCCAAACTTAAAATATTGCCAGAGATCATGTCATCTACCAGTAAAATGCAACTTTGAGTTGACTGAATAACAGTATACAACAGAATAGCAAGTTAATAAATAACATGCAGTTAAGTCTAGAGGTACCTTTTCTTTCCTCTCTGATATCAATGGGCTTAAACAGCAGCAAGAGAGGGTTAGGTTGGACATTAGGAAACACTTCCTAACTGTCAGGGTGGTTAAACACTGGAATAAGTTGCCTAGGGAGGTTGCAGAATCTCCATCTTTGGAGATATTTAAGAGCAGGTTAGATGGACATCTATCAGGGATGGTCTAGATGGTGGTTGGTCCTGCCGTAAGGGCAGGGGACTGGACTAGATGACCTCTCAAGGTCCCTTCCAGTTCTAGTGTTCTATGATTCTATGATCTAACCCTATCTTTTTTCCCCTCTCCATTCTCCTACCTCATCAGTTTCTCAGTGTTTCCCTAAATTTTGAAGGATGGCAGTAAGGGAATTTGTTCTCATCTTTCCCCTCAGCATGGGAGACTGGATTTGCCTTGCCTTCAGGTTCTTTCTTTCTGACTTGATACTAGCCCTGCCCACTGGGTACTCCTAACTGAGGACAATAGGTCAAGTAAGCAGGGCTGGTAGCTGAGACTCCCATCACTCCTCTTAGCCTACTAGGTCCCTTTTACCTTCTGTTCCTACACACATGGCCCTCTAGCTGCAGGATTCTTAGCTGGGGGTAGGTTTGTTTCTGTTCCAGTCTCTCTACAGTTGGTCACTGATGATAAGAGAAATGGTGCCATAGAAGAGATGGCTCAATTTTAGAAACCCATTGTTAAAAACTTTCATTGGCACCAAGAAAGGATTTAATAAGGACTGGCATAGTGATGATGAATTTATATTGGAATAGAACTGACTCATAAAACGTACCTTTACTTTTGTGTAACAAAAATCATTATTAGTACAAATCCTGCTCCTTGAATTTGCTTAGCATCAAGCGCATAGGCGGTAGCTGAGTATAGTGCTTAGGTGGTGACTGCATTGAGTGTTGGTGCACTGATGGGCAGAAAGTGGTGTTGCAAGGTGTTGAGCACCAAGTAAGTTTTATCCCCAAAAATGTACTTGAAATATAGTCTAGGAAAACAAGAAATGATAGGCCAAATCTTAATAATTGACTTTCTTAATGCCAAGTCAGGGGCATGACTTTGCTTATTGTAGTCATTGGGGGTTCATCTCAACATGTTTTAAAAGAGACCACAATTAAAGACAAGCAACATGACCACAAGTATTTAACTTGAGTATTTATTGAAGAAAGGGGGAAAATGAAAATAAAACAAAATAGAACATAAAGAATAGTTTCTTCAGGAACAGTTCAGTTGTTTCAATATGTGACTCTATGGAGAGCTTTCAACAGAGATTACACTTTTGGGGCCTATATCTACCCTGACACTGTTCTAGTTAAACTGAAACTTAAATGTATTATTGCCAAAATCAAAGCAAATCCTATATTATTGTACTATGGATGAGAGATATCTATGGATGGGCGAAGGCATTTCATTTAAGGGTTAATAAATCCTTTATTTATAATCTGAATAGTTTATAAATGGACTAAGGTGAGTATTCTTATCTAAGATCTTTGAAACAACTAATTTTAACTAATTTAAAACAAGCTTTTCAAGGACTGGTTTTGAGACAGGTGAATTCATGATGGTTGAGCATTTTAAATTCAAATTAAATCCCACTATTTCTTTCTGTTTACTCGCATTATCTTATGTTGTCTTTCCAGGAACACACAATATAGAGAATCTCACAGGAGAAGCTGTTGTATCTTAAATTACGATAGAATTTCAATAGTGCATTATAAATATTACAGGAAAAATTACATTTAATCCCATGCAGTGTTCTTACAAACTCGATTTTTTTTTATCAATGATGGTGAGGCCTCAGTGATGTCATTGTCACACTGTTTGGAGTGATTCACAAGCATAAGTGCCAACCTCAGGGCAGACTGTCAAAAAGCATGGCAAGGCTCCCAAACTGGTTGTCCATTTTATAATTAGATTTCACCAACCCCGTACCAAATGTGAATTCCTACAATCTTACCATTGAGTCACAAACAGTCCCCTTGGGCATTTCAGATCTATCTTGCCACCAGGCAAGCTGCATTCTAGTGATAATTTGTTGCTATACACCAAAGATCACAAAGGATTCAGGCTTCTTCCAGTCTCAGGAGACCTGTCACTTAACCCCAGTCAATTTGTACCTCAGAGCTCATACTTAAGGCAAAGCTTATAAACAATCCTATAGTAAATTTAACAAAGTATTTATTAACTAAGAGAAAAAACTAGTTATTTATAGGATAAACCTGACAAACACATAAACAAATAAGTTACAGTCTATCGTTCTAAACAGGGACAGAGCTATAGTAATCTATCAGCACTTAATGTTTTTTAGGGCTAATCCTTGTTGATCCTGGGGCACTCTGCTTTTATTTCATAGCTCCAGCTCTGTGAGAGTCCAAGCAGAAAAAGAGATGGAAACAATTTCTTGGTTTTTTTTGTCCTCCTCCTACTATTCAAGCTGAAGGGATGTACTCTCTCACTCATAGCCTTTTCGTTGGTGTGAATGGCAATTAATAAAGTCTTTTTATTGTGATGTCCGTTTAGTTTTGGTAACCTTCTTAATGAGCAGAAGATCTCTTCTGACAGATTCAGGGCAAATGGTTTTTACAGTTATAAAGCAAAAAGCTACATATAACCTTATAGCAAGTTAAATATGTTATAAGCATTCTTAAGGTACAAACACTGTGCATGTGAAATTCAACATCCACTTTAACCATACTCACTAATGAAATGGACTGTTTTCCAGTAATGAATTTGTGAGTGCTTGGCTGTGGTCTAAAGCTTTGGCAGCCTCACAGTCATCATGTTGTAGCCGCAGTGCTAGGCTGGAAAGATGCCTTATGAAGTTACCTTCTGGCTTTTTGCTGTTCTGAGCTGTTTTATTGTTTCTGCTATTTACTTATAGAGAAGAGTTAAAAACGATCAGGTGAGATACAAGTGCTATGAATGTAAAAGAAGCAGCATGTGTAGGAGTGCATTAGGGTGAAGACAAGCAAGAGCATAAAAGTACCCATCTTAATTCAGAGGAATTTATAGTCTTCTCTTTCCATAATATCTTTGAATGTGGATGCTATCCTCCTTCTGGATTTGGCTGGCTTCAAATAATAGCTGCCATCATCTTTCTTTGGCTCTGGACCTTCATTAGATGATATTGATGGCATCTTCAGCTCATGAATATGCTGTCTCTAAAAGAAACACAGAGGGGTTGTATTTCTTCAACTTTATGGTTACATTGATTGTCCTTTTGTGGTGGGGATTTCTCAGAATACCCTTTCAGGTTGAAATAGTAACTCTTTCTTTTATTCAGTTGATATCTCTATAATTCCATCAGGGTATGATAGTTGAAATTCCATTTAAGGTTAATCCAGACAGTGTTGTTTGCTAGCTCCTAAAAGTCTGCCAGGTCCTAAAACAGCTCTTTTTAAGTTTAAATGATTCCTAAAGAGAGAATTGATAGAATTGATCAATAAAGAATATACTGTGTTTTCCTAGAATCATTGGAGAAGTTCTTGTCTTTCTGATTTTGGTAAGGAGTTGCATAAGCATTCCCAGATAATTAATTTCCCAGATAATTAATTTCTCAATTAATATAATTTTTTGCTCAAATTGCTTCTTGTATGAAAGCATCAAATGACCTTGCTATATTTGTAAATAAAACATCTAACTATTCATAGGCATTTACTGTTAGAATAATGCTTATGTTTAGAAAGAAAATATTAGCAAATATACATGTCAAAAGAATCTTAGACTGTACCATCTTGAGCATTTAAGAAACAGCAAAGGTTTTCACTTTTAGGTGGACACATGAGCTGGATGTAACTAATATCTAATTTCTTAACCACAAATGTTTCCTTTAACATCTGAAGATTGCAAACTTAATTGAAATGGATCTATTTTATTAAACACTTAAAAGATTTATAAAATTCTTTGAGTGGCTTTTAAAAAAAAGCCTAAACTCCCACTTTTATGACTTGGTTTATGCTGTGATAACACATCGTAATTATAACTTTTTGGGCATCTCTTTCAATAAATAACATCTTCACAATCTTTTACAATATCAGCCTTTTTTTCTAAACATCAATATCTTACCAAGTTTTTTTTTTATCTCTGAATCTGTCTGTATCCAAATAGTGTCTTCTCTAACGGGGAGGCCTGATGTTCTTGTTTAACTTTTAACCTAATAAGTCTTAACTTTACAACAAACTATTTGTAGTACTTTTACAATTTGCAGCTGGCCATTCCTTTCCAATATTCTATAAAAGGCATAATTCACAATATCTATAATTTATATACATACATCACAACATTGAATAAGAGAATAGTATAAAATATGAAAGCAAAATGCAAGTGGTAAAGCTGCATCCCAGAATCAGTGGGAACACTTGGAAATAATAAATATGATTTTACAGGGAAGGAGGTGGTGTTCTCCTTGACATTTGGTAGGCAGAATTTTTTTCCCCTAAGGTTACATTGCCACTGCAGGCTTCTTTTTGCATCAATATTGAAGTCTACCCCCCTTCAACATCCCTGTGTGCCCAATCCTAATCACTTGGGTAGCTCAGGTTCACACATGGAAAACCTGGAAGGATCACTGATAGCGTTGTGTGCCCTATGTGAGGACAAGTGACTATGGACAAACTGGAACTAATTTATTCTGATGTGCCCAGAAAATATCCTTTATCAGTGCTATCTGGACTCTGCAATAACAAAGGCTTCCCTTGGATGTTTCATAAACCTTATTCCTTTTTGGAATTCCTTATTCCTCAAAAATTGTCAAAAGTGTTCTGGCTTTGAAATGTGCATCTCATGGCCTCTTCTGTATGTACTGCTCCTTTATGTTTGACTAGAGAGGGCAATTTTTTCCAGTGGAAAGTATTCTAATGTGAGCTCATTTGAGAAGAGAAAAGAAGTTATGATTACTTTATTTCTTCTAAATGTACAATAAAATACTTTGTAAACACCACCATTAATACATACAGTAGATAGATTTTGGCACACTCCAGTGAATAATTTAGGCTATTATAATTCTACTTTTGAAACAAAAATGTTAACTATCTTAATCAAACTAGACTCGATCTTGGCCAGTCATAAGGCAATTAAAGTTTTAATTGCCAGTAATTAAGTTTGTCATTACAAAACAATTTGCACTTACAGTTTTAAGTTGCAAAGGCTTAATTTCAGTCCAGCATTACCAAAGATTTGGGAAGCAAAACTAGGTACCTCATAGAGCATAGCATCCCCTCATAGGGTGTAGGAGGGGAGTTATATATGTGGCCTATGCACAATGTTTTATGACATGAAGACCTACAGGAAATTGAGTAATTTTGCTTTCCTCAATAATATGAGTCATAGTTTGTGGTTGCCCCCATAGACATAGTGGACTGCCTCTAAAATGCCAAATCTCCAGGGTGGCATGGGGAGGGAGGAGAAACAGTGTGAGGAAAAAGTAGAATAATTTCTCTCAGTGCATAAACACTTTAAAACAGGGACTGTCTAATATTCTATTTTTGTATGTTATCTAGCACAATGGGACTCCACTTTTGGTTGGTCCCTAGGAACTATCATAAAGTAAAAAACATCATCAACAAAATTAATAACAGAAAATAGGAGGCTGCCTTCAGCAACTGACAGATCTGCATCAGGTGTCAGTACTGGTGCCAGCATATCCACTTAAGGAAAGCACAAACTGAAATTAATTTTTAAGAACCTTTTGTTTACATTGTTGTCTTCAAGGCTATTTTTTTCTGTTGAATTGTATTTGGCAATCTCAATTGCAACTTAGCTTTTTCTAATAATAGAATACTAGAACTGGAAGGGAGCACAAGTGATCAAGTGTAGTCCCCTGCCCGCTGTTTGGAACTGAAATATAGTGGAATGGGCTCTGCTAAAAACTTTATATTTAATTTTCAGAGTACAGAGCCAGTCAGACATTTTCCCACAAAGCTCTGTTTCATTGGAAAATGCTAGTTGCTAGAACCTGAAACATTCTGTAGAAGCCCCTTTGGATGGATGGCTCTTGCCAGACCTCTTGGGGATAGCCCTTGGGATAGCAGGGGACCCCATAGTTCTGAGGAGCAAGCCATGCCAGAGCCCCCAGGGCTCCTTGCCTGCTAGAAACTCTGTGATTCCCCAGTACAAGGTAGTGCATATGGTGGGGCTGCATAGACCCTGGTAGCCGAAACAGCTGGTGAGTGAAATTGACATTCTTGTCAGTTTCCCCATTGCTAATAGCAAGAATGTGAATTTCACTCACCAGCTGTCTGGGGCTTGGAGAGCCTGTTTTGTTTCAGAAACACCATGTGTCAGTGTTTCTGAAACAAAATAACTTTGGGATTTCTGGTTTCAGGTAGATTGGTTACATTTACCCTGGTGTTTACTGTTTACCCTGGTGTTTACTGTTACTGATGGTGTGGGGAATAGTCTGTATGCAGTAGGACAGGAACATACTATGGGGCAGTAAACAGTAAGATTTTAATTTTGCTCCATGGGGAGTGAGGAGCTGAGAGCTTGGGTGGTGGACAGGTTACAGCTAGGAATGGGGAACTGGAGTAGCTAGCTCCTAAATGGGAGCTCTGCAGGGAGCTGAGAGCCAAGAACCCAGGTTCTCAGCCCCGCACACTACTCCTCTTCAGTTGATGCATATGTTCCTGGTGAGGATGCACACCTCTGATAGAAGGTAGAATGGACATGAAAAAACGCAGTAATTACTGTGGTAAGTTGAGTGTACTGAAAGTTAAGTTATATATGTTCCTTATCAAGCCATTTTATATCACCAACACAAGGATTTTATTTCAACGAAAATCTCTTTGAAAATTTCCCTTTTCTGAGTTTCCTTTCAGCATGTTCTTGAATTGTCTGTGTGTTGTTTTGAGTGTGTTGTTTGATTGGTGGAACCTACTATTTGTGACTGTCACTGCCTATTCTGTCCAAATGGAGATGTCATTTCAGGCATGACTTTCCCATCCTCTTCTTCCAAAACTTACGTTCAGTTCTAGATGGTAGCTATGCTGAGAGCCTGTGTCTCTGTTGCTTTTTTAAATGGTGCCTAAATAACTCTGGGTTTAGTCTTGGGACCCAACTATATTCTGAACACCACTTTTATTATCTGGGTCAGTACTGTATTGGATACCTCCCAAGGTTTATCCAGTTTACAGGTCTAATCTTTCTTTCTCATAGGATTGTGAAAGTCTCCTCTTTTAAAAGTTTATTCATATGACTTTAAATAGTCTCTTAATTTTATCAGCAGCTATTGTCAACTTTCCCTAGAAAAGGAGTCAAATTATTGCATTGTAAACTTTCTACATAATACATAAGAATGGCTATACTGGGTCAGACCAAAGGTCCATCTAGCTCAGTAACTTGTCTTCCAATAATGGGCAATGCCAGATGCCCCACAGGGAGTGAACAGAACAGGTAATCATCAAGTGATCCCTCTCCTGTCATCCATTTCCAGACAGAGGCTATGGATACCATTCCTACCCATCCTGGCTAATAGCCATTGATGGATTTAACCTCCATGAATTTATCTGGTTCTTTTTTTGAACCCTCTTAAAGTCCTGGTCTTTGCAACATCCTTTGGTAAGGAGTTCCACAGGTTGACCTCATGCTGAGTGAAGAAAAACTTCCTTTTGTTTGTTTTTTAAACCTGCTACCTATTAATTTCATTTGGTGACCCCTAGTTCTTATGTATGGGAACATGTAAATAACTTTTCCTTATTCACTTTCTCTAGACATGTCATGATTTTATAGACCTCTATCAGATCCCCCCTGTAGTCTTCTCTTTTTGAAGCTGAAAAGTACCAGATTTTTTTTTCTTTGTTCTTCAGGAACTCAATACCAGACATTTGCTGGAGTCTTTAGTGTGATGGGTTAGATCACAGAAGTCCCCATGCGATTGTCCCTGGATATACTGTTCATGCCACTGCCCACCTACCTGCCCTTTGGGTCTCACCTCTCCTACTGAGCCAGAAGCTCTGGTCTCCCCCAGGCAAGGCCCAAGCAAATAATTGGGTTAGCACCCCCTTGCAGAGCAACACGGACACTGAACCAGTTCAGCTACGGGGGAAGGGTCAAGTATAAGAGCTCAGCATCCCGGAGATCAACCCTCAAAAGGGACCAAAACCCCAAAGAAATTCATCTTCCCCATGTAAAGGTTTTACACAGAGAAAACTTCCTAAGATCTGCCACCTTTATCAATGAAAGAGAGTTGTTGCTCCAATGTAACAATTATTTACACTGGTCCTGTTAATAAAAAAAGAGTGTTTTTTATAAAGTATAAAAAGTAAGATTTCAGTGGATGCAAGTGAAAACAGTCAGATTAAAGTAAATTACTAAATTAAAATCCTAATATACAAAGAAACTTATTACATGTGAATTCTTACCCTAACCAGTTGATCTAAACATCACTTTCAAAAGCTAAACAGCCTCTTATCTTGGGCCCATTCCTTCCCTCTGTTCAATCTTAGAAGTTTCCAGCAGGCATCCTAGGTGGTAAGGGGTGTGGGTCTCTTGGCATTTGGCACCTCCTCTTATTGTTTGTTTTCTTCTCTCATATCTCTTTTCTCCAAGATGGGAATTCTTTGTACTCAGTTCAAATTTTCTCAGGTTAAGTGGAAAATTGCCAGAGACAAAATGGATTTCAGCATCTGATGGGCTGGCCATATGTCCTAGGACTAACCACAGTTTGGGCTCTCAGGAAGAATAAAGCCTTTCATGGGTCATTGGCTTGATCTCCAAGCCAAGTTTCAGGAGCATCAGTAATGGCCCTCATTAGCACATTCTAATTTCACATATAAGAATGATACTTGTGCAAAACTAGGATATAGACATTCAACAGATTGTATCATTAAAACTGATAGGTTACATGAAGTATTTTTTCTAAAGGGTCTTTGAGTTATGCATATTCATAAACCAATTTTCATAAAGTGTGGTGGGCATGACACTTAGTTCATGCTGAAAAAAGAGGAGTGATGGGGTACACATTGTACTCATTGACTACTGCTTCGTGCACAATCAAAAAGAATGGTGTGTGGGGGTCCCAATCCACATCCATATGAACCCCCCCCAAAGTCCTATAGAACCTTTCCACCATCCCATTAGATTGTGTGTGTACTGTGATTGTGTGTGTTTTGTGGATGCCTAAAATCACAGAAACCTGTTAACACTGTGGATTCAAACTTTTACCCTGATCTGTATATAATTCACCCAGGATCTGAACTATGGTGAAGAATTCATTCATAAGCTCTCTGCTGTTGTCATAGCCTCTTGATTTCTTATTGGATAAGGCTCAGTCTCTTTTACAAAGTAGTGCATGGTTCCTTGTAAGCATTGATTTCCACCCTCTGTCTTGGGTCAGGACCAGTGTTCCCTCTAAGGTGCAGGGCAGCACAGCTTCACAAGTGATTAATCAGCCCCCGCCCAGTCAGAGGATCAGAGCTCAGCGCATGGACCTGACTGACTGGATGAGGCTGATGAATCACCTGTGAAGCTGTGCTGCCACGTAGCTTAGAGGGAACACTGGTCAGGACTCAGTCATATCAACAGCAAAGTGCTCTATTGACGACCCCCTGAGATACTACAAAGGGGCTCACTCTGTTTTAGGTGGAACCTAAATGCAAGCATAGCATTTCCTTCACCAATTTTCTACAGCCAGTCTGGATTTTTACCTAATGGAAATTCTCCCTTAGTATGGCCAAGGTGTTTGCAACCCTAGAATGCACAGCTATGACATAATCTCAGCAAGTACCTAAATTCATCTCCTCATCTTTAAATTCCAAGCTTTCCCACTGTGACAAGAAAGCTTTTACAGTAGTATTGTGAGGGGCCACAATATTCCAAAGTAGATGTATTATAATTTTTCAATCTCACTCTATCCTGATTTTAGGATAATCTTTATGAAATTTAGTTTCTGTGTGGTCTGCTCTTGTAACCATATCCCAACTGTATGGACCAGGAATATGGGTGTTTCTAAGAATTAGAAGAAGAGAGACATTCCCATTCCGTTGAGCAACTAATCCCTTGCTCTCCTTCCGGGACAGTGTTTGCAATTAGCTTTCCTACAAAGCCATCTGGAGAAGGCATCTGTATTACTATGCTTATGGCCAGGCCCATGGGTAACTGGGAAATTATAGCATGGCAGTCAATCACCTGGCATGATATCCCTCAGAATTCATGACTCTGAATAGCCATTGTAGGGAAGCATGCTCTCTCCTGACCATAAACTTCCTCTATAAATAGTAATGAAAATGTTCCATAGATTTAAATCTTGCTAGGAATTCCTTTGAGTTGGCACAATAATTTTTCTTCAGAACTTACTTTTGCTATAATCAGCTGCCACCCTCTAAGCCACATGTGTTCTGTTAGTACTGCTAAACTTAAGTACTAGCATCTGTGCCCAATATGAAAAGGGTTTTGAAACCTGGATAGGCCAACACCGGAGCAGTCGCCTAGAGCCTTTTTCAGCTCTGACAATGACACATCACACACATCACAGCTCTGACAATGACACATCACACTCTTTCTCATCCAACCTACGCAGTAGTTTTGCATTATTGGCAAACCTAAAAATGATCCTTCCGTAACAGGTGCACAACCCTATAAATCTGCCCATCTGGCCAACTCCCCAGATACTTGCAGTTCTTTACAGCCTCCATTTTCTTTTTGTTGGTGGAAATTCCCCCCCCTTGCTAATTGTCTGTCCATGGTACATTATCTCTTTTTGGAACAGCTCCTATTTCTTTGTGTTCAGTTTCAAACTGGCAGCCTTTAGTCCATCACAGGCCATTGCAGATATAAGTTTCTGTTCAAATGTTTTTGCATGCACCAGCATGGCATCTAGGCTTAATTACAGGCAGTCTGAGGGAAATGTCACTAAATACTCTCCATTAGCCTCTCAACTATGACTGGCACATTACAGAAGCAAAAAGCCATCACAAAAAATTGCCACGAGCCCAGCCCTGCTATGAGAGCAGAATCCCCCATCCCTCCATGTGGGGGGACATAAAGGGTCATGTGCACCTCAATGCCCATGGATAGGAAGGGCAAAGGGCTGGCCAAGCAATGGGACAAGTGAGGGGGCCTTGTGCCTGAAGCAGGTGTCTATCCACCCCCTCCATCCCATTCTCACTTGCAGCGGCAGGGAAAGTGGAGCTATGTGGCCCCAGTTCACTCTGCTTTCCCAGCTGTGTCACTTAGGGAAAGTGTGGGACTTTCCCCACACTCACTGCTGGGAAGTGGAGCAACACAACCAGGAGAGCAGAGAGAGCTGGGGCTGCATTGCTCTGCTTCCCCTGTTACCAGTGAGAATGTGTTGGGGAGGTCAGACCCCTGTTGCTAGTGCTAGCCCTCCGATCCTTCTATTCCCTTGGGCCACCTCATTTGGGAGAAGAGGCAGGATGGAGATGGAGCAAGGGAAGAGAAAAGGAGGGGGAGAAAGCTGAGCAAGGGTGGGGAGGGCAGATGAGAGTCAGGGAGTGATGGGGCCTAGGGCAGAGGGGGGTTGTCTTGGGGGGTCCACATAGACATTGGCCTCCTGGGTCCTTCCTCACCGGTTGCCACTGACCACAATGATAGCTACATTAATGAGGGCAGCTGACACTATCTACTGTGTAGAATTCAAAACCCCACACCATAATTTACCCAAGAATTTAAGGATATTTTCAAATCCTTTTCCAAACAATGCCAAGAGATACTCTACAAACTCATCCCACGTGAACCCAATCCCAGGAACCTTCTGCATGTTTCTCAAGATACATAAAGAAGAGACCGAGGCATACCTATCATATTTTGCCAGGGACTCCTACTGAATAAACATTGGGACTCATAGAAACCATCATGTAACCTCCTACCACACAAAGTGCTTGCTTCCTCCAGGACACAACCAACTTCCTCCACAAATTCCACCCCATGAGCCAGATTTATGAAGAATTTCTGAACAAATGTACCACCAAATGGATATATTTCAGATACATTAATGATATTTTCATTCTCTGGACACAACTTTAACTCCCTGAGCCCTGGTCTACACCTGGTTATTTTGAAATAACAAGTGGAATGTCCACTCTACCAAAGCCATTATTTTGTAATAATGGGCTGGTTATTTCAAAATAATAACTCCTGCATTCCATGAGAAATAACGCTTATTTCAAAATAGCATTAGTATGGACGCTCCACTGCAGTTATTTCAAAATAACTACTCCCCAGAGTCATACAAAGTAATGACTCCCCAGTGCTTCCTGGGGCTCTAAGTTAAGGTAGCGTGTCCACATTAATGGAGCTTACCTTAGACTGACTATGAGGCTTCCTTGTAGTGTGGACACACTATTTTGAAATAGTTATTCCAGGAGTTGTTATTTCAAAATAAATTATTATGAAATCATTTCCTAGTGTAGACATGCCCTTAGTGTCTTTCTAGATGCTCAAAAATATGGCCTGAATAAGGACACTGAATTGATGGCTTTTTTACAATAATTTAACACCTATTACTCTCCCTCTGCTCCTCAACTGCTTTGCCTTTCTTTTTCTTCCCTAAGACCTGAGTGATGTTAATGCGGCATTTTTCTTTGAATGGTCCCTTGAAATAAGCATTAGCTAGTTATGCTAAACGATCTGTTTCATCTTGTATTTAGCTGTGACATTTGAGTATGTATCCCAGCCCTGAAGAAGCATACTGTATCAACTTGAAAGCTTCTGCACTCCATGTGGTTCTGAGGGCTGGTTGAGGGGGTTGTGGCATGCCATGCTTTAGGTGCTGGTGAGGGCCATCCATCCCACCCACCCCCACCTTGACAAGGGGCCTGGCAAGTCTGTCAGCCCCCCCACTCATGTACCATATCATCATCTTATTCACCATCTTTAGTCTTTCCTAAGATTACTAAGATGATAGCAATTTTTTGGTTAGTGAATCAGATTAATGAAGTATTCCTTGTGATAATATGCAAATAGACTTGATAAGGCAGGGACAGGGAGGTTTTGGATTTCCAGTTTATTATTCTGCATAGATTAATCTAATTCAGCCTCATAATTCAACAAATACTGGTGTATGGCTTATCACGGTGTATGTAGCAGTAGGTGGGTGGTCCATTAGTTTTTGTGTACCTCTAAGACATTTTTAGTGAAGTAGATAAATACAATTATTTATATATTTTGAAAGGTTTTTTAATGATACTTTGCACAAATTCCTACCATTTCTGCTACATAAATGGGATAAGCAGAGCTGTTGTAGGCTACATTCATTTTCTGTTTGCATTCTGCTGGATATTTTTAAATTCATTGCTCTTTTTTGATCACAAAGCTGTGGAGAAACTGCACCTAAAACCATTTCTCTACATTACAGAGCCAAATGCAGCATTGTTTCAACATTTTTCATATTTTAGATTCACCTAATTTATTAGCTAAATCAATCTTAATATTGTTTTACAAGTTAAAATATATGTACACAGAGTAGAGCAGAAAATCAGTTATGGGGTAGATCTGGTTTTATGATCACTATGATTCCCTCATAAGTCTGAGAAGACTACACCAACTGTACTTATCTCAGATCAGTATTGTTGTTTCTTCTCAAAAAGGAAAAAAGACATCTGATTGTTCAGCTTTATGCTAAAAGGAGTATTTTCCTCCTGTCATGGAAACACACAGTTTCAATTAGTATTTCCTAATGTGGAGTATGATCAGGACACCAAGAAAAGCATAGCAGTGAAAAAGAAAAAGTAATTCAATTGACTCCCAAGTTCGTTCCACTTAAGAAGCTCATACTAATCTTTGAAGACATTAATATATTAGGTTCCAACCAATTAGAAACTGCATCACCTTCTATGATTCTCCAAGATTATTATGATTATTTGGAATGATTCAGTTAGTCTGAGAGTCTAAGCCAAAGCATTCTCAGTTAAGGAGGATCCATGTTTGAAATAAAACTCTAGGGGACTTGACTTGAATCCAGAATCTGACCACTTTAGGAAGCATTGCAGAACCCTCCTATTTGATAAACTTTAGACCATAACCAGAATGACTTTCACAATGTCAAATGCTGTCTATTGTCTCTCTCCCTCTCCCCTCACTCAATAAAATACATAAAAACCTAACTAAAGCAAAGCTTTCCATCACCTGGGAAAACAGAAGAACCAGAGACTCCATGAAAGGGCTTTGCTATTGCCAATTTATCTTATGTGAAAAGGCCGAGATACTGCAGTGATGTGTGGCAGTACAAACCCCTAAGATTGATAGATAAGGCACAGTTTTGGGAATAACTAGGGGTAAGTAAAATAAGATCAGTTTGAAATTCAACCCATTTTCAAGTATATTTCTGGAAAAATGCAGCATTCTTCACCCTTTGTGCATCAATTAAAATGCCACTTGCTTTGTTCATTATTCTGCATTACCCATATGTGAGTGCAAATTACACTTCAGATTTTCAAATTTCAGGCTGGATTGGTTGGCTTCATTATTTAGTCACAGAATTGTATGGTATTTCTTCCAATTTCCTGATTGGCTGGATCCACTCCATGTGTTCAGAATATCTTTTTCTCAGTGGAAGTGTGTGCTGCTTAACTGTCAACCAGAAAAAAAGAATAAGTGGATCAAATTAATTCTCTTATTTGTACCTGTTTGGCACCTTTTCCTTTTTGTAGATGAATTTGGTTTTTTGTCTTTTTTATATATATATTTGACATTTCAGATTCTTTAGCAACACAGCTTGGGAATGAAGTACATTTTTCCAGCATATGAAACTCTAAACAGGACATGTATTACTGTCCTATTATAAACAGAACAAACCCTGCAAATCTCTTTATTTGTTGTGCTGTCTGAGCACTGGTATATCTCTCTGTTGATCCCTGTCCACCTATAGTCTGTTGTCTTGTTGATCCTTCACTACACTCTAGGAACAGGTTGTATGCACTGTTGGCATTAAGCGCCATGTTTGTTTAATATATTGCTATATAAGTGAACACAATCCCCGGAGAAAAATTGGAATTATGTTCTGAACCAGTGGCATTCCTGACAAAATGAAAAGGTTCAGGAGAAGCCTCAGTAGAATGGGTCCTACATTCACAAAATTAGTCTCCAGATGCTACTAGACAAGTATTGTAGTGGGATGCTGAGGACCAAGCTTGAAAACTACTTAAATAGGTTCTTAAGCATTGACTTCTCTCAAATCAGACAATTCTGTCACTAGATCTGTGGGAGTTGATACCCAAAAATCTAGGTCCAACATTCCAAACCCAACAAAGAGATCCCTTTTGTCAAGCACTTTTCACGAACAACAAAGTTTAGGGAGAAAATGTGGAGGGAGCTGGTGACTACTGTTGCTGCTAACTTTTTTGAAAAGGTGGATTCTTCTTGTGCCAGTACATCTGGAAATAGATAAATATATTCCCATGGAGTCCATGAGGAGGAACAGTGGGAGGCTAACTGAGTATTAATATGAATAGTGAAGAGATGGCTATAGATGGAAGTCAATCCACTTTATCTCAGTGCATTGCCAGAGTTCTCCGGAAGCAGGGTAGCAGCTTCAGCATCTAGATATGCACCTAAGTGCTGACCTCCCTTTTACATTCATCTTATCTTCAGAAGTGTTACTCTGGCAGTTGGCATAACTCTCTACCCTACAACATCCAGATGTGTGACATATGCAAGTATTTCATTCATGAAGGAAACTTAAAATGATGTGGAACTTATTTCATTAGCATGACTCTTTATTTTATATAATCTTAATTTCATGATGCTTTATTTATGATGAAAATTTTCTGAGGAGACACCAAATCTTTGTGGAGTGCAAGTAATTTTGAGACTAAAATGAAAGACATTACTCAGACTGAGTTAGGTGTGCTAATTATGAGCAACTCTGTGTATAGATCAGATTCAATAGTGCTTAGATCCTGTACTCATGACTGGACCAGACACGAATATCCCTGACAGGTGTTTGTCTAACCAAAGGATGCTAAAAAATGGTTAATTAGGTAACTTTGTAACTGCTGAAAATCTCAGCAGTCACATACTGTGGGCTTTGCAGTATAAGGTTTATATCGAAGAGCCCTTAGAACAGCTGGCTCCCTGGGAACAGAGCCAGCAGCCAATGCACACAGGGAGCCAACTCCTGGCTGCTGGCTCCACTCCTGGGAAGCCTACAGGGCAGGGTGGCAGCCGGCTCCCTGGGAGCCAGTGTGTGCCAGAAGCCAGCTTTTAAGCCCACTTCTGGTGCATATCGGCTCCCATCTGCAATCCCACTCCCAGGGAGCTGGTTATCACCCCAGTGAGCTGGCTGCCTCTAATACAGAGCCAGCAGTGCAGGACGGCAGCAGGCTCCTCAGGAACAGGGCTGGGAGCCTGTGTGTAACTGTTATGGTAACTGAAAAGGTCCTAGTTATGTGTTAACTATTTAAATGTTCGTTCTATTAGATCCCTAGTCTAACTTGTTCTTAAAAATCTCCAACAATGGGAATTCCTCAACTTCCCTATTCAATATTCTGCATTTGTTTGGGAGAAGCATGGAAATTGTTATATGTGTTAATTGATTAGGTGGGTACTTGACTTAAACCATTCCAACACACTAGAGTAAAATACATCTTGGGAAAATATTTTAATGTAGTTATTCAATGAAAATGCCCCAGAGCTGTGTGCCTAAGGCATAGAATACCAGGAACGAAATGTTGCCCAATTTGAAGACAGTGGCAAAACTCCCACTCATTTCAGTAAGTCTGAGATTTGCTTCACTCTTGGTTTTTCATGCATTCTGATGTATTCTACTCTACATTCTAAGATTTCCTCTCGTTGCTCTCCATTATGTATGTTGATGAATACATTGTTTCCTGGGTATTTGGCTGTGGGTGCATCACAGAGAATAATCGGTGGCAAGTATTAATATCTGGTTTGAGTAACACAGTATCTTTAGACTTTTATTTGCCCCTTTCACATTTACAGCATTGACACACCATTCATTTCCTGCTGTCATGTTAGGAACTGCAAAATTGTGCACCTCATGTTACAGTGTTTCACTGTAACTGGAAGTATAGAAAAGTAGAGTAGCTACCCAAGAGAATTCTATGAAGCCCTCCTATGTGGCTGTAACTGTGTTGTATGCTGGCATCATGGATATTGCTTGAGACCACTGTTGATTGTAGATTGAGGTTTCTTTTGTGCTGGAAGATTTGGTCTCAGTATTGTATGTTTATTCTACTACCCACAATTATTTACACATGTGGGATTGAGGCAGCTTTTTTGATGGAAGTATGAGTCTTTCCAGAGTAGTTCTACCAGTATTAAGCTTCTTGTCTACAAAAGGGATATAAAAGATTGTTTTTTCTCTTTGGGGCAGATTGTTTTTAATCTTCTAAAGCTCTGCTCTTCAACCACTCTTCTCTGCAGTAGCAGGCTGGCTTCTGTGCTTGATAGCTGCCTTAAATGAAATTAGATGTAACTGTTTTTGTAATCTAAAGGGAAGACAGATAGTAATTTGTTCTCAGAGACTGAGACAAATAAAGTGTGGATTTGATGTTGATGATGCTCTCTGTGGTATTTACTATATAATATATGAAGGAGTTATCCCAAGGAAGGTCTATTTTTGTCAATTTATTGCTTTCCTATAAATAAAATATGTGGTGAATGTGAACAGCATGTGTAAGCTTTTTCTGTCTTGGCCTTGGTTTGGATCTTTATTTTCCTTCATTCTGCATAATCATAGATACATAATCTGGCACCATGCCGTTATTTATTACTTTTGTTTCTTTTTTTCCTTGTACTTCCATATAGAGAGCAGCTGCTTTGAGGAGTCTGTCAGTAGCTCATTAAAAGCCAAGCCAACCCTTGGGGCTGCTGCACCTTTACATAATTTCTTTTGTCAAGAAACAATGATATGTAACAATTGTTTTGTTTTGTTTTTGTAATTTAAATGACTCTTATAACAAAATATACCTGTAACAGAATTTATCTTTTAATATGTTTAATATACACACACGAAATGCACAGTCAGCCTATGGAACGCCTTTGCAGAGGATGTGGTGAAGTAAAAGACTATAACAGGGTTCAAAAAAGAGCTAGAAAAATTCATAGAGGGTAAGTGCATCAATGGCTATTAGTCAGGCTGGGCAGGAATGGTGGTGTTTCTGTACCAGATGCTCAGAATGAGTGACAGGGGATGGATCACTTGATGATTACCTGTTCTGTTCATTCCCTTTGGGGCACCTGGCACTGGCCACTGTTGAAAGGCAGGATTCTGGGCTAGATGGATCTTTGGTCTGTCCCAGTATGGCCGTTCTTATGTACACTCAATGCTGGTATCTTCCTTGTAAGACAACCTACACAAAACATGTAAAAACCATGATTAATAAACTGTACCCAAACTATAATTTTTCAGGTGATATTTTTCTATACGTTTTCTCAAATAGGAAGCTGAATTTTTCTTTGAGCTTGTCTATATATGTTAGTGCATGGCAAGCCAGAACTACAGCACTACTGCTTGCATGTATCTTATCATTATGCATTAGCAGATTTCTAGTTTAAGATTTTATACACATAAAAACACACATGCAAGCAGCCAATATGCATGCACAAGTGATATACATAGAAAAAGCTACATGAGCCTACCCTACACTCAAACACTTCAAGTATAGGTGTATTTATGCACAGTTTTTCTTGATTTTTTTCAAAGAGTATGTTGGGTTTTCATTAAACACAGTCTCTATTGTATTCAAATGTTAATAAACTAGTCATGTAAGTGACTAGTCAAGTCGACTACTTGACTACTAGCTTCCTCCTCCCCTAGCTGCCTCTGTATAAGAGGCAGCAAGGGTAGGGGAGCAGGAGCTGGTGCTGGGGTGAGCAAGCTTAAAAGCCCATTCCCCCAGCACTGTGTCCACAGTAGGGGCGGGGCAGGGGAAGTTGCGGTGATGCAGCCTCTGCTTGCAGTGATCCTGCTCTGCATCCCGCAGAGAAGCCCCTGTCCATGGGGGCTGCTGGACTTGGTGCAAGCCAGGACTGAGCAAGCCTAACTCAGTCCTGGCTCACACTGGGTCTGGGACGTACTCTCACTGCAGCTCTGCAGTTTAAATGTAGTAGCTACATTTAAACTGCAGAGCTGCAGCAGGGTAGCTCCTGGATCTGGAACGCTTTCCCTTATTGACTAATCATGTAGTAATGGTATCAACTACATGCTTAGTCAATTACCCACTTCTTAACATTCTTAATGTGAACCAGAAGTTGATATATTCAAGGGGTGAGTGTGATCAGTGCACAAATCTGTGCACATAGGAGTGTGAATATATACTTGTTTGAGATGGCCATTTGACTCATGAGTTGTACAATGGAGACTAATGATTTAATGTAAATGAAAAATTCATGTAAAGTCAAAATTGGCAGAAGTGCTCTGCTAACTACATCTCATTTGTTTTCTGTTACTGTTTGAGAACAGTCAAACATGAATTCTAAATATCAAAATTAGGTGCAACAGGCAAATAAAAGAATTTGATAATATACTTAAATAACTGAGTAGGTCCATTGGTGTCTATGAGATTACTCTCATGATTTAAATTAGGCATGAGCTGAGTACATTACTGGAATCATGGCTTAGGAAAATGTCTGTGTAATACAGAAATAATTTGAAATAATAGAAATAAAAAAGCATTTATTCTCACATAAAAACCTTTGTTGAAAAACATAGGGTTGAAATTACATGTCATTGGAATCTAACACACCTGTCATCCAAAATGTACATTTTTTTTGTACAAAAATTATACAGCTTTAAAAACCACCCAAACATTAAGTCTGAAAAAGAACAGATTCCCCTTTCATTGCTCACTATAAACCTCATTCAGTTGATACTGTCCATCCCAATTAAACAGCAACTCTTCCACGCACATTTTTATTCTATAATGCAAATATTTGGTTGAAGTTTACTATTGAATTATTTGTTAATATCCCATTTCCTTTCTATATATTTATATGAGTTCTATACTTTTTCTCATAATGTGATATGTTGGTAGAATAGAGTAATACGCATAATATTGGAATTATCGTTCTGCTGCTTCTGAAATGTATTTTATAGGGCTATTTTGGGTTTCTGTAAATATTCTGTAAAGAACACATTGCTGCCTTCTATTTCAAATAGATGCATCCCTGTGTTCGATTTATGTGCCAGTCCACCCCACGCGCTGGAGTTGCCTAGGAGTTTCTCTATAAGGACAGCACCACTGTCATTCCCTCATTTCTTTCTCACCACCTGTGGTTAGTGTTTTTCACCTAACACTTTGTCTTCCAGGGAAATTTTTCATGTATATAGTAATTATGTAAAATTAGTAAAATATAAAATGTAGTGTTAATATAGTATTAGAGTAGTTGGCTGGCTGGCTGTGCTTCCATCTAGGAGTAAGAGGGAAATGCTATCTGCTTCCAGGAGCTGCCTGGGGTCTGTGCCGAGTATCCCAACAGCCTGCCCCAGCCTGGAGTCTCCCTTCCCTGAATCCAAGCTCCCTCCCAGAGCCTGCACCCTGTCCCACACTCTGAACCCTGCAGTCCCAGACTAGAGCCCATACCTCTCATCCCCAGCCCAGAGCCTGTACCCTTCCTACACCCTATGTGCCTGTCCCAGCTTGGAATCTCCTCCCAAATTCCAAATTCCTCATTTTTGGCTCCAACCCAGAGCCTACACCCCTAGCCAGAGCCCTTACTCCAGTCCTCTACCCAGCATGATACAAATGAGTGAATGAGCAAGGGTGAGGGAGAGTGAGCAACAGAAGGAGGGAGGATAGAATGAGCAGGGGGTGGGGTCACAGTGAATGGTGGCATAGAGGCGTAGTATCAGAGAGGGGCAGGACATAGGGGGCAAGGGTGTTCTGTTTTCTGCATTCAGAAAGTTGGCAATCCTAGAACTAGTACTCTGGTGCAAAGAAACTGAAGGAGTCAGGGTGGAACTGCCCTCCCATGGCTGGGGGGGAGAGCTACGAATCTTGAGGATGAGTGCCACTTTTAGTGGTGCTGCTTGGCAGTGGTGCTAGGCATGTATGCACCTAAGTAGAATACATGTCTGCACCCCTCTTGCGGAAGAACAGTTACAGGTAGGTAACTTTTTAATGTTAATTATATTGTGTGGTGACTATAGTGAATTGATATTTTCTGCATTCATGCCACTTGCACCAGAATTTTCATAATGCATATTAAATTTCACTAATTGTTGCCAGTAGACATTCTGTAAAAAGGTTTTCTTGTCTATAGAACTGTGGGAAAGCTACATTTATAGAACTCTATTCCAGAAAGAGATCAATAGTTAAAGTAGACGTGTGTGCATGGATATGACTGTTTCATTTTTGTTTTGTTTTTGGTTAGTGTGGGTCTTCTTTTTCTTCATTATTCATAAGTACACTGTTTTCCTTTCTTGTGATCCTTTGTCTCGCTATAAATGGAAACATTGGGCACAATAACCATGCATTCCCTTATATTGGTATTATACTTACTTTTCTTGTTGTCCCTGATGAATCATACTTCAACACTATTTCTGAAGTAGTATGCATATAGTAGGTGGTGAGTCTGTTTTCTTTCTATTTTCCTCCTCTGGCAGTCTTTTCTCTGAAGTTGTTTGAAGCCTGTAAATTGGTATTGACCTCCTTTCTTTTCCTGCAGCCCTTGCTATTAAATACCCCTTATAGTCCTGCTATACGTGTAGTCTTGGTGAGCAGATAAAGCAGACTTGCCCAAGTAAGATAAGGTGCTCAGAAAAAGAAAAGCTACTCTAAGATGTGAACTATATAATGGCCATGAGTCAAAGTAATTTTCTTTTTGATAATAGCTGCCTTATTCATGGATGAATGTTTACAAGGATTAGTTTTTCTGTTTAAAATAAAAGGGGGGAACAAAATTATTCAGTGTTTTCCATGTGTGATAAACCTGAATCTCCTTATTTTTTAATACAAAACATCTGAAAGAATTTCATTTGGAAGTGTCTTCCATAAAATATGCTATATGTTGTTCCAGTGTGCCATTAAGCTTTTGTTTCCATTAAGAAACTTCAATAATCAATGCCTCTTTGTAATCTTTATTTATAAAATAATTGTTTCCAAGGATTATAATGATATAGTTCCCTTTCTGTAACATACTTTAGAATTTGTCATAAAATCAAAGAGTTCTGTTGCTCTTATTTACATTATACCTAGAACACACTTTAAGAACTGTACTGAGAAAGATGCTTGCAACTTTAAATGGTATTTTTTTCCCCACAGATGGAAAGGTTGAAGTAACAAAAGAAGGTGTGAAGCTGTGCACCATGGGACCTGGCAAAGTATTTGGGGAGCTAGCTATCCTTTACAACTGCACCCGGACAGCAACCGTCAAAAGTAAGACAATGTTAGAATTTAAAAGCTTCAAAAGATTTTCACAGCAATTAATGCTTGGCCTTGAGTAGGTCAGTTATCCGACTGCTATGGCATTTTTGAAAAACACTATTAAAATATTTCAGCTTTATTAATTGTCATCTTTCTCCAAATTGGTTTTGGATATTGTAGCATGGATGTTGTACCATAGAACATGTTTCATCCTTTGCATTGCAAGACAGTTTGTTTTCTTTGCTGGAGGGATTTCATAAAAAAGGAAAGACAAGTTTCTACATTCTTAAGTTGTGTTGGATTTGCAATATATTTTCCGTCACTCAAACTCTTTAAACTCATGAAAGAATATTTACACATATTAAACAAAAAGAAAATCAGTGACCCAGTTGTGATCAAAGAACAACAATCTTTTGTATGTAGGAGTGCCTGGTGGAAAGTAATAGCTTCTATCTGTTTGCACATCATCCATTTTATCACCCTTTGTTTCACTTTCTATTTCTACAAGGAAACTCAGACAAGGAACTTCACTGACAGTGATGTCATTTCCTTGTGGCTGAACCCCCTGATGGTGCTGCTTGTTTTATGCATTATTTTTTATACTCATTCTGTGCATTGTGAATTTGAAGAAGAAAGGAAGAAAATATTTTACTTGTGCAGGACCTTCAGATCTGACTGTTTTTTTTAGTTCAGAACATCCCAGATTTGTGTTGCTACTTATGCTAGCTCATGCAGGAAAGCAGACTGTGGCTGATTCCATGTCTTGCTGCATTCTAAGTGGGGTTGCAAGGGTCAAAGTGTTGATAGTGAAGAGTCTGGTTAGGAGGGCAAAGAATGAGATCTTCATACCACACGACATCAGGTCTGGAAAATGTGGGTAGTTTTCTCTCTAAGGTAACCATGGGCTTTAACGTCTCCTTATTGTCCCATTGCATTCAAAACCTACTGCACACAAGACACATTCTCAACTAGCATACAGCAATGTGGAATTAAACAGTGATGGGCAATCTAGGTTAGTAAGTGGGTCACTTGATCCTCCTTCATCTTAGTGGCTGCAAGATTTTAGTGACCAAGATGGTCTCATGAGATAAACTAACTAAGCTTGTGTGCCTAGAATTGGCAGGGCATGCCAAATGAACCATAGAAGCACTTTAGATGCAGAGGGAGCACACGATTCTCACATCAATGTTGTGTGTAATCAGTACTCATCTCACTTCACGTGCCCTTGCTTTACATGCATGTCACTTTAATAACAGTGGTACAAAAAAATTGACATGGATGGAAACTAGAAGAATCTGGAAACCCTGCATGTGGGCAACAGTAAACAAAATGTCATGTGGGCCACACATGAAAACCTGATGGGCTGCATGTGGCCCTCGGGCCACAGATTGCCTACCACTGAGCTGAAAGGAGCTTTGATATGGGGGTGGGTGAAAAACATGAAGAACCTGTGCAGTGCAAAAATAAGTTATGAGAGGTGATGGAAACTTTTTACCTCATATATGAGAGAATTTTTAAAAAATCACGTAAAATGAGATTACAGGAGGTCATTCAGGCTTGTGTTCACACATTCAGAGCTGGGAATGGTAAAATACTTTGTTAGCCCTTTCTGGTCTTGAAAATAAGAGGATGGTGCTGACCTGTGAAATACAGACTCACAAGGTTTGTGTAAGAGATAACAAAAATGTGGGTTTTTTTTAAGACTATCTTAAGGCAGTGATGGTAGATAGGTAATTTGAAGAATATGGAAGAAGAAAATAATAATATAAAAACCAATGAGATCTGTCAGACTCTGTGAGGAAGGAAAAATGCCCAGCTTAAAAAAATAGAATTATGGCATAAATAACAGCGAGTAATTGTAGTTAAATATCCTGGGAAAACCAAAACTCTTTACTTACAGAGAATGCAGCCAAAGTAATATCTGTAATATGAAACCACAAGAAAATGGGAATGAGAACGAGACAATGAATTTCTAAAATAGAAAATAAGTTGTTTATTATTAATGTTTATTTTGTATGCTGTTCATTTATAGTCAGCAAGTGAACAAACAAGAAAACAGTAACTGTATTGCTAGTTTTATTATACTTCTCACTCTGTCCTGTCTCATTAGCCTTCTTCTAAACAGTTGATTGGTATCTAGTTTTAGCTACATCTTTCTTTGCTTATTAAATTAGGGGCACTAGTAAGGTCGGTACTATTGTCACCCTGAAAGACCTTTTCCTTAAGAAAGTAGACAGCAGCATTATGAAGTACTATATTGCTTTCTCACTGGCAAATTAAAATAGTAGTAATTATGCACCTACTTCTGTAGGTAGCTTTGTGAAAGTAATCTCATTTAGAATGCTAACAAGTGACTCTAATGCAATTTCTCTCTCTCATTATTGTTCTAGTAAGTGAGTGGCAGTCATGACTGTAATCAACTCCATAGCCTTTCAGGTCTAGTGACGTGTGAGGTCACCATTTAACTTTTTTGGAGCCATTTGGGCTAGATCCATGTGTATATGTACAGGATTTTGAGGCAGATAGACCATTTTAGGAGACATTATAGACTAATAGCCATAAATTATCACAATAGCTCTTGACAATCTTATTAAAACCTTTGTGTGTGTGGGAGGGGAAGGGGGGTTCAATCTAAAGAGCAAGTAAATGTACTTGTTAAAACTCCAGAAAGTCAAGTGCTATTTAGAATGGTAGGTGTGAGGGCAGTGATTTAGCTGAAACAAGTACCTTGAAGAATAAGGTGAACATTCCTTAATTGTGGAAGTAGATTGACTCAATAACTGTGGTGAAAGTAAACATGCATCTGATTTTACTGATGGTGGTTATAAAATGTGCCAAGAGGACATAGTTTGTCTTCCATGAAAAAAGTTAAAAGAAAAATATTTTGTATTAAATAACACTAAACCAGGATGCCCCCATCCAAAAGGGTGCACATTTCAGATCCCCTTCATCATCTAAGAATGTTTTCTCCTCCTGTCCAGGACTTCAAGCTTAGCCATGAGCAGATGAAATTTGGCAATCCTAAATATTTACTTAAAGTTTCTAAAAGTAAATTTTAATAAGATGTACAGTGTTTTAAATACACTCACATGAATTTGATAAATGAAAGATGTTCCCTAGTTGGTTAAAATAGGGAAATAAACAGATGTAAGTCTCTTATAATCAGCTGGTGTATGCAATTTTTTCCATCACTTTCATTTAAGAGAAATCTGACTTGTGAGAAAAAGGAATTATGATTAAATTGATCAGAGCTCTGAAAGCTAAATCTGGGAGTTCCTTCAGCAACAACCCAATTCTGCTGATTGCCTATCCAGATAGAGAATTGCAGGGTGATCTCACAGATGGTCTGTCATTTTGTCTTGCAATGGCCTACCCTAAAATTATAAAGCCAGATGACACCACTATGATCATCTAGCCGTAGGCCAAAGGACTTCACTGAATTAATTCCTGTTTAGATAACAGCGCGTACACACACACACACACACACACACACACACACGGTTCTCCTTTCCTGGAAATGTTTATCACAGTGGTTGGTAAGTTACCAATGGCTAGCTAATCTCATTGTTAAAAATTTACTTATAGTTGGAGTTTGTCAAACTTCAATTTCCAGCCACTGTTTCTGGTTATATCTTTGTGGGGGTGGAATGAAGGACCCCCATGCTCAAATTTGTATTTCTTGTATAGGTCTGATCAAGCCATCCCTTAACCTTCTTTGCTTAGGTTCAAGCAGCTCACCTTAGATAGATTCAAGCTGCTCAGCTCACTATAATGCATACTTTCTTTTCCTTTAATCATTCCTGTGGCTCTTCTTTCAACATCATCCTTGAATTGTGGTCCAATTCCAGTAGTGGTCACATCAGTGCCAAATACAGAGGTAATAAAATCTCCTTTCTCAAGATTCTGAACTTGCACTGGGAGCTCAAGTTCAATTTATTATCCACCATGAGTGTCTTCAGAACCACTGTTTCCAATGGTAGAGTTTCCCCCTCTCCCCATCCTGCAAACCTACATTTTGTTCTTAGTTGTATGACTTTATTTAACCATTTAAAATACACACAGTTTGCTTGCATATTATTACAGAGAAACCCAGAAAGCTCTATATTTCTGTATTTGACCTGTCCTTTTTATTATTTACTACTTTCTCCAATCTTTGTGCCATCTGCAAAATTTATCATTAATGATTTTGTTTTCTTCCATTCATTAATAAAATATTAAATAGCATAAGGCTAAGAAGCATCACACCACTAGAAACACCTGCTAAGTAAATATCGTATTGAATGAAAGTGTGATTCCCTGGCAGAAGAGTCCTAAGGGTTTGAAGTTCCCTGGGATGCTGATGAGAGTTCCTGGTCATTCCTGACTGGTTATTCAGTTCCCTCGTGAAGTCTGAAGCAAGAAAAAATGACTCCCTTTCTTCCTTGCGCTCAGTATTACCAATTTCCACATTGTCTGATGAATGTTTCTACCCTGTCATGCATGAACAAATCATTTATATACTGTCCCGAGAGAAGAGCTCAGCATGTTCGATGCCAAAAAATGTAATCAAGATAAGCTAAGCATGGCACACAGGATAAATTATGGAAGGCTTTTGAAATGGGTCATAGCTGATCATTCAGAGATACCTGTATGCGTACTCTGAGTTCAGAGTCAAACTGGTACTTCATTTAATAAGTGCCACCTCATATTACCATTACAGGAGTTGCAGTGTCAGGAAACTCACATCATTGAAGAGGAATTTAAACAGTCCAAGATTCATTGGATGACCTTTACTGAAACTCACAATTAGCACAATTTTTAAACACCTTTTTAGACGCACAAGCCTGGTGGTCACAGGGAAGCTATGAGACATTGATACAATGTTTGGGATCTGTGTCATAAGGACTTTGTTCTTAGTTGTCATATTAGCACCATACATCTGCACTGCACTATTCCTACTAAAGGTGAGAATCTTTGACCACTCTCTCTGTGAAAATTTCTAATTTGAGGAATACATTTTTTTCCTCATGGCAGATGTTTGGTCTCTAAAAATCACAATATCTTTGAAAGCTTCCTAATCTTGGCTTCCAACAGTTCAGAGCACCTGGTCTCAAACCAATTGTTGTATAACCAGTTTTCATTATATTTGATTTTTTAAAAAAAATTGAGGTGGCATTGGGACAAGTTGCCACACATAGGCTACATCTATACTGTAGCCTTCTTGCGGAAAAGCATATGCAAATGAAGTGCGGCATGGAATATTGCTGTGCTTCATTTGCATAAGTAATGAGCAGCCATTTTTGTGCAAGAGGCTTTTGCAGAAAAATGGGCAGTGTAAACACCCTCTTGTGCAAGAGTCGTTCTTCCTGAAAAAATGAATTTGACTCCCGTTCTTGTATCCTGTTTCAAAGCTCCTCTTTGAAGGCCAAAATCCCAAACCAGAAGATGCAGACAGTAAAAAGGACTGAAATTCAACAGTATTTGCCTTCTCCCCTTGTTCCCTGAAATAATGATATTTCACATCAGATGTAGTCATCTGATCCTAGTAGTGTGCCCAAATAAAGAGAAAACCACCCTGGTCTTTAATTCTAGCAAATATGCCATGAGGGCTAATTACTGACATCTCTATGTTTGTACATCACTTTAACCCTCTGCATGGAGCAACATTCTTCACAGATTGACAGCTGATCACCTACATATCCCCTATTATTATTGTGTCATCTACAGGGAAACTACTTTAACTTCTTCAAATGGTAACAGTTAAACCTATAGTCTCAGGTCACTCCAAAACCACAATATCATTAGGTATAATTCTAAAAAGAGCATTTTAATATTATATTATTCTATATAGAAAATGTGGAAATGTGGTTCCCCCCCCCCCCTTTTTTTAATGTATTCTAAGGAGCTAGATAGGAATAGGATTCTTAATCTTTCACTCAAGAATCACTGGTTCAACTTTGATAGATGGAGGTAGTGACTAAGGGATCTTGCCCTCTAGAAACTGTTCAAAGTGAGCTAGTGGACAAGTGTCTCAAACACAAAAAACACCATTGTAACTGAGACTAATCAGCAATGTTGCTGGGAGATCCAACAGAGGATAACAATTGGGTATGTTATTGGTAGATATGAATAGTCCTACACATTTCCAAAAGTAGTTTGTTCCTATCAGGGGAATGCAAATTGATATAGTAGCTTGCAATGTCCATGGTGTACTTGCTTTATGACTTTGCGTTTCTGACTGGACCAGACTCTAGACCTGTTTTATTTATTTCCTTTTATAGCCTTATTTTCTCCAAGCTATTTCTACCTACTCATGAATGGTAGGTATTTTGTTTGTACCTAACTTTATAAGCTAAGATGTTATATGAGGCAAAGAGCTACTTACTTGGCTGTACATTTTAAGCATTTCTGAATATTGTGAGCTGAGTGATAGAAAAAGCCAAAACTCAACATTCCGGTTGTTTCAAGAGGTATTCCATTGCTTTCCAGTGCCAGCAATATATGCAGCTACAAACAAAAGCAGGCCTGGATTAAAGAATTTTGGGGTCCAGTGCATTATGGAAATGACACCCCCCCCATTCACACTTTCCATAAACTATAAAGTAAAGCATCGTTGCCCCAAAACTTCCTCTCCTGGCCACCAAATACCCTTTCCACCTCACAAATATCCCTCACAATTTTCACTAATCAGCAATGTTGCTGGGAGATCCAACAGAGGATAACAATTGGGTATGTTATTGGTAGATATGAATAGTCCTACACATTTCCAAAAGTAGTTTGTTCCTATCAGGGGAATGCAAATTGATATAGTAGCTTGCAATGTCCATGGTGTACTTGCTTTATGACTTTGCGTTTCTGACTGGACCAGACTCTAGACCTGTTTTTATTTATTTCCTTTTATAGCCTTATTTTCTCCAAGCTATTTCTACCTACTCATGAATGGTAGGTATTTTGTTTGTACCTAACTTTATAAGCTAAGATGTTATATGAGGCAAAGAGCTACTTACTTGGCTGTACATTTTAAGCATTTCTGAATATTGTGAGCTGAGTGATAGAAAAAGCCAAAACTCAACATTCCGGTTGTTTCAAGAGGTATTCCATTGCTTTCCAGTGCCAGCAATATATGCAGCTACAAACAAAAGCAGGCCTGGATTAAAGAATTTTGGGGTCCAGTGCATTATGGAAATGACACCCCCCCCATTCACACTTTCCATAAACTATAAAGTAAAGCATCGTTGCCCCAAAACTTCCCTCTCCTGGCCACCAAATACCCTTTCCACCTCACAAATATCCACCTCACAATTTTTCACTAGCCCCCATGTACCTTAACAGGCCACGTGCACATCCCAGCTGCCCTAACATACACCCTACTCAACATCTTCTAACCCCTCACTCTGCAGCCCTCTCAAATGTCCTGCTCACCAACAACTTATCCTGAGCCCATCACCCACTGCCCTCAGGACCTTACTAGTTACCCATCCTCCACTCTACTCCACTCAAAGTCCTGCCCCAGCCTTGGGTGGCTCCACTTGCTCCTCACATCCATTCTACACTTGTATGGCTCTAAGCTAATTTGGCATAGCTGTCCCACTTCATGTGGGTGGAGCAGCTGGGACAAACTTGAGTGAGGGATGTTGCAATCCCATGCAGTGGTTCAGTCTGACTGCCCCTCCATCATGATGGTGGGGAGGGAGACAGGCAGACTAAGCTAAATTTGAGCAAGTGGTGTTGTGACCTGGCACATTATGTCAAAGAGCTAATAATATATTTTTTTCACTCGCTTTTGTTTTGTTTTGTTGTTCTCATCTCCCCTCCCCCACTGCTGCTAGGGCTTTCCGAGATAGGGACCCAGAACAAGAACAGTAAGTATACATTGGTTAATCTGGGCCTAAACAGAAGAATGTGGTTTGAATGAAAAGGATTCTGAGAAAGTCATGTAGAAAGATTCCTGGTATAGAAACATCTTGGCTCCACATTCAGGCCAGTTGGTACCAACCCAGTTGCATGCTGAGCTACATAATTCAAAGCCACCCAGAAAACAGGTTGAAAGGATAACAAAGAAAAATCCACTCTCCTACAATGGAGTCGTGAAGCATGAGTACAAACAAGGTAGTACCCCAGAGAGGAGTGGATTGTATATAAAAATGGCATTGGCTTCCCCTTTCTCAGTTCATTGTCAGAGATTTTTATTAAGTTATTTGGCTCATGACCCATAAGACCTATAAACATGCTGTGCTGTGACATTTAGCTAATGCAAAATTGAACAGCAACAATTACTTTGTAAAAGTGGAAACATGTTAAAATCTAGTTGCTGAATGAGAACTCAGTGCAAAAAGGGAGGAAAGCTAAAAAATCGTTGAAAAATACTGCTAAGATGGAAGAAAAGTAAAGTCAAGACAGATACTTTAATTCACAGATTACACAGGCATAGTATTTTATGTTATGGATATCTTCAAAATAAGAAACTGAAACAGCATGCATTCCAGGCAACTGACAGAGAAAACAATTCATTATAAATGCAGTTACTGTCTCTAGTTGTAATGAGGAAGAGTGATGCTGCACTGTCACACTTCTTCTACCACCCAAGAGAAAAAATGAGGTTAATAGATAAAACCCTGCTAATTAAGAACTTTCTCTGCATCCTGATAGGGAACTAAATAAAGGGAAACTTTGTTCAGTTTATTGCTTTGTAAGCAGAACCTTATTTGCCACTGGAGAAACCAGAAAGAAGAAAAATATATACCGACATAAAAATTCTGGTTGACTGTATTTATGAGGAAACATTAACAACATGAGGCAGTGAATAGTGAGTCTAAATAAAAAAGTCAACTTGTATGTACAATAAGGCTTTTTAAAAATCAATATTTGATAAAGGAGTAGTCTTTTTTAGCAAAGGAAAATGTATTTCACATTAATAATGTGCAATGTTTGTTATGGTTGTTAAAAATAATCCCATTAATAGTTATAAGATTCAAGTATATTCTGGGAACAAAATAATTTTAAGAATGGAATGGATTATCATTGCACAAAGATGTGTGTATTTAAGAGATGTCCTCTGTGTCTAAATTAAAATTTTATCAGTGTGTATTGTAATTGGTCAGAAGTCACAATTAGTGTTCCAACAGGTATCATGCTCTGTCCAATGATAACTATTGGACTGCATGCATGTTTGTATGCTCCCTCTCTATGGGTATGTCTACACTTGCTCCCTAGTTTCAACTAGGGATGCAAACATAGGCGACCGAAATTGCTAATGAAGCGGGGATTTAAATAGCCCGCGCTTCATTGGCATGATCTCACCGGCGCATTACTCCGCTCAACAGCTGTTTCGAAAGTGAAAGTGTGTGCCGGGATGTGTTAGTTCGAACCAAACCCCTTGGTTCGAACTAACGTTACTCCTCATTTTTTGGTGCCTTTGTATCGTATTTGATTCTGTGTCCCTTGGGGTCTCTCTCAGAGTCTCCTGTGCTGACTACTTGTGCAAAGCCAGTATGACTCTGGGTACGTCTACACTTGCTCCCTAGTTTGAACTAGGGAGCAAGTGTAAACGTACAGAGTCATACTGGCTACTGAAATATAACACAGGAGACTCGAAGACCCAAGAACTCTGAAATCGAATAAGATACAAAGGCACCAGAGTCAGATTTATTGTAAACAAAGCACTGTCCTACCTACCCCAGATCAGATGCCTACAATTAAGATAACACAAGTATGCTCATTACAGCTCAGTCAGTTGCACAGCTGCTGCTAACTTCCAGTTGTTGAAGAAGCTCCATTGGTTAGGTATCAGGAGGGGGTAGTCACAGGCAACCAAAATGGGACAGAGTTTGGGACACAAGCTGTTGTCAGGTGGGAGGCAGACTCCTTACCATGGGGTACAAGTCCGTTTGGTACAACTGAGCTACATATAAATCACACATTGACAGGGAATGTCAATTTGCGGGATGAAATCACTGTTCCGTGGGCAGCTGGGGATAGCAGGTGACAGATATATCCATGGTGGTTTGCCAAGAATGTGGTTATACTGGGTTTTCAGACCCCATGGGAAATCATGTTAAACAAGGGTGCAACTAGCTGTTCTGGAAGGGGCATGAAAGATATGACTTTGGCCCCCCCCGTCCTCTCATGGCTCAGCTTTTAAGCATTACTGCTTAGCTAATGATAATTATTTTATCCCATTTCCTCAGTATATTAAAAAGTGATTACATAAGTTTGCATAGTTTTAATTGTGCCTAGTTTTTCATTAAAAGAACAAGAAAGAGTGACATTATGCAAGTCAAAAATCAGCACTTCGCAAGTTAATAAAATCAAATGTCCTGTAATTTAAATTTGAGAGCATTATATTTGAGTAATTTAAATTTTTGGCATTGGAAAAGGTTCAGAAAAGGGCAACAAAAATGATTAGGAGTTGGAATGGGTACCATATGAAGACAGATTAAAAAGATTGGGTCTTTTCAGCTTAGAAAAGAGGAGACAGGGGGATATGATAGAGGTCTATAAAATCATGACAGATGTGGAGAAAGCAAATAAGGAAAAGTTATAACATAAGAACTAGGGGTCACCAAATGAAATTAATAGGTAGCAGTGCACAATCAACGTGTGGAACTCCTTGCCAGAGGATGTCATGAAGACCAGGACTTTAACAGGGTTCAAAAAAGAACTAGATAAATTCATGGAGGTTAGGTCCATCGGTACTTATTAGCTAGAATGGGTAGGACTGGTAACCCTAGCCTCTGTTTGTCAGGGACTGAAAATGGATGACAGGTGATGGATCACTGGATGATTACCTGAATAAGGGCAGGTGTTGGGGTGTGTGTGTCAGGAATGGGCTGGGAGGCATAAGGGTGAGTGCGGGGGGGCAAGGGTGCCATTTTGGGAGGGCAGAAGGAGGGTTGTAGCCGCACATACTGGGTCGCTACTGCTCTGCGTCTTTCCCCGACGATCATGGAGCGAGAGGAAGTACGCAGCTTCTGTTAAGTACTCCTCTGTCCCTGCCCCCTAGGCAGCCAAGGAACAAGAGGAAGACACATACACTGCATACTTTGCCCTCATTCCCTGATGGTCAGGGGAAGTGGAAGAGCAACAGAGTTCTGGGTTTTGAAATTGTTGCAGGTATTTGTAATAAAAATGTTTATTTTTCAGAAATATTTATTTTTCATAACTATGCTCATGATGATGGCATAGCTGTTGCATTGTCTTGTTTTCAGATGGACAGATTTCAGTTGCTAGCACTCTGGAATGGTAACAAATGATGGCTTTCAGGGTAATGTAGCAATTAGTGACTCCACGGACATTTAGGAACACTGAGGGAAGTTTTAATGGTTTTGTGCAATTTCGGGGAGCGGGGCCTGAAAGAGCAGGTGCTTCAATACAGGGTGTCACTGGCAACCTGGGAACTAGCATCATTGACCATTTATACTCACACATTTGGTTTTAGATAGAGACTATAAGAATGGCCATGCTGGGTCAGACCACTGGTACATCTAGTCCAGTTTCTTGTCTTCCAACAGTGGCCACTGCCAGATGATTTGGAGGGAATGAGCACAAGAAGGCAGTTAATGAGGGCTCATCTAGACTACCCGGAACAGTCGAAAGAGGATATGCAAATTCTGCGGGAATTTGCATATCTTCTTTCTTCTTTCTCTTTCGAAAGTAGTTTAGACACGGTGTTTTTGGTGACCCCCCTTTTATCAAAAAGCCACGTAAACCTCATTTTTTGAGGAAGAGCGGCTTTTCAACAAGGAGGGGGTTATTTGCTGAAAAAGCCATGTCTAAACGACTTTCACTTCCGAAAGCTCTGCTTTCGAAAGTGCGATCGGAAGAAGATATGCAAATTCCTGTGGAATTTGTATATCCTCTTTCGACTGTTCCGTGTAGTCTAGGGGGTGTGTCTAGACTACAGGTTTTTTTTTTAAAAAGTGGCCTTTTTTCCAAAAACTTGCCCTGCATCTAGACTGCTGCTGTGTTCTTTTGAAAGTAAATCGAAAGAAGGAGGCAGTTTTTTCAACTGCGGAAAACCTCATTTTACAAGGAAGAACTCCTTTCTTCAAAAGTGCTCTTTCAAAAAAAGGCACTATGTAATGCAAACTGTGCTTTTTTGAAAGAGAGCATCCAGACTGCCTGAGTGCTCTGTTTCGAAAAAGCGGCTTGCTTTTTCGAAAGTACTGGTTGTAGTCTAGACGCTTTTTTTTCGAAAGAGGCTTTTTCGAAAGATACTTTCGAAAAAGCCTCTTTTGAAAGAGGCTTGCAGTCTAGACATAGCCTAGATGAGCCCTAAGTGATTCATCTCCTGTTGTCCAGTCTGGTAGTCAGAGGCTTAGGGACATTTAGAACAAGGGCTGGATGAACTCAGCTAATTCGCTTGTTAACTCCTTTATGAACCTGGCCTTCACAACATTTCTTAAGACTGTGTTTTGTGATTAAGTACTTCCCTATGTTCATTTTAAACCTGTAGCTGCTTAACTGCATTTTATGGCCCTTGGTTCTTAAATTATGTGAAGAATAAATAATGCTTTTTCTTCACCCCATGATTTTATAGATCTCTGTCATAGACTGTAAAGCCCGTAAATGCTGTTTGGAGTGGTTTACAACCATGAGTGCCAAACTAAGGGAAGACTGTTGAGAAGCAGGACAAATCTCCCAAACTGATGGTATCTTCTATAAATGGGTTTCATCAACCCAAGAACAAGTGTGAACTCCTAAAGCTCTATAACAGGCTTACATGAAGTCACAGACAGACTGGAATGCCCAAGGAGACTGTCTTGCCGCCAGGTAAGCTTGAGTTTGTGAGAGATGGTCAGTTTACATAAAAAATCACAACAATATTCAGTTACTCTTAGTCTTAAATGACCAGTCACTTATCGAAGATCAGTTGTACTTTGGCTCTCAAACGGAACACAATGCTATAGTGAATTTTGAAATTAACTGAAAATTTATTAACTAGAAAAAATAAATATAAAATTTATTTCTAGAAGTTAAAGCAGGAAAAGTATATGCACATAATTGACTTAGGTTCAAAAGGTAGTATCAACTTTTAGTAAGAAGATCTGTATATCTGTTAGGGTGAACCCGGGGAAAACAGCTGGGAATTCCAGGCAAAAGCGGAAGTGAGGTTCAAGGGCTACAGTGCATGCAGATCCTACTGGCTGCTGACAGGGGAGAAGCAAAAAGTTGGTTGTGTGTGGGCTGTTCTGGTGGCCATCTCTGACTGGAATCAACACTGGCCTGCACAGGCTCACTTTCACCCCTGAGCATAGCAGAAAAACAGAAGAAGCAGAAGAGCAGCAGGCACTGTAACCGAGTGTTGAGAATGTGGGGAAACAAATAAAGGGTCATGACTAAAGGAGGTTTTTAATAATAATAATAATAATAAAGTACTGTGCTTCTTTGGGTGATAGAAACTCATGGATTTGTAGGGCTATACTTTTTATAGTCCATTTCCTTGCTTAGCACCCATAGGAATCTGTATCTGCCCTGCATTTATATTAAAATATAGCATATATCTTTTTTCAGTTGGATACAGTAATTAAGCACATTGCCTTTTGTGTACTACTTCAGGATTATCTGAACAGAAGGGTAGGATTTTTATCACTTCATTGTAGTATGAAGAAAATTATCCATTTTGCTTGAAAAATAGTGGAAGAGCTGCTCATCCTTGCACCTCTGAGGTTTCAGCTCTAAACACTCTAAGGCTACGTCTAGACTGCAGACTTCTTTTGAAAAAAGCTTTTCCAGAAGAGATCGTCCAAAAAAACTTCTTCTGAAAGAGAGCGTCCACACTGCCAAAGCACATCGAAAAAGCGATCTGCTTTTTCGAAAGATAGCATCCACACTGAATGGATGCTATTTTACATTTAAGCTGTGATTACTATGGGCGGAATGGCCACCAGGGCACTTGTACTTTTTCTTCTTTCCTCTTCTTGCAAAAGAACTCCCTCTTCCCCGTCCTCACACACCTTTTCCTGAAAGAGCTCTTTCGGAAAAAGGCTTCTTCCTCATAGAAGGAGGTTTGTCAATGTCAGAAAAAACCCACTGTTCTTTCGATTTTCTTTCGAAAGAACGTGATTGCAGTGCGGACGTAAGTGAAGTTTTTTTGGAAAACTGCCGTTTTTCAAAAAAACCCCTCTGTAGTGTAGACACAGAGTCAGAGTTTTATTATGCTAAATATAACTAGTATCTGGTAATTAGTAAGGATTGGCAGAAAGCCTCTGTTTCCCTTTAATATCATATTAATAATATAGTAGGAATTAGTTGCTTTTTATTACCCCCTAATTTTCTCCTTTTGAGGTCCATGCAGTGCTGCTGCTAAAATACTCATTACTCACGAAAAACCCTGAATACAGAAATTGCCTATTTCCTGAATACAGTTGTTTGTTAAAATATGTGTCTATGCATGCATACATGCCTAGTTTTTGAGATGAAGTGTGGAAGATGGAGGGTAAACTGGAAGGGATAGAAGTGTGGGTGATGGAAAGAAAAGGGTAAAATACAATGGTGAAGAGAGAGAAGTTTTTTTCAGTATTACCATGCACACACATTTAAAATGAGTCTTGCCCTCTCCGTCTCCCTCCCCACCCCAATTGGCTTTGGCTTAAAACTACTGAAACTTAAATATATTTTGAGAGATTTCTTATTTCTTCGAACTCTCTTCATGTCACAAGAGTGCTAGAAACTTACTTTTGGAAAAAAGGAAGCTCACACACTCATGTATTGTCCTGAATACAAAAAGCAATGCTTTAAGAAAAAGACGAATTATCACGTGGCTGTCAATAAAATTACAAGAGTTGGTAATGTTGTATTTGGCACTTTCTTCAATGGCATGGTCTTTATGATTTCTGTCAATACTAAACATGTAACTTGAAGGGCAGTGCAAAGAAAAGGCACTTTAATCACGAAGTTATGAACTTGTATGGCTTTGCTTATATGGAAACACGTGATGAGTTGGCTGCTGCTGATGTAATATTACTATGTTGAAGCACTATTGTTGTCTCCAGTGATTTTCCCTGTAGATATTTTGGTGATTTGATGTTTTTAGTTCAATTTTTAAAGACTTATTTTTCTCCTTATACAATTTTGTAACTAAGATATCTCAAGTGTATCTCTTTGCTTAGCAAAATTCTGATTTTCTTTCATTCAATTTAAATCTTTTAGTTCTGTAGATCTTTTGATTATTTTAAATGTATTTTTGAACTTGTATCATTATTCTTTTTGCTTTTACTGCTATAGTTTTGTGACCTGCAGTTGTTTTCCCCCCCCCCCGCCTTTTCCTAGCTTTTTGTCTTCCTGCTGAAATTTCATGATTTGATTTTATTAATTCCCCTTTGCATAGTTCATTTTACCTTCATTGTTTGTTTTGTCTGAGTTGTTTGCATTCCTCTCACTGCCATTAAACTTTCTCTGGGTTATGTTTTTATTCTGATTACCTGCTTTGCACATGCTGCTCCAAGTTTTCCCCTTGGCTCTTCTAGTCGATGATGTGTGTTAATACTGCTATTACCTTTATTAGCTCACTTATGTATACTTTGGAGTGGGAGCTATTATGCATGTGTTCTCTATTAGCAGTGCTCATTAGATTGGAGGAGGAAATAGTGATTGTTTTTGGATCTGGATAAGCTGTTTGACTGAGTGAAGGTATTAAGATTTTACTTCAAGGAAGATGCCTAAGGGTGTTTTTGGCTGGCTTATAGGAAATTTATGATGCAAATAAAGTTGCTTGCAAAATTCAGAGAACATTCTGCAGTGGAGAATTGGAGTATTAGGTCCTGATTTAGTAAGGTACTTAAATGTATGAGCACTGTTGCAGTCAGTGGAACAACTCACAGTTAAACTTTGGTACATGAATTAAATACCTTGTGAATGGGGGTTTAGATGAGTTTTGCTACATGCTGTTCACCTAAAGCATATCCTTTAGAAAAATCTAATCTTGATTTAAAACTTGTCAGTGATGGAGAATCCACCACAACATTTACTGAATTGGTCCAATGGAAAATTACACTCACTGGTAAACATTTATGCCTTATTTCCAATCTGAGTTTGTCTAGCGTCATCTTCCAGCCATTGGATTATGTTTCATTATCAGGCGTTTGTTTCCAACATAGGTATCTATACAAGGTGAACAATTCACCCCTTCATTTTCTCTTTATTAAGCTACATAGTTTGAGCTCCTTGATCCTATCAGTACAGGACATGGTTTCAAATCCTTTAATCATTCTTGTGATTCTTCCATCAACTCTCCAGTTTATCAAAACCTTCTAGAGATAATGTCCCGCTTCCTGTAAGTAGGTCCTACATTCTTTGTTCCTAAATGTCTACATCTGAATTTTGTCACATATTAAAATACCTTACCAAATGAAATTACACACTTTTGAGTCGACAGTTAATATATTATTTACTAATATATTTTGGTATTTTAATTTTTTCAGGATCAGTTGCTAATTTCCCTAAATTCTACCACAAAAGATCAACAGTTAACATTCATAGAAATTTCTGCATTGGTGTATCTTTATTATAGCTCTTATGTTTTCTCTATTGTCTACTGCACCATAGAACTGAGGTCCACAGCTCAGCTAAGTGTCTGATCTGCACACCACTCTTGCACCCTTTTTTTAGTTTTATCAACAGATTATCTGTTGGGATGAATTGGCATTATGAAGATCACGGCAGAGAGTTATAGGGTAATGCACAAGTGGTCTCTCATAGTTGATCATAGTGCAGAAATCCCTGAGAATCCTCAGAGTTTTCCAAGTACTTTATAGTTTATAAATAAGAACATCAACAAGATTAATTGGTACATTTTCTGTTGACAAAATGGGGCCTTCACTGTATGTTACCTATATAGTTCAAATGACTTTGTAAGACTACAGGAGGAAGTAAAAATAAGCACAATGATAATCATATGTAGGATTTTGCCCAGGGTTTCTGGTAGTTATTTTTGGCTTAGCTCATAACTCAGAAAACATTTGATTACATAGGTTAAATCAAAATTATGGCTATTATATTAAGGAGGCACCTGTTGGTTTTCAGCATTCACGCTCAGTTCCGGTTTTTGCCTCCATTTCCAATATTGTGTCTGCAGTGAAGTGGCAAAGCCTGACTTACCATCATTTGTGCCTCTTCGATCTCAGTTTTGAGCTACGTCTCTCAAGAGATGTGTATCTGGAGAGAAAACCCAGTGGAAGAAGGGAAAAGCTTTATTTCGCCTTTGTATATTTTGCTAGGGTCTCATTTGGCTTCCATTGTAATTGAGAACAGCTTCATTTGGGTTGCAGTGCTCCTAAGAGACTATCGGGCAGCTTGGGATAACAGGAATGTAGATCAATTTGACCACATCCATCACTCCACATACCTCTTCTAATGCACTCTTTGACCTGTTATGCCAGTCTATGGTGCCTTGAGAGTTCCACTGTGCCAAGGGAAATCCTTAAGAGATGGAGGATCTGGCTGCTGTATGTCCTCTGTGCACAGCAGTAATGATTTAAATAGATTGTGATGCAGTCCAGTTCAGGACTTAAGGGAATATTTCCTGTTTTTTGAAAAGAGCATGTATCTTGGCTGAAAAAATGTTTTTTTGCTGAAGAGGACCCTAATAAAAACGTCTGAGTTTATAACTATCCTCCATGGGAAAAGAATCTGAAAAATGTGATATAAAACACCATAAGAAACCCTCTGTAAAAATTATTACTCTGAGAGGTTCCAATGGATCTTTAGTCTCTAGTTCCCAGTCTGTGCTGGACAAGATTTCAGTCCTGGGGGAATTCTACAATTGTTGCATTTGGAGCCATTATAAAATTGCAGATTTCTCCCAGGACTGAGGTTTGTTTGCATGACCCTCTTTCTATGTTTTATAGCAGCATGGGGTTTTGTAATAGCTTAGTGTTTGCAGAAATAGCTCTTCATATTATAGTATTATTCATGGATGCAAAGTATTGGGCCTGATTCTCACTTCCCTCATGCTCATGAAAATCATGAATAATGTAATTTACATCATGTGGTACTCATTGTTTGTTAAAAAATTATTTAAATGCCGAATCAATAGCCCAACAATATGTTGGACATACTATTGGAGTTATGTTACTTTTCAATATATATTAAGATTGTTTTCTCATTAATTGTAATATTTCTTGAAGAAGGTTTTTTTTCTTGGTCTCATATTATTGATGGTCTATATCTTTTCTTCAGAATGTACCTTTAAGTCTTAGAAAGGGGTATTACAAAGTACCATTAAAACTTGCTGATTATCTCAATAAGAAACATCAGTTATAGTGAATATTGGCTATCTTTGTTGTTGTTAGCATTTTAAAATGGATCATTGAGGAACTGAACATTGTTTCTTACTTATTTTATCTTGTAATGGTTTTTAAGCACCAAGGGAAATATAGCACTGCAAAAATACTCAGACCATTAAAATTCTAGAAGAGCATAAATCAGGCAGTCACTATTGAATATGTATCTGGAGATTTGGAATTCATATGTGTTTTTATAAATGCTCTCCTGTGAGTAAACATGTAACCTACAGTCAGATGTTGTCCTGTGGAAGAGGAGAAACCTTTGTTTCTTCAATATTTAAAATAATTTTAATCCCTGTAATTTGAAAAGCATGAAATTTGTTTTCTTTCCTTTCAATACTAGCAGTATACTGGGAAGTTTCAATGTTAAGAACTATACTGAACCCTCTCTTTAGCTATCTACAAATTAGATAAAAATGTATTGTGTTTGATTTTGGGAATGTATCGTTGCCATTTAAGGGAATTTAAACATTTCAATAGATTTTAAAATACTTTTGAGAACGTATTTATTTAATTGTGGTTTTAGATGATCTGGCAAATGTATACAGTTTAAACATATTTAGAAGTATACAGTGACCTTTTTAATTCAACTCATGAAATGGTGACTATTAACAGCAGCTATAAAATAATTACTACTCAAGAGCCTCATTTTCATCTTTTTATTCATGACTCTGAAACATTATTGATGCATGAAATGATAACGCTAGAATGGTTTTGATAAATGAGATGATTGAACTTCACTAATGATATAAAATCTTGACTTTCAGCAGGATTTGACACCCAAGGAAATGCAATAATATGCTATTTACTACATGTTCACTTACATTCTCACCAACACAGACTAAGATATGGAAGGATGAGATTCGTTTATGATTATATCAGCCCAATTCTTCCACAATAACATTAAGTTGTGCTGCTAGTGTGCCTATTGAAATAATTGAAGTTGCTAACTCTGGCGCAAGGGACTATTCGATGTTAAAATGGCAGAAAAAGAGCAATAGAAATGATCTACCAGAAAAACCTTTTCAAGTATTTTTTTCCATCGTGAGCCACTTGGGAGGATTCTGATAAAATGAAATTAGCACACACTGTATTACCAAACAGCCACAAAAAAGCAGATTATTATAATGGTATTTTTATCATAAATTATCTGAAATGAGGTTTCCTCTTGCTGAGAGCAAACTCATTTTTAAATCTATATTTCTTCTCCATGGGAACTACAATTTTCCCCTGAAATACCTATCTACCAGTCCAACTTCCATTAAAGTGAGTAAACAGAAAACACACCTAACAATGGCCTTAACTAAAATAGGATTGGGCACTTAATCAAAAGAAATATGCATGCAGTAAATATCGCCTTCAGTACCAGAGCACAGAATATATCCATGTGATTATATTGTTCATAAGAAAGGAACATTGCTCATCTGGACATCCAAATAATAACAGATGTCTAAGCGTACTTAAACTTGAAGGTCCAGGCTATTTCACTGCATGAGGTAAACTTTTGCATTACTGAAGGTCTGTTAGGCAACCTAAAGACACCTGTACCTTCAACTTGAGCTACTCCTTGGCCGTTTTATGCCCAGGTATATAATATGTCTATTTCAAAAAGTATAACATATTTAAAGAGAATCTTTTAAATTCTTTATTCCAGTCCCACAACTCTTTTGCTGTTGAAGTAAACAGCATGACTGAGGACTACCCCTGTTCACCATATGGTAAATTGTTAGATATTCAAGGGTTTGGGAAGTTTGGCCATGTTTTCACTTTTTAAGGTGTTCTCACGTATTAAGATTGCGTATGCTGTCAGACGCACTATTGCTGAAGGACTGTATCCAGTGACAACAATTCTGCTTGGACATAAAATATATACATCAATGTAGCTATATATCTAAAAAAAGAATTGAGAACTTAGCTTGTCTCTTCTGATGTCATAAATTAATATTCTTACATAATAAGTTGTTGAAAACTTTAACCCATTCTATTAAATGTAAAGATCATCTGGGGTGGTAGCACAGCACATCTGGGGTGGTAGCACAGTAGTTTGCCCACATAGCAGTCTCAAAATTAACCTAAAAAATTATAAACATACTTTCAGTGTATTCTGAAATGTATGGGTCTCAGAATTTCATATGATGCGACAATGTAATGTTGGCTTCTTTTTTAAAATGTATATTACTATCAGTTTTACTAGTGTTTAACTGTGTATTAGCAACAATTCATTTAAATACATAATAAATATCAAGATTGTATTACCACATTTCTGAATTATAAAATACTACACAATGCAAATGGGCAGGATTTTTCATTCTTTCTGTCCTGAGAGAACAGTCATTACTGAAAAATAGTAAATGATTAATTTGCAGTTACATACACTGAATAGTTAATTTGTTTATTAAAACTCTTCCTTCTACTTCAACTTACATCCTTATCCTACTCCTGCTGAAGTCAATGGCAAAGCTCCAAGTTTCTTTGAAAGAACAAGATTGTGACCACACAGAACATCAATTGAGCAAATGTAAAAGCAAGTCTGGGTCCTTTATAACTATTATATTCATTAAAAAGTCAACATAACTAACACTTAACACATTCAGTGTAATGGTAGCCATGTCAGTGTCAATGTTTAATACACATTTAGCATTGAAAGTTGAAGTAATTACTGCTGTATTTGAAGTGACACAGTGTGAAACATGGTTGAAATAGAGCATGCTCAAACACACATAAAACTTAAATCATTGAGGAAATTGCAAGTGGACCTGACTTTTAAATTCATCATGTTTAGAAATATTAGGCAACATAGTTCAGTGCATCAGCATCTCTAAGACCAATGCAAGGAGAAGTAGCTGTTTAGATAATAGTAAACCTATGTTCTGCAAATGAACCATTCTTTTTTCCTTTGTTTCAGTGCACCACTTTGACACCATAAACAATTAGCTTGAAATTAGCTTGAAACCTACTTTCATGCTTATCTAAAAGAAACCTCTTCAGCAAGTCTATGTTCCTCAATAACCTTGCTCTTTGCACTCACTTGCTCATTCTGGAATTATTTTAAATCTTGAGGTGAGGTTGTTCTTCCCCTTTTGTAGAATGTTCTCCTTCAAGTGGAAATCTCTCTTTAAAGCAAAATTAGTATGCAATGCATGAATGCTTGTAGTCCTTTCTCAGCACTGCTTAAAAGGCAGTACTAGATCTATAAAACCATTTAAAGAGCACATACAAGATGTCAAAAGCACATTCATAGATTGCCATTATGTCATGCTTTAGGAGGGGGAAGAAGAAACAAGCAAGCATGACTACTGCCGTTAGCCCATTCTGAACATAGGAGGTCCTGATAATCTGAATTATAGATGTATAAGCTTATTGTCAGTATTAGGAAGAATCATAAGGATATAATCATCTACAGATTAAGGCCAATTTAGAGGAAGTAATATGTAAGAATTTTTGCAGCTTGAGGCTGGGCTATCATTATGTTGATCAAATATTCATGCTCTAATAATTGACGGGAAAAACAATAATGGAAATTAAAATGTTTGCTGTTTCATCAACTTCATAAAGGTGTTTGCATTTTCAAGACAGTCATTATAGATAATAACAAAGTCATATGAAGTTCCAGATAAGATCATTGCAATTATTAAATGCGAGTATGAAGATTCTGGCAGAGGATGTAGGTATTTGTGGGACATTAAATAATTGGTTTGATTCAAAGTATGGTAAAAGGAAAGGGGTTATGCAATCACTGCCACTTCTCATTATAATTTGGACATTTGGATCTTAGAGGACTTGGAGGGTGTAACATCAGATGATTTAGCATAAAACTCCTTAGCTTATGAGGATATCATACAACTAGAAGATTTTTGAATTAATGATGATACTCTTTGCAACCTTAGAAAATTAGTGTAATCGGCTTAGAATTAAAAGGCCAAAAAGACAAACTACTCACATCTTGGGAAAGGGATAATAAATAAAATGTTGAAATGCAGCAGCTCTGAAGTTGTATAATAATAAGAATCTTAAGGTGTACCTGGAAAGGTTGATTAGTGATGACATTCTATGAAGATTAAAATTAAAAGACGTGCCTTAGTGATGAATGCTGCACAGAAACTGATAAAGTTATGGACTGATTGAAAACATTGATACCAAAGTGAACATTTATGAAATCAGTGTACTAACACTATTACTCTTTGTAGTCTAGAAGCAGATGCTTTAATTGAAATAGATATCAGAAGGCTGGAGGCACTAGAGATTAGAGTTTTTCAGAAGATATGGGGGGAAAAGTTAAGGCAAATGAAGTGAGGCTAGGATGTGAAATCTGGGTATGGGACTGGCTGCAATGAAAAATATTATGATAGAGAGGACACTGCAAAATACAAACCAGATGACAGGAGGCAAAAGAAAATAGTGCAAATAAAAACAAAGTGAGTCCAACCTAGAAGCTGACCACTAACCAACTGGCAGCACATTGAATGTAGGGCCACAATCAGGTTGGGGTAATGGAGGAATAAACCAAGGGCAAGAATTAATATCAGTGCTGTACTGCTTTCTATATTTGCAGAGGCCTTGGAATGAAAGGGAAAACATGTTCATGTTAAATTATGGCAATAAGTATCCCGTTGAATCACTCAAGTTATTGTCCTCTTAATTCAAATTCTTCTTTCACATTCATTTATTGTCCCCTAAATATTTTGAGTCAATTTTTGGGAAGTATAACACTTTATTTCAGAAATTGATTCCCAGTGCCATATAATTAAATATGAAGTAAATTGTTTCAATCTAAAGGAAAACATTTTCTACAGGAAAACAATGGAGGACTTCAGTTACTTTAGAAACATGCAATTGACCAAGTAATGGAACTTTGGATATGTGGGTGAACTTGAAATTACCATACAAGCAAGGACTTCTAACAAGAGACATGCATCCTCACAGAAAATCTGAAAAACAAACAAACAACAAACAAACAAACAAACAAACAAACAAACACAAACTAGAACACTGCTGGTGACTCCTATCAAATCCTCAAAAAAATCTGTTTTCACATTCCATCTGATTGACCAACATAGAAGGAATTGCCCCAAGTGTCACTTTCAACAACCAAACATGAGGTTGCCTTACGTATCTTGGAGTGGTTCTGGATCACAGCTTCTCAGACCGCCAACACCTGGTAAAAATTGCTGCCAAGAAGAAGGCTAGGAACAATGTAAACTACAAAATGGCTGGGACTTTTTGGAGAGCAGAGCCTTGCACCATGAGGACACCCACATTGGCCACACCATCTCAGCTGTTTAATGTTATGTATTTCATTATGGCCAGGCAGCATATGTATGAAACTTGTCAACATTCAATTAAACAGTGCTAAGAGAATTCTCACAGGAGTGCTGAAGTCACCACTGATTATCTGGCTTTTTATTATCATGTGCATCTTACTACCATCCTGCTGAAGAGAAGCAGCAATAATATAAAAATATAACCTTTCTACTCAGGTCCTATGCTACTAGTACTCCCAACTATCCTCAAGACACCATCAACTTCCTAAGGAAACTACAATCCATTGGTGATCTTTCAGAAAACACCATTCTGGCCACCATTGTTGTAGAAGCTCTGTAAACCAGCATTCCACACAAAGATGGACTACAAGCTGTCAGGAACTATATCATATATGATGTCACATCACAGCACAGCTGGTTGCTGAGTTTTGTTACTTTGTCCTTACCCACCATTTCAAATTTGGAGACAATTTATACCTTCAAGTCAGTGGCACATCTATGGGTACCCACAGTATGCCAACATTTTTATGGCTGACTTGGCAACTAGAGTTGAGAAGCATTATTTTAAATGCGCCTCCTCTACACTGATGATGTCCACATCAGCTGGACTCATGGGAGGAGGCCCTTGAAGAATTCCCCAGGGATTTCAATAATTTCCATCCTACCATCAGTCTCAGCCTGGAGCAGTCCACACAAGAGATTCATTTCCTGGACACTACTGTGCAAATAAGTGATGGTCACATAAACACCACCCTATACCAGAAACCTAGCTGCTATATTTACTTACATGCCTCCAGTTTTCATCCAGTATATTGTCTATAGCCAAGCCCTAAGATACAACCACATTTGCTCCAATCCCTCAGACAGAGACAAATACCTACAGGATCTCGATCACACATTCTTAAAACTACAATAGCCACCTGGAGAAGTGAAGAAACATTGACAGAGCCAGGTGGATACCCACAAGTCAGATACTACAGGACAGACCCAACAAAGAAAGAAACAGAACACCACTGTCCGTTATATACAGCCCCCCAGCTGAAACCTCTCCAGTACAACATCAAGGATCTACACCTATCCTAGATGACGATCCCTTGCTTTCACAGACCTTGGGAGACAGGCCAGTCCTTGCTTATAAACACCACCAACCACATCCCCATAACAAACACCACCAACCACACACCCCACAACAGAAACACTAACCCAAGAACCAATCCCTCTAACAAACCCTGTTGCCAGTTCTGTCCATGCTTCTACCCTAGTGACACCATCATAGGACTTAACCACATCAGCCATACCATCAAAGACTCATTCTCCTGCACATCTACTAATGTGATATATGCCATCCTGTGTCAGCAATGCCCTTCTGCCATTACATTGGAGAAACTGGACTGTCTCGATGCAACAGAAAAAATGGACAGAAATAAGACATTAAAAAAACCTTTAAAAACAAGCTGAAATGCAAAATAATCTGAAATACATATGCAAATTTGATACCATCAAATTTCAGGATGAATCTGAATATGAACTGGGAATGACTCATTACAATAAGTAATTTTCTACTTGAGGTATTCTCACCTTCTTATCCACATCCACCTGACTGAATTAGCTCTGATGTAACACTCCCATGTCTATATCACGACTGTCTGTTTCTTTTTCTTTCACTTCTTGCACCTGATGAAGTGAGTTGCAGCTCACGAAAGCTTATGCCCTAATAAAGTTGTTAGTCTTTAAAGTGCCACTGGACTCCTTGTTTGTTTTGCTGAAACAGATTAACATGGCTACCTCTGAAACCTAGACTTCCCTATCTATGAGGATCTCCAGTCCCCTGTGAGAGGCTGCTTTAAATCCAGGTACATCTTCTCAATAGCAGTCAAAACTCTAAAACCCTCAGGATTCTCACCAAAAAACAAATGTGACGGCTATAGGAGAATAGCAGCCTCAAGGATCAAGACCTAATTACAGCTCCTACAGACCAATCCACCTGGGTTCCTCATGACAAACAACATCTGGATCAAAATGAACGGCATCAAAAACTTATTGCATAAAAAATTTGACATTGCATTTCTTAGTACATTCCATGTCACTGGAAGCCACAGATGACACTGGATGACAGATTTTGATGTTGACCTCTATTGGTCCTTTTCAAGTTGCCATATGAAATAAGTTGTTTCCCAATCATAAGATATACTGTGACTTTTCACCACTGCAGACAGTTATACAAAGGTCTGCTAATGTTGAATCTCATTGGAACATTACTATAATAATTATACAGATAATGTTTTATATAAACATCTAATTTCTACTCCTTCATGGTGGATGCATTATCTAGCTCCACAGGAGCAAAGATTTTTTCTTGCTGAATATAGAGTGTATGTTTAAAACTATACACATTGTTTGCTGACATTAATTTTTCTTTACTAGAAAGAATGAATAATGGCTAGGTACAATGGTAGGTGTATAATTCTTGATTTTCCTTTTTAAATCTGTGGAAAGGCGAAAAGCAGACCATGACATGAACAAAGCATATGCTATTGGCCATATTTGTGTCGTCCTTCACTTGGGGATCCAAGGACCCAAAGCTTAAAAAATGTGCACAATGTTGTATCCTTCAACCGTAGGGGTGGAAACTTCTGAAATCTGAATATAAATGAGGACCAGCTTAGGCAAAGCTCGCAACTTACAAAATTGTTTTAGTAATAGAATCATATTATGCTTTTTCTTTGCTTGTAACCATTTCTGTCTTTATAACTTGCATTTGGTACCAATTACTCCTATATCCTTTTGATAAATTATTTTGTTTTGTCCTTCAATCATAGCACTGATACATTTTAAATCAGTGTTTGTCAAAACCTAGTTAAATTAATGATCTGTAGTGTATTGTTTCGTTAAGTTGTTCAATGAACTTAATTTCTGTGAGTGTTCCAGGAGAGGGCAGAGTACCACAAGAAGACATCTTGGGGGAACTCTGTTGTTGGGATTCACTGTTACCTTTAAAGCAAGATTTGGTGTGTCAGAGTCCTGAAAAATGTTCTGGCTGAGCAAGCAAGCTAGTGTATCAGCGAGCTGTGTCACAGCTTAGTAATAGCAAAATTTTCACTTCCTGAGGCTGGCAGGGCAATAATATGGTAATTTTAAAAATTCTGGAAACCTCAGCAAATTGTCATATGGACAGACAATTTTGGGGAAATTCAGGACTGGAAGGGTTGTGAAAGGTGGATGAATCCAGGATGTGAACTGCATATTTTGTGCTGGTTGCCACTGACAGGACTCTGAGTCGTGGCACCATATTGTTTAAGGCACTGGAGTTGCAAGTCAGGTAATGACATAACCCCTTACTGGTCTGGGTTGAACCCCAAATCTTCACAGTGTCTTCCTATAGGCATGTATACTGACTTGCAGTTTTGAGGACGTAGTGTTGAACTAAGGCGATGTTGGTTTCCACCATCTGCCAAAGCACACAACTGACCCGTAGTATAAAAATCACTTGCAATCTTCTGAAATACAGGAAATATATATCACATATATTCAAATTCCTCATCTAGCACTATTGAGCATATGAAAGAAGTGTTTAACCTAGGGATGTAAGTGACTACTTGAATAGTTGACTATCCTATAAGCTTAGGCTTATTGCATAGTCGAGTCACTACTTGACTATTTGTATCCCCCTCCCTTGCTGCCTCTGTGTTAGAGGCAGCAAGGTGGGGGGCATTGCTGGAGGGAGCCAGCTTAAAAGCTGTTCAGTCCTGGCTTGCGCCGCACTCAAGAGCTACCCCCAGCAGTCTCTCACAACATTTAAAATGCAGAGCTGCAGTGGTCCCAGAGCCTGTGCACCTGGCTTTTACTAAATTTAAACTGCAGAGCTGCAGCGGGATGGGGAGGAGGGTAATCAATGGAAATTCCATTGACTATTTGATTAGCCAATTAACTGCTACTTAACATCCCTCATCCCACTCTGACAGGTAGGAAGTTTTTCATAATGTTCAACCTAAATCTCCCTTACTGCAATTTAAGCCCACTGCTTCTTGTCCTATCATCAGAGGTCAAGGAGAACAATTTTTCTCCCTCCTCCTTGTTAACAGCCTTTTAGGTACTTGTACTTGTAAAGATGTATCTCCTACCTTTTATATAACCCATATTCCACGTTGCTGCTGTTTTCATGGAATTTGGATTAAACTCAAGATATCCAAAGTCAATTCACTTAGTAGTTCATAATTCTGATAAAAACTGCTACGTATTGAGAAATTGTTACTTATTGAGAAATTGAGAATTTGTTTCCTATAATTGTCTTTTTCAACATTTTGTTTCCCAGTGTTGTGTTCTTATATCTATGTTGATGTTCAAAGAAAAATTCATAACAGATCCTCTGTCTTGGAGAGGAAGCGAGAAATAACTACTTCATGGCTGGGCATCTGTGTTAAACAAGTTGGCATGTGGGAATTTATAGAAATTGAGGCTGAGTGATTCCTAGCATGGCAGAGAATCAAGCTGGAGTATTTAGAGTGCAATGGAGTATGCATTGAGACACTCAATGATAGTTTTATTTCCTTAAAGAGAAATCTTTTGGTTGAAACTCTCTAGAAATTATTTCCCTGATGTGTGAGGATGAAAATTACATTTATGAAACCAAATCATTTAAAATACTACAAGTGCTCTTATTTAAATAATTTGAGTACCAGTGAGTTACTCTAATAATGCAGAGCTTTGTGTTGGTGTTCCTTGGAAATTCTTCAGAACAGCATCATTTCTCTTGAAATGTTGCTGCCAGTTTAGTGTCTACCACACTATGATTGTTTCAAATCATATTTGAACTTAAATGATACATGATTATGTTACATACTACCCCAACAAAAAGTAAATGTGTGTGAACCAAAACCAAACAATAATGCAACATAAGTTATCCACTTATGAGACGAGTTATACTCTGAATGTTTCATGTTTGACTTACTCTTTCAAAGCACTGTTGAAGGAAAGAATAAATGTGTGACGGGAAAGGCTGCCTGGGAAACATGCTAAATCAGCACACTTTACTCTCAACTCCACATGCCCCTAGTGCTGTCCAATTTTTTGGTATCACTTTAATAGGCCTCTACCAGTGCAGCAGAGTTTGTGGGAGTTCTTTTACAAGGGTTGGGGGGAGAACTGTACAGGGGCCATGAGTATAACCCAGAACTTAATCAAATGCATCATCCACAGATGTCAATGACTTGCAAAGAGGAGAAGGCATTATTCCTGTGCTAGAAGGTCTGAGTCACCTGTCAAAAGGTTGCACAGTCAGTGGCACAGTGGTATAGTGAGGGGGCAGTGGGGAGGCAGTTGCCTCTGGGCACCACGCTAGGGGGGTGCCAGTTTAGCTGCCTGTGAATAGCCCCTGCAGTGCAGCTTGGGCAAGACAGTGAGACCCAGTTTCTTTTTATGCTGACAGCCTCTGTGCGAGATCACAGCAACACCACCATGGCGAACCTGAATTCAGGGGATGGAGGTGTGGCAGCTGGAGTTAAGGGCTAACTCCAACTTCCGCCCTCTCCTGATCTGGCTGGAGGCTGGGGTACAGCTGCAGGCTGGGTAGACCCTGGAGCTATGAAACCCCCCAAGAGCTGCAGGGGCAGTTGCAGGTGAGAGCCAACCCCTAGAGTTAGGCCTCTCCACTTGCTGGAGGGGAGTAGATGGAAACCAGGGCCAGCTCCTGGAGTCCCTTGCCCCCGTGAGGATCCTCTGCAAGAGCTGTCACACTCACCAGTGGCCAGCCCCGGTAAGCTACCCCTGCCTTCCAGTGCTCTGCCATAAGCCCTTCACCTCTCACCGCCATTCCTCACTCCTGCACCCTCACCCCTGTCCCTGAGCCTGCCCTCAAACCCAACCCCCCTGCATGACTCCTTAACTCCATCCGTGCCCCTCCAAACACCAACACCCTGTCCCAAACCTGCCTTCTGGCACCAGAACCCCCTGCCCTGAACCCCCCTCCCCACACACACATGTCCCATCCCTCTGCTTAAGAACACGAGCAAAGCCAGGGATATTGCTCGGTGCTCTACAGAGACCGGCTCCCACTCCGGCTATGCTGCAGCAGCTGCTCACAAAGCAGTGCCACCTGGGACCCACACAGCAGTTTTAACCCTGGTCCCTTTGCAGCCTGGCCTCGTCAGCCTCCTTTGGAAGCTCCAGGTCCCGAACTTCCCACTGCCCCCTCACAGAGCTGAAGCAATTCTCTGGCCTCAGCCACCCATGTGGGTGCAATTCTTTGTCACCCCAAACCACCGGGCTCCGCTCAACTTGCGGGCTGCGAGCTCCCGCTTCCCATGTGACAAATTCTGCACTTTGGCTGGATGGAGGCAGTAGAGAGGGTCCAAGCCAAACCCTGTTTGCATGTTCTCCTCCCAGTGCAGATTGAAATGTGTAATGTCCCACAGGTAGTAACAAATGATTGCGGGGGTGCAAATTTTGCCTTTGCCCCTGGGTGCATAACACCCTCGCTATGCCTCTGCAGTGGCAGAGACAGAAATAAAATCGTGGTCTCCTAACTTCCTGAATCATGTCCTGTCTAGTAAAACACATTCTTGTCTTTGAAAGGGTGTCCACAACTTCCAGTTAAATTGTAAATCTCTTTAGTTGCTTTTTAAGATTTCCCTTTTCTTTAAATCTGGTGTCCAAAGCATTTTAAATGAGTTTTTATAATACTTTTCACCTGGTCTATGTGATTTCCACTCTCCCGCTTCCCCCCGTCACTGTAAGCATCCTAGAATAGTGTCTCTCACGAGTAAGGCTATGGAAAGAGTTTGCTTTATTCCATGATGAGATTTTTTTTGAACTAAACCTTTTTCCACTTACCTTGTACAGCAATAAAATTTGGCACCAATTAATACTTCTTGTACATTGTGTCTTTTAACACCCTGAAAGCAATACAACTATTAGTACTTCAACAGATGCTGGGTCAAAGCCTCAGACACTGTAAATCAGCTTACTCCCATTGTTGTATCATTTACAGAAGCTGAAGATTTGCTCCATGATTTCTAAACACTGGATGCTAAATGCTATTGTTCATTTTCACTTCACAGTCAAATATTTATAATTATAGACTGATTTGAATTTAAGAAATATATTTTCTAATGAAACATTAATTATAATTAGAAACCATGATCACACTTATTTCTGCATTTCATTACCATGATTCATGCTCACATGTTTTATGAAACAGGCTTTGCAAATAATGAATGTTCTTAAACATTTGCTAAAATTTGCCAGTTTCAAATTGTGCGCTCTCCCTATGAAAAATTTGAAGGGTGTGTATATGCTACATATGGAAGTATTCAGGATGACACTCTTTAACAACTTTTGGTAGAGATTGTACCAGTTCAAAACCCACCTCTGAATGCTTCAAATCGTGGTGTTAGAAATCCTTGTCTAGACTGAAAGTGAGAATGGAATCTAAAAAGCTCCATTCCATGGAAACTGTAATTTTGCTGTTTTTAGTTTGGAGGACCTGCCCACATTTGTGCTTAGCAATACAACTTTTGTTCAGTAGGTCAAATCAGAGCCAACATATAAAAGATCACTGTTAGGAATTAAGTCTTTTATCATGTATTATTTTACCAAAATAAAAAAAATGTATAGTGAGCCACATAGAGGATTGATGCCCCTTACATAACTATACTTTCTGCTCTCTCACACCTCTATAGCTACTTGCTGTACTGTATTATGGGAGTCTAATTGGATCTAATTTATGTGCCAAGGGACTGGAAGAAAGTAGAAGTTAAAGTAGCTTTGAAGGCATCTTTTTATACCCTCTTATATCAATTCAAAGCATGTCTGTAAAGTTAAGATGAATTAATTTAAATGTTAAATGAAAGCACATTGGCAAAAGCCTATTAAACCCTTATGTGGATGCTGTTATTTGGTAGTTAGGGGACCTTAGTTCACTGTAGCTTAATCCAGAATTTTAATTAACTTGTCTTAAATTTTCTGTGTGTCCCTGTGCAGATTTGCCCTTTAGTTCCCTTCTACATGGAGTTAAGTATGGTAAGTATGGTAAGGGAGTTAAGTATGTGTAAGGGATTCTTATTGAATGTGAAGTGGTCTAACTAGTCTTATACCACTTAGGCATCACTTCAGAGTATGGCTCTGGAAAGTCACAGTTATCACTAAATCGTGCAGATTGGTCTTTGACTTGGTTTTTCATTGACTTAAAAATATATGAATTGGATTTAAAAGATTAGGTAAATATAAGCAAATGAAAAGTGGCCTTTATTGCCTTCGGATAACCAGAATCAGGTTTTTTGTAATCTGTTTTCTAAATCTGGCAAGGTGGCAAAGAGGAGTGAAGTGCCAGAAATAGAAGATTGAATAGAAACCCCACAAGAAAGTTTTGTACTATAATATTAGCAAGCTATTCCACTGTGTAGGAAAGATAGAAAATATGGCAAATGACCACCTTGGCTTAACCAGGAGATCTTGCATGATCTAAAAATAAAAAAGGAGTCATATAAAAATGGAAACTAGGACAAATTACAAAGGATGAATATAGGCAAACAATACAGGAATGCAGGGGCAAGATTAGAAAGGCAAAGGCACAAAACGAGCTCAAACTAGCTTCAGGCATAAAGGGAAACAAGAAGACATTCCATAAATATATTAGAAGCAAGAGGAAGACCAAGGACAGGGTAGGCCCATTGCTCAGTGAGGAGGGAGAAACAGTCACAGGAAACTTGGAAATGGCAGAGATGCTCAATGACTTCTTTGTTTTGGTCTTCACTGAGAAGTTTGATGAAGGAATGCCTACCATAGTGAATGCTAGTGGGAAGAGGGTGGTTGGTTTAGAAGATAAAATAAAAAAAGAACAAGTTAAAAATCACTTAGAAAAGTTGGATGTCTGCAAGTCACCAGGGCCTGATGAAATGCATCCTAGAATACTCAAAGAGCTGATAGAGGAGGTATCTGAGCCTTTAGCTATCATCTTTGGAAAATCATAGAAGACAGGAGAGATTCCAGAAGACTGGAAAAGGGCAAATATAGTGCCCATCTATAAAAAGGGGAATGAAAACAGCCCAGGAAACCACAGACCAGTCAGTTTAACTTCTGTGCCAAGAAAAATAATGGAGCAAGTAATTAAGGAAATCATCTGCAAACACTTGGAAGATGATAAGGTGATAGGGAACAGCCAGCATGGATTTGTAAAGAACAAATCATGTCAAACCAGTTTGATAGCTTTCTTTGATAGGATAATGAATCTTGTGGATAGGGGAGAGGCAGTGTATGTGGTATACCTAGGCTTTAGTAAGGCATTTGATACAGTCTTGCATGATCAATCAACTAGGCAAATACAACTTAGATGGGGCTACTATAAGGTGGGTGCATAACTGGCTGGATAACCATTCTCAGAGAGTAGTTATTAACAGTTCACAATCCTGCTGGAAAGGTATAACAAGTGGGGTTCCGCAGGGGTCTGTTTTGGGACCAGTCCTGTTCAATATGTTTATCAGCATTTTAGATATTGGCATAGAGAGTACGCTTATTAAGTTTGCATATGATACTAAGCTGGGAGAGGTTGCAACTGCTTTGGAGGACAGGGTCATAATTCAAAATGATCTGGACAAATTGGAGAAATGGTCTGAGGTAAACAGGATGAAGTTTAATAAGGACAAATGCAAAGTGCTCCACTTAGGAAGGAACAATCAGTTTCACACATACAGAATGGGAAGAGACTGTCTTGGAAGGAGTACGGCTGAAAGGGATCTAGGGGTTATAGTGGACCACAAGCTAAATATGATTCAACAGTGTGATGCTGCTGCAAAAAAAGCAAACATGATTCTAGGATGCATTAACAGGTGTGTTGTGAGCAAGACACGAGAAGTCATTCTTCCGATCTACTCTGCGCTGATTAGGCCTCAGTTGGAGTATTGTGTCCAGTTCTGGGCACCACATTTCAAGAAAGATGTGGAGAAATTGGAGAAGGTCCAGAGAAGAGCAACAAGAATGATTAAAGGTCTAGAGAACATGACCTATGAAGGAAGACTGAAAGAACTGGGCTTGTTTAGATTGGAAAAGAAGATTAAGAGGGGAGATGATAGCGGTTTTCAGGTGTCTAAAACGGGGTCACAAGGAGGAGGGAGAAAAATTGTTCTTCCTGGCCTTTGAGGATGGAACAAGAAGCCATGGGCTTAAACTGCAGCAAGGGAGGTTTAGGCTGGACATTAGGAAAAACTTCCTAACTTTCAGGGTGGTTAAACACTGGAATAAATTGCCTAGGGAGGTTGTGGAATCTACATCTCTGGAGATATTTAAGAGTAGGTTAGATAAATGTCCATCAGGGATGGTCTAGACACTACTGGGTCCTTCCATGAGAGCAGGGGACTGGACTCGATGACCTCTCGAGGTCCCTTCCAGTTCTAGTATTCTATGATTCTATGATTAGCATTTTGTTCAGTAAAAAATAACTCCCTAAGGAAACACTACAGAATGTTTCTTGAATAGAAACATGACTATAAATTGACAAGTGCCTGTTCAATCAGAGAAGTGGTGAGTGGAGAGAAATAAAATTCCTCATAGGTTGGCATGATAAATTAGTTAATTATTTATAGCAGCACAATGATTGTTAAAGGTGACAGTTGTAAGTCTCCATGTTTGTCAGGCAGGTAAAGGACTCTCCGAATCTAGTAATTACTTCAGAACACACAAAGCATATATTAACTGATTTGTTAAAATTAGGGATTAGAAGAATCTCTTCAGTTCAAGATCAGTCATTTGACTACCTTTTTTCTCTTTGAAATCATCTTCAAGTACTGACATTCTACACACTTTCCTTGTACTTGTATCCTCTCTAGAATTCCAGAAGTCTCCCTGGATATAGCTTTGGCTATGACAGTTGATTACTCTTTTGTATTTGCCACAGGTTTTATGGTCTCATAGAATGTATAAATTAAACTGAAATTGAGGTGATAAAATGTCATTCTCATTTACCTGTTCCCTCAGAAAAGGAGGAGGATTCTTTACTTCTTCTTAAACTATATTATTTTCTTGGTTTTTGTTCATCATGCTAAATCCAAGGATCAGTTTTGAGTCATCAATCTGTTAATGGCTTTATATCAGAACTAGAGATGAGCAAATAATTGAAATATTTTGGTTTGCTCAGTACACCAAAAATCAGGGAAAATCTTCAGTTTGGTTCCAAAAATGTTCCAAACTTATAAGCAAATTGGAAAAGTCCATTTCAGACCAGCAAACGGTAAGTGCGGGTTTGTGTGCATGCATATTTGCATCCTTTGCTTTATAACTTTAAGCCCAATGATTAGGGCCTTTGCTTGGGATATGAGACACCCAGGTTTTAATCCCTGTTTTGGAATAGGGACTCAAACTGTGATCTCTTCCTAAGATAATGGCATTATATGATTATACTATATGACCATAAAAACCATTATTGAGATCATTTTATTATAGTTGCAACAAATCTTGTGCCTAGTAGGACACATGGCCAGAAAGTGTTAAACAATCCCATATCAAATGACCCAAAGTCAACCTGTGAATATGACAAAAGTATATAAATGGTAATTAAGGCCACTCTATACTAATTAGTGGAAACCTGTATTGCAAACTTCAAAATACAAACCTATATTGTTAGAAATTAGAGGCAATACTATTTATATCTGTTGACTTGTGTCTTATAGATGCTAACCAATGTAGACAGACATTTTCTTTCTATCACTATAACTGATGATTCAAAGATCCAAAGGGAATATTAACATTTAGCTGAATCTTGGGTGAGATAATGTCATTTTCAAGATGTCTCTTTAAAGTTTGTGATAAACTGCTTAATGGATAAATTACCTTATGTTAATTATCAGAGGGTTTAATATCCATAAGATACAACAGAAGACTATTGTGTTCTCCCAGGCCAAAGGTTGCTGCAAATATATAAAGACCCTGTTGGTCTCATATCTGCTTAACTTCCATGAGAAATAAGATCCCAGGATATTCTGGTGCTCCTTTAATGAACATTGATTTACGGTCTCAGGTCTTCTGGAGTCATTTATACACAGTGCAAAAGGAGTCTACAGTTCATTTTGATTGGCGGTATCTGTTGGAATGATATGTGCCTGCCTCTAAGAGCAAGGTGCTGTAGATCAAGGTGAAGTTATGTCTAGGGGAGACTGTGTTAGCACTCTTTTTTCTCTATTTCATGAACATTAATCTTTTTTAAAAAAGCAGATAAGTCATCTAACAGAATATTGCAAGAATTGCTGAATGGACTTAATAGTTTGTATAGGGGATATGTATAAGACTGTATTGTAAAGGAGGTCAGACTACATGATCACAATGGTCCCTTTTGGTGATAAAACCTATTAATTCATAAATTACTTAGGCACACTACAGATTAGAGTTTCAAAGCATGCTGAAGGCATTTGTTCATAGAGACAAGCATTTTTGTCTATAAATCAAGTAATAATGCATTTTTATTGTTAGTCTACATAATGTATTTTCAGTATATTCATTGAAAATAACATTATCAGAATATAAAATAGGAGTCATTTTTGTACATTTTGTACATTCTCATTACCCCATAAATTTTATGAAATGCCATTTGTAATTATAGCATTTCCTGTGCCAGATGCATGATTTTTCTCATATGTATTGCACAAATTTACACAAGTATGATGTGTAATAAATAATAATTAAAACTTAATTTTGTATCTTGGTAGCATGTAATTACTTTCTAACAGCAATGTTAAGGGACTGTACTTAAGTCACAATTATCATAACTGTATTTATTCTAAGCATAAGTTAAAGTTAAGGAGTTTTTAGTTGTACTGTCAACATATAAAGATAGAAGAAATAATGTTCTGCAAGAGAAAACTTATCTAAGATTTAACATGAAAGATTTGAGATAAAATGAGAAAAACTAATATGGATAACAAAGAATATTGGATTGTGAAGTCATTTTTTGTGAGAGAAGCACTTCACTATTCAAGCAAAGATTCTCTGTAAGAGAAATTGCAGTTTGCAACTTGCAATGTATAGTAACATTCACGACTTTTATTCCATTTTACACAGAGTTTATCTACAGCAAATCTGAATTCACTAATAATGGATTTTTTTTTAGTAAACCAACTTTTTGTATTTGCAATGAAATTATGGAAATAGTTGAGAGAAACTCCAGAGATATGTTTGTCCCCAAATGCCCTTTTTTCTCTATATATTGATGTCCAATTGGTGCAAAGTTTCGTATAGAATTAACGTTTACACCCATTAGCTTTTTGTTTTGTTTCTCATCAAAACTTTAAGAATCTTTGAATTTGGATTCTGGTCCAAATTGTTTTTTGTGGCAGTCTTACTTTCCAATTACTGATACCTCTTGACAAACAGTCAAAACAAAAATGTGTAGAGAACTCATGCAATGGATAGGTTTGTTGGATTGTGGACCATTTTCAGTTGTCCTTCACGAAAGGACATACCTGAAAGTTTATACACAGTGCACATAAAGCCCACTGATAGAACCCAGGAGAGCATTAGTCTGATGGGCAGGGATCAAGCGCACATAAGTCTGATTGATGTTAATGGAGGCCGAATGCATGCCCACCAGATTGACAAGTCTCAACATGCACACCGCTGTCTATCAGGTGCTACACTGTTCTGTCAGATTTTATAACAGAAGTCTTTAAACCACTTCTCGCATATGAGATTGATGTGTATTTTCTCTTGTAAAAAAAGTGGTTGATGGAAAATCATGTATCCATCCATTCCCTCGTCCACGTTTTTCTTTGTTTAGCAGCTATCACCATGCATTAAACGCTCAGGAAATTAGTAAACAAAAAGCCTTGGTTGGAAGTCATATCTGTCAGATACGTTGTGTGTGGGTTGCTACACACGCAACATATCTGACAGAAAAAATACAAGCAAGGAAATTTAAAAGTTCAGCCACCTAAAGGTGCATACACTCTTCCCTTCCAGCCACAGACACAAATCTTACCATCACCCAGAGCTGTCCTTACTCATATGCAGAATATGCAGCTGCATAGGGCACCTGAAAATTTGGGGCATGATTGGGTCTTAATGTCCACCCATCCAGCTCTTTCCATCTTTGTTCTGTGGCTTCACTTCCTCAGGATTTGCTCTAGTTAATTTAAAAGTTAAAAAACCTGCCAGACATATTAGCAGAACACTGAACCTGTGAAAGAGCCATTCAAGTGGCAATGAAGCCATTGAACAGAAATTTGCCAACTCACAGGTACATACTGTCAGAATTTATTGTGTTAGTGGACAGGACATTAGTTTAAAATTTGCTTTAAAATATTTCTTTAGTGCGTTGCTGAAGATTATAAAATCACATCTCGAAAAAGTCCCCTCCCCCAATTGCAATCAGGCATAGGGACAGTAGTTTAATATTGCTCAGAAGCCCATAAATCCTAAGGACAGCCTTGCCATCACCACACCCATTAGCATACAGCAGACTGCTCCCCCCATCCTTAAGTCTAGGGATGCTAACTTTCTATCTGTTCTCTCTAACTCCTCCACAAAACCCTCTGAAAACCACCTTTGCTTAGCCCAACCAACTCATGTGCCAAATATCCATAACTACTACTGTTGGGGAAAAATGTATCCTGACAAAAGAGGGATAACTAACTGCTTTACAACAAAGAGCTTGTGTATTAACTACATTGGTGCTTTTGCTCATATTCCCATTATACAATTCTTTATTTTATTTTATTTTATTTTATTTTATTTTATTTTATACTGCTTAAAAATGGAGGGGGGGGGTCTTAATCTTGCTAGTTGGCATATATGTTTAACTTGGCTTTATTAGAAATCCCACATTTTACTATACCATTTTCCATTTATTTTGCTGACTTCCATCTGGAGGATGGTAAAAAACCTCTCTAATGCACCTAATCCAGTAGCTCTGAAACTTGCATCTATGGATCATCAATAATCCATGAGGCACTAGTTGGTGAGCTGTGTTGAGGTACATATGGCACCTCCTATGGTATTGACTTGTTGTCCCTTTTTTTCGACATCAGCTAAACTGCTGTAAAATATAGCTATTCATTTTCTGTCATGCTTACAGGGTGAGCTGCATTTTAGACCCTTTTGCAATGCTCTTGATTGCACCCTCACTGACAGATCTGACTTTTCTCCAAAGTAAACCTGTGTGGGTCCAATGATTCTTGGGTTTCAGCCACCCCGTGTCCCAACCATGCTAAAGTGACTCAAAACCAATTTCCTCAAAATAAAGCATTATTAATTCACTCAAAGGCATATAGCACACAGAGCAAACTGTTTAATAAAGCCCTTTACTCTTCTTGTCTAAACTGAAATCTTTACCAATTTTGAGAAGCTCTATTCACCCCAGTTACCCTCATCTTTGGAATGAGAGAAGTAGATGGTACTGCAGCTGTCTGCATTAGTCACATACTGCAGCTGCTGACAAACCATCTAAGGCTACCTTTCTGCCTACTTTCTTTAAGGTTTTATGTATCTCTTTTGATCTAGATTAGACCTCAGAGGAGTAAATGTTGCCAGCGTCTAGTTGCTAGTAGGCTGCAGATATTCCCCAATTAATATCTTCCCCATTGCTTCTGCAAGGATCCTTGGCATTCCTTTCAGCTCCCTTTGATTTAATGCTATGTAGTCTGTCTCAGGTAAATTCTAATGGACATGATATTTGTATAAAAAAAATTCCTTCAGTCACCCCACTTCCTACGTAATAAAACAATGCATCACTGTAGCTGATTTCCTCAGTCTAAATGTTTAAGATAAAGAATCCACACCAAACATATTCAATTGAGAAAATAATTTTCTCACCACATTGTAAGTAGATTTCAATCAATGATGCACAATGGGGAGAGAACTCAGCTTGACATTCAGACTCTAGGGTCATTAAACAGAGCTGCAAAAACCCCATATTTTACTTGTAAATGAAAAAAAACCACATAATATGGAATCAACAAGAGATGACGGTGTCTTTTTAACTGACATTTTTATAATATAACCACACTTGCGGATGTACCTGGCATTACTTGTGTCCTTAACTGTACTAATATTTGGGGTTATTTTGCAGCAGGGGTTGGGGGGAAATTAAAAGGAAAATCTGCATGCTATATTTAAATGACTCTATAGTGCAGAGGGGTGGATGTGCAGAAGGGCTCAGTGCAGGAGTTACAGTGGGAGGAGGGGGGGCTCACGGTGGGAGACCGGGAGGTATAGGGGGCTCAGGGAAGGGGTATGGGTGCAGGAGTCAGTGTGGGGACTGGGAAATAAGGGGTGCTCAGGGCAGGGGACTAGGAGGTGGGAGGGCCTAAGGTTGAGGAGTTGGGGGGTGTCTCAAGGCAGGCATTTGTGAGGGATGGGGGGGTTACTGGAGCCACCAGTGGTGGATCCTCCTGCAGCGGGGGAGGAACAGGGCTATGCTGCCCAGCCAGTGTGGTCACTGGGTGAGGGAGAGCCAGGGCTGTGCTAGCTCCTCCTGGGGAAAAGAGAGACTGCATGGCCTGGCAAGCAGCTCCTTGCAGGGGGCCAAGGCTGTGCTGCCCAGCAGTTGACTGCTCCCCAGTGGGTCTCTGGCTGGTGGGGCTCCCTCCCCACATCCTGTGCTGTGGGTGAGGGCTACTGGGCATGGGTATAGCTTGAGACTTTGGGGAAGGAGGCTTCTTACCCAGGTCAGTGGCCAGCAACATGGAGAACTCTGGCTCCAGCTGGCCACTTGCTTACTGCAGCAGCCACCCCATGCGATCACCCTGCAGTATAAATGTCCCCTGCACTCCCTGCCTCCTGTGGTCATTAAAGAGTATAACTGGCCCTCCTATCAGATCCCTTCCCTTTCCATGTTATGGAAAATAATCATATTCCAGGCCCATCCCATTGTCCTGGCACAACCGAGCCATGACCTTGCTTTAAGTTATGATAAGAGAAAACTGCATAACAAATTTGTCAGTCCTAGTCCTTACCATTTACAAGAAGTTCTTGAACAAATGGACAGACAGACATGCACGTTTCTAAAATATATAGTAGACTTTAAGATTTTGTTTTTGTTTTTGTGGTTTGTTGTCTTTTAAAAAAATTCAGTCCATTTTAGCACATCATTTAACAGCCTGCAGGATGTGAAGGTCAGTTGTTGCTTTTTCCATATAGGCACTTTCAATTAAGTTAGATAGAAATGTGTTCCTTGCTCATGGGGCTGGAATGCTCAGGAGAGGGGCTGTCACCAATATGATAGAAGAAAACAAAGTAGCTAGCATTTTTATTATTGCAAACTCTCTTATGGTTAGTACTAATGGCAGCTGCCCTTTGTATATTAGCAGCATCAGCAGCTTTGACTGAGAGTGCTTTTGAAACTGACTTGAATATAGGGAAAATACAGTTTTAACAGAAGTGGCTACTTTTTTCCACTTGTTCAAGCCTTGAAGCAGGATTTGAACACTTCAAACTTATGAAAACTGTTTGTGTAAAACAAACAGCTGCTTGTCCAGCAATACTAAAAGGCAGGAGACAGTTGACATGGATTTAGTCAGACTGCAACTTTATTATTAGATGTCTAAGTCTATCCAGCAATGCAGGCAACTTTATGTTCATTCAAATTATTACCTAGGACTTCCACCTGCTGATCTTTATTTTCCATTCAGGCCCCCCAGCCATCCCATGGCTTAGTCCTTACCATCCATTGTAATTAATATGAGCTACAAGAAGTTGAGGCGGGGGGGTTGGCGCCCTGCTGTACAAATCACGGGAGTTCTGAGCTCCTTATTCCCATTCCTTTATCTAGCATTTCCTTTTAAGTCTTTTAGCAGGCCATTTATCTGGTCACTGGCTATGTTCCCTATGAAGTACCTGCACTGGACACTTACAAAATGAGTACTGACCTATAACCTAGCCTCCTTTTCTCCTCACCATAATAGGACTTCACTGACACCAGCAGTGGGGAAGGCAATCCTCCTCCCCTCCCCCACGTAAGACACTATGGTAGTGAGGGAAAAATTCTGTTTGCCTCCCTAAAGGTAGTAAGTAGTACAGTACTTTCAGCACATCCTAACCAAGCCTGTTAGTCACCACCTCGGTAGAAGGGTGAGAAGTGCTGCCTTGCTTCCTGCCTAAATAGAGGACTTGTAATAGCAGCTGATTTGTGGGTTTTTTTAAACCTTCTGCCCCATGTTCCCAGGAGATGAGCCATCATCATCAAGCTGATGCCCACCCACCCATTTAGCAGCAGTATCTGACCTCCTTTCCTCCCCACATCCATGTAGCACTTCCTCTGGAAAGACTTCACAATGTTTCCCAGGCTTCAGGTAGGGTGAATCAATCTGTGGAAAATGAAATCTTTGTGAGCTCCATAGTTATTTTTAAATACAGGATGTACCTCTCTTAACAGGGACTCCCTGGTCTGGTAACATCCGTGATCCAGCTGGGGAGCTCCAACCCCAGGGGCAGCCAGGGACCTCTGGCCCCATCCTTGTCCGTGAAGCTCTGGCTGCGTTCTGGCTCCAGTGGTCGGGGAACTCCAGCCCCAGCAGCAGCCAGGGAGCTCTGGCTTGGGCCACAGTGCTCTGGCCCCATCTCTCTGCCCTGGACGCAGAGCTCCCCAGCTGCAGAGTCAAGTGGCTGCAGAACTCTGCTCCAGCTGTGCCTCTGGCTGTGGTGGTCCGGTCCTGGCAGTAGTGGGGCTGAGAAGAGCTAGACCCTTGTTAGCACATAGACTATATCTGTATTAACAAACTTTGGTTGATGTAAGTTGTCAGCATAAAGCGTCTTCAGTTACTGTTCATGAGACTGATGGCCTCCTTGTGTCAGTGCTTCATGTACTCACCATGAGTCCTTGTCAGTGCACCATGGGGAGGTATCCCAATGTGCATAATTTGGGAAATTTTGGCAATGCATGTAGGGCAGACTTGAGCTGCACAGATGAAACTGGGAGCAATGAGCCAAGTTCTCATCATGTAATTTTCTCCATCCCATAACACCATCCATATCCCTTTATTTTTATGCCTTAAAAAAAAACCCAGACAACATCTCGCTCCTCGCCATTTCTGATAGAAGCATAGGCCCATAGGCCTCTGTGCTATTATGCACATTGCAAACACAGGCTGAACAAGCAGAGCCATAGAAACAACTCCAGCAGCAGGGGACATGATGATTTTGTGAATTACATATTGTTGTGGAATATAGTAAAAACTAAGTCAAGGTGGGTGGCATTTGTGAGCAGCTACAGGCCAAGGAGTGACATTTCTGGGCCTGAAAAATCAACACTGATTGATGGGATCACCCACAGATCCAAGAAATCCAATATCCTCTGTCTGCTTTAGTGTGTTCAGTTGTCACGGTTGTGTTGCACAAAAGGGTGTGTTTGCAAGATGTGCAATCAGGAAAAAGCATTTCACAAATATGCAGGGTTTTAAAAGGTAGGATGGCTTCCAGTCTGCATGATTCCTGGGCAGTTTTCATAATTGTGACCAGAATCGACCATGTCAGGCATTGATCAGAGTAGGTTGGACATGGCTCAAAGATATTTGGGGATGTGGTGTTTTCGCGTCACTGTAATGGGGAGATTTCATTGCTGAGAGAATTATTTTAATAGAGACCCATGTACACCTAACTTTGTTGTGCAGTGAAGGCAATAGTAGATAAAAAACTCACATCATGAATATTATTGTGACTATTAAATCACCCAGGGGATGCATACTTCTTAGTGAATTCTTGGAAGGAAATGGCTAGCTGCAGTAAGTCCTTTTTCTGTGTGTCTACTGCAGACTCCATCAGTGCATTTCATTTGTGACAGGTGCAGTTAAATCTCAGACCAAAATGTTCTGCTTGTACTGAACTGATATTCTCCTCTTCATATCCCACTTGGACTATGCAGCTCCTAGCTAAAATCCATCCCTTCATTTACTAAATCAAGTTCCTTTCATTCCCTGTGCCATGGATTTCAGCTTCACCACGCCCATCATTTTTTTTTCTCCTTTGCTCTATGTCACTTGCATAACAGCTCTCTCCCAATGTTCTGATTTAAATCCCAAGGGAACCACAAAAGCTAACACACATCAGCATTACTGTTATACATTTCAGCACAAATGTCCCCTCCCAATATCAATATTTTAAAATGTCAACAACATGCAGCTGCCCCTGTCCTCTGAGCCACCCAATATATTTGTCTGATCTTTGTCTTTTAGACTTATAGCCTGCAGATGTATACATCTGCATGCATTCCGGGGCCTGTATGGAATGCTACTGAGGTCAAAGGTGCAAATGGGTGGACATTTGGGAAGATAAAGCCCTTACTTTATAAGGTCCTCGGGGAACTGACTGTTTTTATTTTTCTTAAATGCTGTTAAGCACACAGTAAGTTCTTAACAAATTACTAAAAAGAATATTGGTACTTCACTGGAAACAGGGTTTGAAAGTGTCTAAAAGTTTGATGTTCACTGACAAAATCCATTAAGTCAAAGTAGCAAAGCCACTTGACTGTGGCTCTCTATAAACCTAGACACTCCTCCCCCACAGTCCATAATGTGTTGGAGATGCATAAGGTTTCTTTTTCTTCTTGAGCCAGTTAACCTAACCATAGCTCTGGTTTATTACCTATCAAAAAAGCAATGGCTTGCTTTACGAGCATACTCATTCTCACTTCAGTCTATAAGTATAGGATCTGTGTATCAAGTATTGATGTCGCCATTTAGTAGATCCCTGGTATCCTATTTCACCTAAATTTTTGACAGATGCTGCATTTTTAACCTTTCCATGTAACTGATACATTTTATCAAGTAATTTATCAAGTGTATTGATCCCTCAAATAATCCATGCTACACAAGAAAGATGACTCAATTTCATTTAGTAGCTGTTCACAGACCACTTGTTGATGGATAAATTCTGCTAGAATCCTCATAGGGTTAGATTGTATTTTTAGGATTCATAGTTTGATAACAAATAGGGTTTTTCTAATCTTATGATTTAAAATATTGCTCCACATAATGTGATTTACCAATAGAAAGTCAAAGGATGTGCATGTCCACAATTACTTACTTTTTAAATGGTCTTTGTTTTTTTTTCCAAACAATATTTGGGGTTGAGGCAAAAAAGCATAAGAGGGCATTTAGTGAAAACAATCCAACGGATAAGATCAGGTCAAAACACTATGCTGATAGTCTGTCCACACTATATCCCTGTTCCTTAGAGAGAATTACTCATAATGTAAATGTAAGAGGGATTTGAAAATGGCCTAGTTAAATCACTAATTTTCTATATGAACATTGCATGTAATTGTCTGTGCACTTCAGTGCCCCGTCTGTAAAATGAGGATAACAGTAGTACCCTATATTTAAAGAGTTTTGTTAGGCCAGATCCTCAGGTGAGGCCAGATTCTCGTGTAACCCCATGAACTTTGTGGGAGCTATATCACTCTTTACCACCTGAAGATTCCTCTCATTAATATTTATGAGGCTACCAGATGCAATGGTGCTAAAAATCACATAAACATGTAGTATTTCATGAAAAACACAGATTCTATAACTGGAATAAAGAAAACAATTTCTTAATAGATTTTCCTTACATAAATGTGTTAAGACTGGGCTACGTGTTTGACGTGTATGTATTCCAACACAAATACATGTTGAACGTCTCTAGTCTGGCACTCTCTGGTGTGGCAACATCCTTGGTCTGGCATGATTTTAGTTAGCTGGATGTTAAGTGTGGCCAAGTTTCATGTGGTCTCATAAAGTTTATTTATAGCCACCAGTCCTGGATCTCAGTGTTCTGTGCTGTTATTTAGCTCTAATTTATCCTTAAATGTCTTCTAAGGCTGCTAGATAATATTGACCTCCCATAGTATGGCAAATTCTCTGGTTCAGCATCAGTCTGGTTCCGAGGGTGCCAGACTAAAGAGGTTCATCCTGAAATAACTAGAAACAACTTATCCAAACAGAACACTATATGGTCTTTATTTAGGTTGTTTTAAAACCTTTTCTGATTTTATTGCACAGTAGTCACCAATCCTCTTCGCCACATTTTATTTTTATGATTAAAAATGCTATACAAAACATTTTGTATTATACAAAAATGTTTCTGAAATTATAACATTCTGTGTTAATCAATAAACATATTATTTTTAAATTACAAAACTACTCCCTCTTTGGTTGAACACTCATCTGGCAACCTTAGTCCACAGGGAGGTTTGATGACAACATTGAAAACCACTCCAAATAGACTCTATAATGAAAATAAAATCCAGACAAGATTGTCACAGATATTAGCACTGCTGAATGCCACTATAATACATTTCATTATATAATATTCAGTCACACAGCACAGAAATGAAAGAAAAATATTTCCATTAGGGATAGAACCAAGCAATTAGCTTGTTGCCTGATATTGTACAAATCAATGGTGAGTAAACAAATCTGGTGATTACAGGGGAAATAAATTACAATCTGTTATTTTCAATGCAGACAGCTAATAATAGCTGAATTGTCAATGTTTTATAGATGCATCACAAATGAAAAGTTCTTGTAAATAAATATTCATGCTAGCCATGTGTTCAATGAATGTGTGTGATGTTGGTGTGTTTGTTGCTCATTGAAATGGACAGTCTCCTTGTTATGAGGGGCAAGTTAAAAGAAAACTTTTTACTTCTTCATGCTTTGGAAAAATTAGTGTGCGCTTGATTGTGTACTGATTGTTTAACTTTCCAAAAACAAATATTAAACACACTCCTAAACTAAAGATTTGTAAATAAATTACGTTTTAATGGGAATTGACATCCAAATCCCTTATGCGGCTTTGGAAATCTCACTTGTGAAGTTTATAATCATAACAATGTTTCAGACAATATAAAGTGAAAACGTAGTATTTTGTACACATAGTATTTCTTATTTAATAGAAATCATGTGTGTCAAAGGGGATTGGTGCCTTTTGTGCATTAAAATTAGAAAAGATTTTAAAACAACCTGTGTAAAGAATATAGAGCATTCTGATTAGATAAGTTGTTTCTAGTTCTGTTAGGACACTTCTAACCTATGGCCCATGGTTAGTACATTTATGCAATAAAAACTATTAAGATATTGTTTTCTTTATTCCACAATAGAAAGTGAAAGACAATGACAGAAATGCAACAAATATATTTTCTGCCTTTTACCAAAACTAAAGGCAGATGGAGGGAAGGGAGATGAATCAGATGTCATTAGTAAAGGCATTAGCTAGAACAACTTTTAAAATATTCTCTCTCTTTTTCTTAATCTAGACTAGACCTAGTTGTATGCAAATGAATGAGGTCCTAAGTTAAAAACAGCATGTAATCTTGGGCATGTCAATATCCATATACATAATGTATATGCCGAAGAGCCAGAGTTTTGGTTATAAAAGGCAACTTTAATCCTGGGATTTCCAATTTTTTGAAGGCTTGGCTTTGTAGTTTTACTGTTCTTAAATCTTTTGTATGAAACAAACACAGAAAACTAGTCCCAGGGGAATTCTGCAATTGTTGCATTTGGAACCATAGTAAAATTGCAGAATTCCCCCAGGACTGATATATGGTGATGACAGCCACATGATACATTTATTGTGTATAAGATCCCTACTAAATCCAAGGCTGTGAAAAACATGGACTGTGAAATCTGATTTCTGTTGTGAAATCTGCTATGGTTTGGGGGCAGAGGGTGCTACCATGTGCGGGACTCCAGCAGCTAGTCCCAGCTGTAATGGAACTTTTTCTTCCCCTGCAAGTACTGCTCCCAGGCCAGGTCAGACCTATCTCCAGGAGTCCCATCCCTCCTCAGCCTGGCCGGGACTAGCAGCTGGAGCCCAACATAGGAGGAAACTTTTCACTGGTGCTCCCAGCCCTGCCCAGCCCTCTCTCCTGTCACAGCTCTTGGGAGTTAAAGGGGCCATGGTTGGGGGAGGAGGAACACAATGCCTCCTGACTGTTGGGCCCTGGGTGGTCACTCACCTGTAAGGTCAGCCATGCCCTCCCATACCTTGTGACCCTCATTTCTGTACTGCTGCATGGCTTTGGAGTTGGGCCCCCAACCAGGAGCTGCTGTTCTTTGGCAACCCCACCTTTGAAGGCAGTTCCCCAACAACAGCAGCTCAGACTGGCAATCCTGTGCCTCCCTTAGCCCCTTTTTGTATCAGCAATGTGTGATCAGGTGGACTAGGCCCCGATGCCCCTTGATGGAGGCTGGAGGCTTTGCCACACCCCACCCCAGCATGAGGAACAGAAGAGAAGTCCTCTAAGCAGGATAGAATAGCTGCCTCTGCTATGGCCAACCAGGGCAGGCTGATATAAAAGAAGCTGCTGGGCCAGGTCCTGCCAGTTCCTCTCAGGAGCTCGACCCAACCAGATCTATGGACTGACTGGGAGGACAGCAGCACCTTGGACAGCTCCAAGTGCAAGCTGAACTTTAGGCCTGGGTGAGACCCAGGTCCAGTGCCCAAAGACTAGCCACAAGGCTTTATAGCACCCTGGACAGGGTGCTTTGGGAGCCTAGTCTCAAGAGTCCTGAGATGTCTGGATAGAGCAGCATCCTGGGGAAGTGTCCCAAGAAGCAAGGTAGTAGCAGACAGCAGAGACTCATAGCAGGCAACTGTGACTTATAGGGTCCCTGGGCTGGGACCCAGAGGAGTGGGCTGGTCTGGGTCCCCTCAAGCAAGGGGTAAGAAGAAGCCTGGTCCCAGGCCACATACCAGACACCTCCTCTTCTGCAGACAGTGGCGTAGAGAAATTAGAATACACATCCTTGACAACAGAGGTGCACTCACAAGAGGGTGTACCCCTTCACACATACCCATAGTTACAACAATGAAATTTCAGATATAAGCATCTGAAATGGTGAAATAGATTATTCTTAAAATCGTATGAATGTGAAATTGACTAAAAACGGACCATGAATTTGGTAGGGCCATGATCATATAACCTTGATGGTCACATCTGCAGCCTGATCCATTTCTCTCTGTACTATTTCTAACATCTCAGATCCTGAAGCAAACACAAACACACAAAAAGTCTACTACAAAAATGTTTCCCAATTTCCCCCAAATTTAAATAATACTGGACAGAGGCCTATTGCAGATTATGTTCCCTGCTGCCTCACTGACAAATTGAACATCTAATATTTTGTCACAATTATGTTTTTGGAAGGGAGAGATTCTTAGCTATCCCACAAAACCCCACATTTCCTTCTGCCCAGAAGGCTTTATAAAATTATGTATTATTTATAAATAAAACTATTTTAGATATTTTGAGGTTTTTAAAATGAATTACAGTTTTCTGTTTCAATACTAGGCAAATTGTTACTGTCAATATAGTACTGTATTATAGTACAGGTTGGACCTCCCAAAACTGGGACTCCCTCATTCACCAACAACCAAGATCCAGCAGGACCATGGGTGTTCCTGGACCAGGCAGTCCTGGCTGGGAGCCCCAGTGGCAAGAGGGCTAGTGGCTCGGAGCCCGGTGGGGCTGGGGCTGGAACTGGCACTGAAGCCCTAGTAGCGCAGCAGGGGGCCCAGTAGCAGGGCAGGGGATGTGGTAGTCGTGGCAGCTGTGATAATGGGGCTGGAGACGTGGCAGATGCAGCAGTCCTGACAGAGGGGCTGGGGCTGGAGACACAGTAGCCGTGGCAGTCCCAATAATGTGGCTGGGTCCAGGGACACAGCAGCCACGAAAGCAGAGGTGACGCCAGAGTAGTCCGGGCTGCCGGGGCTGTAGCAGCATGAAAGCTGGGGGGGAGGGGCGGGGCAGGAGAAGGCAGCTGGGGCCGATAGCAGGGAGGGAAGATGGTCTGGGGAGCTGGTAGCAGGGTACTTTCTCTTGTCTGGCAGATTCCCTCATTCAAGACCGGTCAGGTCCCATGGATGCCAGAGAAGAGAGGTCCAACCAAATCACATCAGCCAAATTTTTTTCAAGACTTACTTTAAAATAAAGGTGGAAAAACATTGGCAAACTTTACCATCCTCAAAAGAAATGTCATTTTTCTCAATGGGTAAAAGGCTGACCTTTGTTTTAGAGAAACAAATAATAGCAATATATAGATATATAAAATATACCCCACACATTATTTAAATGTATATTTGTTTTGATACTGTTCTACCGAGCTAATATTTATTTTGAAGTGAAGAACTAATGAATAAAGGCACATGTGCCTCAAAGTGAAAGAACAAATTTAAAATTTACATTCTTGTCACTCATGCAAAATTTCAATGGAAATTGCATATTTTATGAAGCAAACTTGATTTTTGGCAAATTAGCGTTGCTGCTGAGGTTATCTATCTGTATAGCAGAGTGTGGAAAAGACAGAAAATATACAAATATAAAAAGAGGCATGGACAGCAACAAAAATTGCCTGAACAAACAATGAATTTGACTCTACAGTCTCAAATGTGTGATGTATATAAATGTGTGAACTATATAAACTGGAAAAGTTGTGGGGAAACTATTTTTTCTTCTCGCTTTTACTAGTATTAGATTTTACTAGTAGAACTGGATGGAAATTTTTCATGATCTTTTCCAATGGCAAATGCTGTTTGTGTCAAAATAGAAATGTTTGGGGAAAGTGTACATTTTGATAAACATTAGCACTGGGAAAAGGGGGAAATTATTTTGGGGAATTCTGAAATTTTGTTTCAATTATGATTTAATATTTTTACATTATTTCTGATCAGTATTATTACTGATGTCATAGTGACAATAGTTGAAATATTGTATTCTTAAAACCATTAGGGAAGCTGCTAAGTACTGATGGAAGCATTTTATTTTATTTTCTAGATCCCTGTTTCTCTTGTTTATGTCCTAATGAAAGAATTTGACATGTTTCTCTCCCTCTCTTTCTCCAGTTGAGTAGTAGATTGTTTTCACTGCCTTTCCCCAGGTGTTGATCCTATAATTGCACTCCTCATTTTCCATGTTCTAAACTGGCAAGGATTGACCTAACAAATTATTTTATAGAGCAGTTAGTTCTGGATTGCATTTTAACAAATGGCTTACTGAGATCAATTTTCAGAACAGTAGTATTTCCTACTATATTTGAATAAGTACCTTTTTATGACAGCCTGGAAGGGAAGGCTTGCTAGTAAACTGGAGCAAATGGTATGGTGTAACATAGTCTATAAAAGTTTGATCTGCTGCCACAACTGTTGCAGTTCAGAAAAGCTTGTCTGAAATATTTTCTGAGAGCACAGTTAATTTCACTTAAGATAGCAAAACTCTTTAGTTTTTTTTTCTGACAAACATCAGTAGGAGAGAAATCAGTTTGTAACATTGATTCATATAATGCAGTCATATACTGGCAAGAGATACAAGATTGTTTTAAAAAAAGATTACAAATACAAATATCCTGATCCAGCTTAGATGACATTGTATTTATAAACCAAGAAGGGACTGAGGAAGTAGATCCATAGCTGCAGCTCTTGGCAAACAGACCACTTACTTTTCACACCTGGAAATGCATGGGATTTTCAGCTGTAATAGTGCCAGAGATAAGTTGTGGGAGTTTAGAAATGAATACGCTAAATGCTTAAGAACAATAGGACTCTAAGGGCAGGTCTACACTGCATGCTTATTTCAAAATAGCATGTCTACACTAACATGTCTACAATAACATAGTCCGTCTCTGCACTACAAGCAGTTATTCTGACATAATGTCAAAATAATGTTGAGCTGGAAAACTTCTTACTCTGACTCCTGTAACCCTCATTTTATAAGGAGTAAGGGAAGTCAGAGAAAGAGTGGTCTACCTTGAACTTCCTGCTATGTAGACAGTGCCAAAAACCAAAATAAACTATTTCAGCTTAAGCTATGCAATTGAATCTTTTAAGGGGAGGAAATTCTGCCATATCTCTCCTATCTCCAGCTCTCTTCCTAGCACCTCCTATATTGTGTGTCCCGTGCAGCCAATTGCGAAGGTTCAAAAACTGAGACAGTCACTATAAGTTGTGAAATTGCCCCCAGAACAATGAGATTATTTTTTAAGATTCTATATTTTTTATTTTGTTGAAATCTCCCTGCCCAGTGTGTCTATGTGATTGTGCTTTCTGGAGTGTGACTGTTTAATAATGCCCAGGTAGGAAGCAGTAGTAGTCCACCAGGAGAGATAATGGAGGGAATGAGTTAACTGGGCATTACCCAAAACTATTGAGTCATAAATAACTATCAATACCAAATTTGTTTTTATAACTTCTATCTGGTTTTTATGTTAGCCTTGATTCATTTGTCACATTAAATAATAGTTTAATTACACATTAATGGTGGTAATACTTAATAAGTTGCCTTTTGTTTATTAAAATTCATATGAACAGGTTAATATTTTTGGGAAGGGAGTCATTTTTTTACTATTTACTATCTTATATTAACATTAACTGCATTCTAGATCCATTTCCAAATGTTTCAACTCATATAATGAAATTAATTAGTTGGCTGTATGAAAAAAGACAGTGCTAATACATCTTGTGTTTGACAAGTGTGAACACAAATGTGAACTGAATGCAAAAGTCATTTTGCTTTAAATTGGCAAATAGATTCTGAAAGCCTAAGATAGATGATGGATATTGGGGAATTCGGCTTTACCCATCTGACATTGTTACACTTTTCTAACTTAAATTGTCATTTAGCAACTTATACAATGGCATACTCTTAAGATAAGCTTTCACTATTACTGGTCTTTTGCTGCTGCTGATCTAAAATTCTAAGATGTCCGACATGCCACTTTTTTAAATCCACAAAGCATTTCTAAATCAAGGATGAATGATTGGTCCATGTGTATGCTGCTCCTATGGATTTACTTTCCACTTTCACAGCAAATGTTTGTGGTTTACAGTAGTTTACTGTCATATCTCTGTATGGAAGGCACTGAAAGCCAAATTAAAAAATGCTCGTTGGTTGTGGGTCTTTTGTTGTCCTTATATATATACCCATGCCTCTGTAAACTCTACTCCAATTCATCCAGTGAAGTGGGTTTTACCTACAAAAGCTTCTGCCCTAACAAATCTGTTAGTCTCTAGAGTGCCTCAGGACTCCTGGTTGCTTTTAAAAAGTGAAGGCTTTATAGCACAAGAAAAACTATAGACCAGGAATGGGCAACCTAGGCTAGAGAGTGGGCCAAATGAATAGTCATCCTTCATCTTAGTGGGCTACAAGATTGTTGTAATCAAGATGATCTCCTGGGATACACCACATAGTCTTGCTTACATGCAGGTCACTTTATCAAGGCTATGTGATAGTAGGAAAACTACATGTACAGAAACCACTGTAATGTGGCAAACCTGCACATGGGCAACTGTAAACAAAATGTCTTGCGGGCCACACGCAGAACCCAGATGGGCTGCCTGTGGCCCTTGAGCCACAGGCTGCCCACCACTGTTCTAGACTGTATCTGAGAGTTGTGGTGCATGCACGCATTTCATCAAGCTCAGTAGGGTTCTGTTCAGCAATCAAAACAATAATATGAAACACACTAGAAATGTATATGAGTGCTGCAAATAGAAGGTTGGTTAGTGATATTTGCATCCTTTTTTCACCCTCATCAGAAAATTGGGGCGCTTCATTTAATAATGTTGGCTATACTCCCAGTCAAACTGTTACGTAAAGCATTAATACCTCATAGGAAAAGAAGAAAGAAATGCAAGGCACTGTTAATGCAGTGCTATGTGTGAAAATGAGTGAGCAAGTGTTTGCATCGGTTTACATTCAGTGGACATTTTTACAGTCATTCTGAAATCGAGAGGGCTAGAAATATTTTTGAAAAATGAAAACAAACATGTATTGAAGCATAATTTTGGAACAAGGGGTGAATTCCACAGTGAATTCCTCTACCATAGAAGTGGAGGATATATAAGGTTCAGAGTATGGTCAGGAACTATGTCAAGAGTGGCAAACTGGAACTCTGATACGGATGAAGACAGGAGACTTCTTGGCTCTCTTAGTAGGGTTGCCAGATGGTTAAACAAAAAATACCAAACACCCCTCCCCGCATCCCCCAAAAAAGCCCACCGGGGAAAAAATTCTGTTGACCAAAGTTGTTGAGCAAAAAAATAAAATAAAATAAAATTTTAAAAAACAGCATGGCCCCTTTAAGAAATGCCTTTGAGGCTTTTTGGCCCTAACAGGCTGCCGGCGGCCATCTGCCATCTTGTCTTCCTGCTCTGGGCCAGACAGCTCCCCTGCGGAAGCAGGTAAGCACCCGGTATTTTCGCCTCCTGGCTGGGAAAAAATCAGAAAATACCGGACATTTTGGGTGTCCAGTATTTCTGAAATTTTTTACTGGACAGGAGGTGAAAATACCGGACTGTCTGGGTCAATACCGGACACCTGGCAACCCTATCTCTTAGCAATGAAAGCAATGACTTAAGTAGTCATCTTAAGGTGACACATGCTGTAGAATTTTGGGTGTTGCTTGCAACTTTAATATTCACGTTCCTTGCATTCACAGAGAACAAAGGGCAGGATTCTGCTTGCTTTCTGCCCAGGTGCACCATGTCTTTAACATTTCTGCAAAGGAAGAGCCAAAATCAGACCCATAAACTATGACTGATGGCCTTTTAAACATAAAAATGTGAAGATGTTAGGGGAAAAACAGCCTGCATAAAGGAGACCCAAACAAGACCTGAAGCAGTAATAGTGCAGTATTTGCAACCCAAAGCACTCAAAATTCCTGGGTCAGGCCCTAAAATCATAAATTTGGCTTCAGAATTATGAGATTTAATGAATAAATAAATTCTGGATTATTTTTTGTTTAGGCTTCTAATATCTAAGTCTTCAGGAAGGGTAAAGTTTTAAAGCATTTCTCTGCAACCTTCAGAAGCTGAAATGACCTTTTGTTAATTAAAGAAAAAAAGAAAAAGCCCAGATGCTGTCACACAATCACATGCCTCCAGGATCTGGAACTCAAAGAAAAACAATGAATATCTGGAGACGTAGGATAAAATTACAAGAGTTGGCAGTGCTGAAGTTGTAAGCATTGAAAAAAAGGAAGAGCTATAACTTAAGATTTGAAAAGAGAGAGTTAAACAATGAAAAAAACCCAAGGAGATTAATTAACTGAAAATAGCAAAGAAACATTGGTATGATTTAAACACAGCAAGCAAGAAAAAAAAGCAGGAACTAAACAAAAGCATAGTTACTGCAGTGGATAGTAAATTACAAGAAAGTACCATGATTCACAAAGATTTCATATCAATAGGATGATCAGATGGTCCTATATCTAAAACGACAGTGTCATATTTAAGCCTTCCTGCAGGTGTCCCTACTTTTTTTTTTTTTTTAAAGGGCAAATTGGCCTGTATTTTTTATTTCTTTCCCTTTCCACCAGTACTGGTATGTCCTTCTGCTGGCCAAATCCTTGCTCACCAGACACCCACCAGCGGTGAGTGGTGGTGCTGGTGGGAGAATCCAGTGGCTGACAATGGGAGTGAGTGTGCAAGGGTAGTGGTTGAGCAAAGCTGCAGCATGTGGGACCAGTTGATCCCCTGATGATCTGTCAGAGTAGTCCCTGCTGCATACCAGTTCTTGGCCTGCAGCCCCTACCCCCACCTGTCCCCATGCAAATCTTAAATATAAGAAGGTAAATAAAAAGACACCAGCTATTTCTTTTTCCACCGTGGCTCAGTCAACTTAATTTGAACATTTGTTCTGCATAATTCTGATTGATTGCCATTGAACTTGCTTGAATATGAATAATTTTTACCAGGTGTTCCATATTCAGCATAGGGAAATATGGTCACCCTACATACAAGCTCATTGCAAAGGTAACATTTGATTGTAAAATGCAATTCACAGGTTAATGTCAGGAAAATGAACCTTTAAATGATACTTAAATCATTATACTGTATCTTCATGAAATGTAACATAATTCATGAGGTTAAATGCAATATTCTTTTCAATAGTGGGATAAATATAGGTAGTACATCAACCAAAAAGAATTCTCTTGTGTGGTTGACCATAAGAATTCCCTACAAAAACTAATCTTTTGGGTTTGCTTTCTTGAACGAAAAAAACCAAAACAAACAAAAAACCCTCTCATGGTATTTCTGCAAATGCATCTTAATTTGTTGGATTGCTTTCTTTTATATTGTATTAACACATCAATTAGGGGGGAAAGTATTGCAAACCCATGATGCAGTTTATCATAATTGTGCTGAGAAGCTTAAAACCCCATTAATTATGATGTTATTTCATCTATGAGTAGCCAAGAATTAATAATGAACCTAATAATTCCCTTTTCTGCATTTCTTTGTTAAAAATGAACACTTTTAATTTTATAATGAGGTAGTAGTATAATTAATGAACTTCACATTACCCAAGCTACTGAAAAATAAAGACCTGTGCAGCTAGTATTACAGATGTCTTCACAATAAACATTCCATTCTGATAAATTCTTAATTCATTTCCAGATGGTCTTTGAATTACCTAGGGATTTACTGTATACTAATGTTAATTCATGTAATATTCATGTTATGGTAGTATTAGAAATGCATATACTCTGTAGATTACAGTCGCAAGATGGGGCACATGATCTTTAGAGAGAATGATAGTGTAGCTCTGGGGTTTCAAAGTGTGGGGCATGCCCACCAATGGCGTGAAAGATTAAACCGGCATGTATATATATAGAAGTATAGAATAAAGTGGATAGGCTCTTAACAGCACATGGTGAAGTAGCAATGTGTGTGTGAATGGTGCTTTTTTTCCCTAAAGGGGGTAGGGTTGCTAGCATTCTACTCACCCAGAACTGTACATCCTTGCCCTGCCCCACTCCACCCCTTGTCCAAAGCCCTGTCCCTCAGTTACGCCATCTCCCCCCTTCCCTATGTTGCTCACACTTCCCACCCTCGCTCCCTCATTTCCACCAGGCTGACTCAGGAGGCTGGGAGGTGGAAAGGGGTGAGGGCTCTGACTGGAGACGTGGGCTTTGGTGAGCGCCTGAGGATAAGGGGTTCAGAGTGCAGAAGGAGGCTTGAGGCTGAGGCAGTGGGTTGGGATGTGAGAAGGGGTAAAAACTCCAGCTGGCAGTGCAGTCTATGGGGGGCAGGGATAAAGGGTGTGAGGTACAGGAGGGGTTCCTGGGATGGGATAGGGGATTGGGGTGGAGGTATGTAAGGGCTCTGGCTGAGGTTGCAGAAGATAGGGATGAGGGGTTTGGGATGCAGGAGGGCGCTCCAGGATGGGACCAATGGGTTCAGAGGGCAGAAGGCTGATCAGGACTGGGGCAGAGGGTTGGAGTCTGAGGTGGGTTAGAGATCTGGGTGGGGATGTGGGCTCTGTGGTGAGACTGGGCACAGGCCCACTGTCCAGGGAGGCAAAAAGGGGCAACTACCCCAGGGCCCAGAAATTTAAAAGGGTTAGGGCTCCTTTCTGCTTGAGGCCACACTCCTCTTGTGAGCATGGCACGACCTTCCTCCACTGGTCCAGGGGCTTGGGAAGTCTGTCATCTCCCCTGCCTGGGTTTGAGGGGTTTAGGGTGCAGGAGAGTGCTCTGGCCTAAGACTGAGGGATTTGGAGGGTGGAGAGAATTGGGGTTGGGACATAGAGTTGCAGTTATTTTTATCTCATTTGGGAGGGAGAAAGAAACTTTTCCATATGAAAATTATACTAGATTTTGGACAAGGTTATTAACAATACTCTCCTTTTTAGCCATTTTACTTTCTATTTTTGGAGATAGGAACTCCCAACCCTGGTTAATCTGTGGTCCTTAGATAAAGTGTCTCATGTGGCATGAATCATTTTTTTATTGTCTTTACTTCCTTGGTGGATCCTCTTATGGGATCAAAAGAAGTATGGGCAGCTTTTCTAATTTGTTTTGAAGGTTAGAAAAAAATTGTTCAAAGTAAATCTGATGTATATTTCCCTGGCATCATGCACAAAATCTTTTCAGGTTCTTCCTTCAGGACACAAAAGTCACAAAATAATGTATTTCCCTCACCAAACCTGGTTGTAGGGGCTTAAAGGCTTTTGCATTTCATTCCCCCATCCCCCACAAGACCAACCACAGTTTTTCACCAGATTCCTGTTCCAAAGTGCAAAGTAATATGCATTGGAACAAATAATCCCAGTTACACTCTATATATTGATGGCTTCTAAATTAGCTGTTATCACTCAAGACAGGGATCTTGGAGTCATCATGGAAAACTTCAGCTCAGTGCCCAGCAGCAGTCAAAAAGGCCAACAATGAAAAATGTTAACCAAGTGGTCAAGGATGTAACCCTACACTTGCTGGCAATCCTAAACCTCTGACTGGCAGGAAGGAATCAGGGAGGATCTGGCTAAGATGCCCTATTTTGTATTGGCCACTGTTTGAGACAGGATACTGGACTAGATCAAAAACCCTTATGGAAATTCTTATGTTACTCTGTGAGTAGTGTCATTGATAGTCACTATGTCTTGTTACCTCTACGTGTACTTTTGCTATAGTACTGAATGTCATAATAAGAGAAAAAAAATCATAATTTACCAACTAGTGCATATTACAGCCAGAGTGATTAACACAAGAATAACAATAAAAATGCCACTGAAGTCTTAATTTTATTATTTAATTTTATCATTTTCATTAAAGGCACATTTTCTTTATGTAATGCAGAAAAGACTATTTGGCGTTAAGATGTATTTATTCTTTGTTTGAAGTCAGTCATTTAATTGCACCAAATTCTGACATTTAAAATCTTGTGGCAAGAACCTCATTTATTATGTATTGTGACCATAATTCATTTTGTATGAATTTGTAAGGAGCAAAAGAAATAATGGATTATATAAACTGTGTGACACTTAATGAAGATAAAGAGTAACTTAATTTCCATGTTAATTCCTTTGACTGAAGTGACAGTATGCAGCCGTACAACCTTTAAGATCAACTTGATTGCTTCACTTATGGATATGTATATGAAAATATCTCATTTAAGTTTCTATATACTCTAGAACCATATTATTACAGAACACCTCAATTCATACTGTTAATTGGAATTTTAGAAGTTTAAGGGCAACATTTGTAGAACAATCTCCACTCATAATAGCTTTTTGCATATGTGCAATGCATGTGATAGTAATGCTGTGAAGTTTTTTTTCCAAAGTGTGGTGAGAAGAATCCCTGAAGTAAATTGATCTTCTTTAATTTTCATGATTGTTCCATGAATTTCCTATAAGGGTCATGTTGCTATAGAAACAGGTGAATTTTTGTCAAATTTCATTTTATGTTCTTTCAGTTTACAAGATTCCAAGTGCAGAGGGTATATCAGGGAATATCCCCATATCAAGACAATAGCAGCAACAATTTCAGGTAGAAAACACATTTTGACTCTGTAATATGTTACCTTTAAATAATTAGCTTTTATTTGTCACATAGTAGCAGAAGTAATTACAGTGATTTTACTTTTAGGACCCCATTCAGAAGTTCTCTCTCAGATGAAATTCTTCTTGACTTTAAAGATGTTTTTCCTGAGTAAAAAGTGCAATATTGGGCTTTTAATTGAAGTAATACCCAAACCCAAGCATTTAAAAAAAATGAGTCAGGTACCCAAAATCACAGGATTAAACAAAATTGCTTCCTTTTATCAGTCTTCTATTTTTTAAGGCTTTAGGATTAATGTTTTCAAGATTTTCACCACAGACACAAGGGCTAGAAACTTACTTTTTGTGAAAAAAGAGAGCTGAGATTCTCATGTAATCACAGAATTCCAGGAATTGGAGCTTTAAATAAAACACAAAATATCATGAGATGCCTGATCAAATTACATTGGTCTACAATTTTTTAGAAGTCGTCTGCTTCAGAGATAAAATGCGCTATTTATTATGTATTTTGATGTGCTGAATTCAAATATGACAATTAAAACAACTGATTGGCTACTGTTTCCAAGATATTTAAGTTTTTACATTTTACGTCTATGTATATTGTGTAGATAGTAGAGTTTTAATCATAAATTGTAAACCTAGGTCTTTTCATGTGTTTATGGTTGCTTTACATGATAATATTTCACCTGTCCTGTTTATGTAACACTTTAAAAATCAGCAAAAGGGTTATATAAATAAAATTTATTATGAAACAAAAGGCAAAAACTATTATGTACATAGTTTAGTCCTATTCAGTGTATACTCGCTTCTTGGCTTGTCTCTTGTATTCATTAAATGGAGCATCTGTTGTCACTGTCCAGCAATAGTCTGCAAGCATTGATGGGCTCCATTTGCCCTGATAGCGTTTCTCCATTGTTGCAATGTCCTGGTGAAATCGCTCGCCGTGCTCGTCGCTCACTGCTCCGCAGTTCGGTGGAAAAAAATCTAGATGAGAGTGCAAAAAATGTATCTTTAGTGACATGTTGCAACCAAGGCTTTTGTATGCCTTGAGGAGGTTTTCCACCAACAACCTGTAGTTGTCTGCCTTGTTGTTTCCGAGAAAATTTATTGCCACTAACTGGAAGGCTTTCCGTGCTGTCTTTTCCTTGCCACGCAGTGCATGGTCAAATGCATCATCTCGAAGAAGTTCACGAATCTGAGGACCAACAAAGACACCTTCCTTTATCTTAGCTTCACTTAACCTTGGAAATTTTCCACGGAGGTACTTGAAAGCTGCTTGTGTTTTGTCCATGGCCTTGACAAAGTTCTTCATCAGACCCAGCTTGATGTGTAAGGGTGGTAACAAAATCTTCCTTGATTCAACAAGTGGTGGATGCTGAACACTTTTCCTCCCAGGCTCCAATGACTGTCGGAGTGGCCAATCTATCTTGATGTAGTGGGAATCTCTTGCACGACTATCCCATTCGCAGAGAAAACAGCAGTACTTTGTGTATCCAGTCTACAGACCAAGCAAGAGAGCAACAACCTTCAAATCGCCACAAAGCTGCCACTGATGTTGGTCATAGTTTATGCACCTCAAAAGTTGTTTCATGTTGTCATAGGTTTCCATATGGACTGCATGACCAACTGGAATTGATGGCAAAACATTGCCATTATGCAGCAAAACAGCTTTAAAACTCGTCTTCAACGAATCAATGAACAGTCTCCACTCATCTGGATCGTGAACGATGTTGAGGGCTGCCATCACATCGTTGATGTTGTTGCAGGCTACAAGATCACCTTCCATGAAGAAGAATGGGACAAGATCCTTTGACGGTCACGGAACATGGAAACCCTAACATCACCTGCCAGGAGATTCCACTGCTGTAGTCTGGAGCCCAACAGCTCTGCCTTACTCTTGGGTAGTTCCAAATCCCTGACAAGGTCATTCAGTTCACCTTGTGTTATGAGGTGTGGTTCAGAGGAGGAGGATGGGAGAAAATGTGGGTCCTGTGACATTGATGGTTCAGGACCAGAAGTTTCATCCTCTTCCTCTTCCTCGTCTGACTCAAGTGAGAATGATTCAGGTACATCAGGAACCGGCAGTCCTTCTCCGTGGGGTACTGGGCGTATAGCTGATGGAATGTTTGGATAATGCACAGTCCACTTTTTCTTCTTTGACACACCTTTCCCAACTGGAGGCACCGTGCAAAAGTAACAATTGCTGGTATGATCTGTTGGCTCTCTCCAAATCATTGGCACTGCAAAAGGCATAGATTTCCTTTTCCTGTTCAACCATTGGCGAAGATTTGTTGCACAAGTGTTGCAGCATATGTGTGGGGCCCACCTCTTGTCATGATCTCCAATTTTGCAGCCAAAATAAAGGTGATAGGCTTTCTTAACCATAGTGGTTATACTGCGCTTTTGTGATGCAAAAGTCGCTTCACCTCAAACATAGCAGAAGTTATCTGCACTGTTCACACAAGTACGAGGCATCTCTGCTCACTTTGGCTAAACAGAAATGTGTCCCTTTGCAAAATCAAACACTGTCAAATAAGAGAGCATGACACTGTATGATTTCTAGAGCTGATATAGGGCAATTTGTTCAGCAGAGTGATGTAAGCTTTGTTATGATTACATCATCCATGACTTCTAGGAATAACATGATGCAATTCATATCATGTATGACGCAATACCAGCTTCAGATTGCATCATTCATTGTTTTGCCTAAAAAGCAAGTACTGTCCAAACCCAGTCATAGATTTATTCATAGATCCAGTCAAAGATGTATTTTAGTCATTTCTGGTTTAAATTGAGATCCCTTCCTTTATAACTCACTTATCCTCCGCCATTCCCAAGTCAAGGGTCGTATATACTGACCCAATAGCATATCTTGAAAACTAGAGCCAATCAACAATTTTAAGCATCATTTTCGTTCTCAGTGACCCAGAATTAGTAAAGTTTGACTACATTTATTTCAGAAGCATTTTGGCTGTAGAGCAGTGTTATGGGAGTTGTCAACCCTGTGATAGGAAATTGTTTAGGAATTGATCTGCTATGCATTCTTACTTTATGTATGGTGACTGTAACTATGTAAGTGTTTCTGTGTATTACACTTTTTTAAGGTATGTGTCTAAGTGGCAACTTCCCATTGCAGCTAAATGGATGTGCCACCTTAGCTCGACATAGCACACACAAAATAAGGATGTAGAATGCAGGGGTTGGAAAGGCGGCTAGCTAGAACTATTGTCTGAATGGAGGAAACAAAGCTTTGAGTCCTTATTGAGTTTTCAGTGCTCTGCACAGAGAAAAAGAGCGGACTATGGCTGCTTTAGGTCCCTATTAGTTCTATTTTAGCATGTATTGTCTTGATTTTTATAACTGCTATTTTTTGGTGATCTACCAAAGGGAAAAATCATGGGCAAATTTTTCCTTGCATATGTGAAGTGCACCATGGATTTTTACATACAATACAGTGTTCTGTTGCATATTTCACACTCATTCTGTGCATGGAACCAATAGTAACAGGAGTTGGGTCTTGAGAGCTATTCATATGGAATAATAGTAAAAATAATTTTACTGAAGTTTCAAATTCCAAAGGCTACTCTAGCGTATAAGACAGAAAAAATTACTAAGTTTAATGCTTGTCATCCTAAACTTCATATTTGGGACTAAATGAAAACATAGAGTGTTTAACCAAATGCAGGTCTAAAACTGTAAAGGGTGAACTTATGTTTGTTCATTAAAAGAAATATTTCCTATCTAAGTCATGTCATAGAACACAGGCAAATAGACTTCCTTGATTTCCTTCCCCACCCCCAGCTCCATGAGTTTATGGCTAATGCACAATACAATATTAAAAATGCATTCAACAGGTTTCATTGGAACTGTTTTTATCCTGGGTATTGATATCACCTACCTAGGTCAATGTCTATGTAAGTAGGATCTGAATGAGTTCTCTGCTGACATCTGGTAATGAACTGTGGAAAAAGATTTCATCAGCTGATCTCATTTGCATGGGAACACCCACCCTGCCTAGGTGCTCACCATGATTGGATGGCTTGCCCAAATGATTGCTTTTGACTGATGTTGGATCCCTGGTCCTGTTGTTATTGGGGAGTAATAAAGGGTTGCTATCCTTTTTGTATTAATTAAAGGCAGCAGAATTCTGCTTGGAATACCCTGATTGAGGACTCACCCTCAACTAAATAGCCCTTACTAGACAGGGGATATGGTTTCCAAAGCCCAGTGAGTTGAAGGAGAGTGGGGACAGGTATTTGTGCTGGTGATTTTGTCCCTTTGTCAGGGCCCTAGACACAATTTGACTCTTCCTTTCCTCCCTGGGTAATAACAGAGCTGATTAAGAGACAAGTGAGAGTCTTGTTACACATGAAGGAGCTGAAATCACTGATACATACATCTAAGCATTAAATACATAGGTCTAAGCATTAGACATGCTTTGGGAAAGAGACTGCTGAGGGTGTGCTAGCAGTGAGGCTTTCTCCACTAACAGCTGAATTACTGAGAGCTGTGTTAAGTGGCAAGACCTGAAGACATCCTGGCAGTTCTTTGATGGGCTAGCAGGACAGCCTGTTGAGAGGCGTGATGATCAGCTGGCAAGGCGGCTGGCAAAGAGGAGCCCAGTGGAGAGGCACGGTAATCAGGCAGCAAGGTGGCTGGCAGAGAGCCAGTGATTGGCGAGCAGGGTGGCTTGTGGAGAGGATCAGAGCAAAGCCTGGCAAGGAGATGTAGGGATCAGGCGGTAGGCTGGCTGGCAGAGAAGAGTGGAGTTCTGATGTGCAAGGAAGTAGCCTGGCATCAGAGTGAGTCTAGTGCCTCCTTCCCTGCTCCAAACCCAGGGAGGGAAGTGAACTCTGGGTCTGCCTTGACCAAGTGCAACAACTGTGAGTGGGGTGCAGAGAAAGGACAGGCGTGTTATAGGGACTTTTAGTTGCTGTACTTAAGAACCTGAGGGAAAAGGACAATGTCAAACTTACTAGGGGGAGGATCATTTGCTCACGGTTTGTTTATGAATACTGTTTGTGGTGTTTTGCCAATGAAATGTTGAGTTACTTCACCCCTTTCAATAAAAGTTTATTTGCTACACTCAGGCTCTGTGCTTGCCAGAGGGGAGGTATTGCCTCTTACAGGTTCCCAGAGTGTGGTGTGTAATTGTCCCAGGTCACTGGATGGGGGTTCAAGCCAGTTTCACGTTTTGTTGTTAAAATGGAACCTCTAGATACTGAAACCAGTTGCTATCAACTTTGACTGTCTGAAGGGTTACATCTAGAAGGCATGAGTTTGTGTCAGGTCCAAAATTACATGTTTTCTAATTCAAATAACTGTTAGAAATTAACTGAGGATCTAAGATGGTCAGGTGAGTGTGTCTACTTTGCCACAGTATGTCTTAGTTATTTCAAAACTCGAATAACAAAATAGGACTAGATGGAGGTCCTTAATACTGAATGAGGCATTGTGATTCCCCCTGAGATCTCTGTCCACTTAGCTTACAGTGAACTCTGTTTGACTCCAGATTTTGTCACCCAGGTGTTTGGCATAAAGCAAAGCAACTCTGAATTGATCAGATTCCAACACTGGGAATGAAAGTGAATGCAGGGTACATCACAGCTCCAAAATTACATAGGAATACTCCCCCTTTATGTTTGTTATGCATCACACTGCCTTTACTATACATTGCATTACATATTTTTGGATTAGACTGGTTACTTTGCAAGTCCCAATCACTGTGCCATATGCTCTATTCAGGCATTGTCCATATCTGACTTACTTTGCCTCATCAGTACATTCCTATTTAATCTTGTCCATTGTTATCTTAATCATAGTAAATGATTCTCTGGGCATCCTTCTTCTTCTTGTAACTGGCTCAGACATACTGGCTGCGTCTAGACTGGCATGATTTTCCGCAAATGCTTTTAACGGAAAAGTTTTTCCGTTAAAAGCATTTGCGGAAAAGAGTGTCTAGATTGGCACAGACGCTTTTGCGCAAAAGCACTTTTTGCGGAAAAGCGTCCGTGCCAATCTAGACACGTTTTTCTTATAAGAAAGCCCGGTCGCCATTTTCGCCATCGGGGCTTTTTTGCACAAAACAGTTTTTAGCTGTCTACACTGGCCCTCTTGCGCAAATACATTTGCACAACAGGGCTTTTTCCCGAACGGGAGCAGCATAGTATTTGCGCAAGAACACTGACAATCTTACAGTAGATCGTCAGTGTTCTTGCGCACAATTCAAGTGGCCAGTGTAGACAGCTGGCAAGTTTTTCTGCAAAAGCGGCTGCTTTTGCGGAAAACTTGCCAGTCTAGACGCGGCCGCTGTGTTTAACTTACTGACCCATTTACTTATTGTATTTAGCACCAACATTCTTTTGTAAGCCTGATGATTCATTTGCTTCCTTAATCCTATCTTCCAAGGATGACACCACCTCATGAATTTAAGTAGCCATGTCATGCCAGTACTATGAGGCATAGTAGGGACTTGTATCTGAGACTCCCATATCAAAGGCAAGTGCTCTGATCCAGTTGGCTGTAGAACATGAGACTCATTCTCACCTTTCTTCTCCTAACCATTCACAATTAACCAGAGAAACATGAGACCCAAAAAACCTTTCTAATGAAAATGTTGGGGAAGCCAGTAAATTTCTGCAAAATGTTTGAGCTTCAACCAAACAACACGGTTTATTGATAATGTTCCAACCAGTTCTAATACCTAGCAATATGGTGTGGGGTGTTTGGTTTTTTTCAGCAAAACTAGGGGAAAAGACTTCATTTAAACTTACCATTGAATCATTACAAAGGACACTATACTTTTCATTAACTATTTATTATTTAGTCCATAACAGTGGCTAACCTGAAAAATTATCACACCAGGTCAATTATTTCTCATGTATCAAAATAGACATCCGTGTGAGGTGCTATATGTTCCGCATGATTTAACAGTGTAATACAATGAAAGTTTAAAAAGATAAATATATCGGAGCTTGAGAGGCTGCTGTAACAATATTCATTTTTTTAGCTACTTCTCTTCCCTATCAAGTTTCCTAAATCATAGCATTGCAATTGCTAAGGCTTTTGAACACTTGCCAAAATAAAAATGATATTCTGTACAAGAAATATAAGACGATTGCTTATTTTCAAGCAGCAAATAGAATGGAGGAAACATACAAACCAACTTTTTCAGGAATCAGGGTTGCCCACTGGTAGCAGCTGAAGCATTCCTTCAGGTATAAAATTTAAGATATCATCTCTTTACACTTGAAATCTACTTAGTGCTCTCAGTATTTTATATATAATCCTGACTACTGGGTTTGAAAATTTTGTCATTTTTGCATTAGTTTGCCAGGTGAAATTCATAGTTAAGTGCTGTCACTTCAATAAATTTTGTTCATTGTTAAAGCAGGGTTATATTCAGTAGTTGGCAATTTTATCAAAGAAATAATGTGGTCATGGCTCAGTGCTATAGGTTTATAAATGTCAAAAATCCTAATAAGCTTTGATTGTCAGGATTTTCAGTCTTCTCAAGAGGAGATATTCTTCAAGGTTATTTATAAAGTACCTGAGAAGTGGAAAATGGTATCCACATTTATATGTTATAAGAGAGCAAAAACTGATTTTTTTTTCTTTCAGTAACATAGTTGAAGTACTTCAGTTCCACTGACTTCCTTAATGTGGTTAATGTGCAGATGGTATGCTGTTATAGGTGTAGGCTGACTTGAAAATATTATTTTTACTTTTTTCTTCCTCTCTACTTTTCTGTTTGTAGTCTGGGGAGGTGATAAACTAGAGGATAAGCACCAGGGAGGATATTTATCTTCCTTAGACTGTTATAATCCCACAACTCAGTTCTGATTACTGTAATTTTTTTCTCAGCTTGATTGTCATGGCTTGAATCAAATGCCAGTTTGTGGTGGTTAGGATCTGTATCATTTCACAACATTGTTATTAGTTGACTTTGATTGCAAACCGTACTCCGAAATAATGATTTCCTTGCCACTAAACTGACTTCTCAAAATGTAAAAGATAGGACCTTTCACAAGTGTTTGCTGCTGGTGAGACACCTCTGCCCCCAGACCACCAGCAGAACCATTAACTCTTTCCATACTCTGCATTTATCTAACAATTGCAAATGTAATTTGTAGATTGCGGTTAAATTAAACCACACATATATCTTTATCTAAATGAGAAACACTCAGCCTTACACAATCATATGCATTAGTTTCTTGCTTGACCAATTGTATGTATGATCCTGGTATATTCTGGCTTAGCCTAGATGTTGCTTGTTCCGTTGCTGATTTTTGAAAGTCTGATCTTTAGCTTTTGCTTTTGCTTCTGCTCCTTTTTTGTCTGCTTTTTTTTCTATTGTGAACCCTATTACTTACTCGATGTCTGTCTGAAGTAAAACTTGAAGGGCATTAAAAAGTCAAAATCCAGATTCTATTGGTGGAATATTTGGTTTTCAATATGTATCCTCCCCATCTTTCTTGGTGCTTCATACTCCTTTTTTTCTACAATATGGATTTCAGAAAGAGAGAAAATTCTGGTCGCCCAGGCACACTAATCTGGAGGTGATATCCCTCAGGTTATTGGTGTTCAACATTATGATCACCCTTCACTCTAACATAGACAGTTGTATTATCCTAATACAGTGATGGGCAACCTAGGGATTTAAGCGAGTAGTCAAGAACTCGAATACCAGATAAGCCTACGTTTATTGGGTAGTCGAGTTGAGTACTTGACTATTCACTGACCTGCCCCCCACTGTGCCTCTATCAGAGATAGCAAGTGGGGGTAGGGAAACAGGAGCCGGTGCTGGGGGGAGCTGGCTTAAAAGCCGGTTCCCCCCAGCACTGTCACCATGGTGCCACCTGTCCCTCAACCTGCTGCTAACTCTATCGGGGTGCGAAGCAGCCCCTATTTGTGGTGGCCCAAGCTGGCCATGGGCAGAGACTGCTCCCGCAGCAGCCCCTGATTATGGCCAGCCCCGGCCGCCACGAACAGGGGCTGCTGGACCAAATGTGAGCCAGGACTACTCAGTCCCGGCTTGTGTCAGGTTCCAGACCTACCTCGCTGTTGCTTTGCTTTTGAAACTTAGTAAGAGCAGGCGGCTTTTACTACATTTAAAAGGCAGAGCCGCTGCAGTCCTGGAGCTGGCGGGAGCCGGACTGCTTATTCCCAGCTCATGCTGGCTCTGGGAGCTACCCCCATGGCAGCTCTGCAGAGGTCTCCCCTTATCAACTAATCGTGTAGTCGATACAAATTGTATCGACTACACAATTAGCTAAATTCCTGCTCTTTAACATCCTAAGGACAACCTATGCTAGTGAGTGGGCAACATGAGTGTTTCTCCTTCATCTCAGTAGGCTGCAAGATTGCTGTAATCAACATGGTCTCCTGGCATACAATAGATTTGCTAATGGCACTTGCATACCTAGAATTTTCAGGGTGTGCTAATTAAACTGTAGCAGTGCTTTGATTGGGTGCAGAGGGAGTGCTCCGCTCTCACAGTCAGTGTTGTGTCCAGTCAGCATGCACCTCACTTTAGTCGTACCAGTGAGCAAAAAAATCTATGCAGACAGAAACCAGAAGAATCTGGCATCCCTGTGCATGGCAACAGTAAACAAAATGTCTTGAGGGCCACACATAGAACTGTGATGGGCCACATGTGGCTCTTGGGCCACAGGTTGTCCCCCACTGCCCTAATATGTTTTCACTTGTGTGACCTATAGCTGATGTATTTGTGTCAGAAACCATCAAAAAGAAAAGACTTTGACTTGGTCCTTTTGCCAGCAGTTAATTTCTGAAATACAGTTGTAGATATAGTATTCATGTTCCTGATGGAGGTTTGATGTGTCCACATATGAAATGTATATTACCGTAACTTGAATCGGAAACAAAATAATGTTCATTTCCAGGCAGTTACCTTGTGTGTAAGTTACACAGCTTTGTAAAATTCATGTGTGCCTTTTCAGAGGCACTGTGTGAATCTTTTCTTTGGTTTTAGTTCATTAGCTTTTATACCCTACAAAGTTCTGTGTGAAAAACCTTAAATCTTAGACTGACATGGAGGAGATATATCATAGTTTTAACTAGTTTATTGTTTTTTGGTGGAAAACCTTATGTTGGATCACGTCGATTCCAGACTATGTCTGAAAAGCCTAGCAATCTTTAGAAGATATCTTTGTTTATATGGTGTGAGTTCCAAGTTTAACCCAATAGCTGAAACCAGATTTTATGATATTCAGTCTAGTTGTTAACAGTATACAAAGTGCTGATGTGGGTTATTTAAAGACAATTCTAGAAGAACAGCATGGTCTAACACACTGAAGACAGAAATTAAATTCAGAAACTCCTAAGTTCTAATCATGGATGTCTGCCACTTGATCAGTGTTTTCAGGGAAAACTATTTCATTTCTCTGGGTATTGGCTTTTGCTGTGAAAAATGAACTAAACTCTTGCTGACACTGTGTGGGTGTAATAAAGATTAGATTGTTTCATTTTGTCATACTTCCTAAATTCTGTAGAATTATGAGTTTATATTACAAATATTACTTCCTGCAACTCCTGTTTTAATATTTTCATGAGGATGCTTTGAGTAACTTCAGCTTACTTTGTTAATTGATAATGAATAGTTACTTCAAGATATGAAATTACTTTTTTCCCTTTTATACGATTATTCTTGTAGTACTTGAAGAGAAACTTTGTCTCACTCATCCAGTCTACCACCTCCTTCTTTGTTCTTTCTGGTTCGAAATAACTCTCACCTAGTCACAAAAACATTGTGTTAATAACAAAAAAGTAAAATCACTAATTTCATCTCTTTGGTAAATGTACAGTGCATGATATTGTTGAAGGGCAAAATATATTGTACAAAATAACCACTGGTAATTGAATCCCTAAAAAGAAACTCAAAACTCTTTCAATTAGTGCAACACTTATTTGTTCTGTGTTTTTTCTCTTTCCTTTAGACTGGCCTTCTTTGTTTCTTCATTTTAGGCTGTCATTGGGAATTATATATTCTTCTTCGAGTGATTGCTCATGTCCATTCGAATGAGGTGCGCGTGCGCTGCGTGCACTGTTTCCCGGAGTATTTTTTCCCCAGTGGTACCCGTCGGTCCGGCAGGCCGCCCCCTGGAGTGGCGCCGCTATAACAGAGTGTAAGTACCCCTGCCGGCTCTTCCCCTCCTCAGTTCCTTCTTACTGCCCGTGACGGTCGTTGGAGCTTGTTGCCTTGTGCAGATTCCTAGCTTTCTCTTGTTGCCCGTTGGCCATTGTTCAAGTAGTGTTAAGTAGCTGTTAAGTAGTGTTAGGTAAGTTAGTTGATAGGACTTTGTTGTTTTCCCTGCCCCCTGTGGGGGTCGGGGATGCCGGGCCCACAGAGCTTCAAACCTTGCGCGGCTTGCGTTAAGCCTATGACGAAAGGGGACCCCCACCGCGAGTGTCTCAAGTGCCTTGGGGAGTCCCATCTCACTGATTCCTGTAAGATCTGTTGGGGGTCAAGCCTTGTACCAAACGGGAACAGGATTCCTGCTTTAAACTGCTCCTGATGGAATCAGTGCTTCAGCCGGTACCTTCAGGGGAACTTCTGGTGCGTAGCGCACCGGTGTCGGTGCGGAAAACCCATTCCAGCCAGCCCCGCACCGCAGCACCGAGACGGTCGGCACCGCTCTCAGTCCCCGGTGCTGAAGAAGTCCAAGGTCTCCAGAGGGAGATCACCGGAGAAGATTCATCGCCGGAGAGGGCACACGACGACGGGCACCGGCATAAGAAGACGTCTTTGCATCGGGCCAGAAGCCTGGTGTTGGTCCTGGCACATTGCCCATCCACGCTGGAGACGTTTGAGGCGGCTCAAGAACTGATTGAGCTGACAACCTCGCCTCCGTCTCCCATCTCCTCCAAGGGGTCCTTGTCCTCGGCACCAGAGGCATCGGGGGCACCGGGGTCGCCCAGGTCTCCAGGCACGTGGCCGGCACCAGTTGAGTCGGGGGACCTTCCGTTGTTGCCAGCACGGGACACACATTGCCTGTTTGAGTCAGCACGGGGTGCACCTTTGTCGGCCCCACGCCCGGCGCCGGTACCAGCCCCGGCACCGGCTTCAGCTTTGACGGCAGCTCCGGCACTGGCCTCCGTGCCAGCATTGTTCCAGCCCACAGTGCTGCCGCCGCTGTCAGGACCTGCACTGCTTCAGTCCCTGGCTGCGATGTTTCCTGCACTGGCGGCACAGCAGCTGCAGATGCTGCTCCCGGTACCGCTGCTCCCGGCACTGCCAGTGCTGGTTTGAGCTTCGGGGTCGGTGCCACTGTGCCGGGCGCCTCCTGGACAGGAGGTACGCACGTCGCCCCGCGTGCACTCAGGCAAGCCTGAGTCCATGGCACGTTTTAGGACTGTCCTGCTGCAGGGCCAGCCCGCCGCAGCACCGCCTTGGTTGGCTTCGGATCTGTCATCTGAGTCTGAAGCGGAGTCACTCAGGTCACTGGGTTTGTCCCACCGTTCGTCGTGGTACCCATCTACCTCCCGGCACCGAGTGGTACCCCCAGTGTTTGAACAGACATGGCCACCACAGGTGCAGCAGCGCTGACCTTTTTGGACACTGTGGGCCTACCATCAGTGGCAGGGCCCGCTCCCTTCGTCTTGCCCGACCAGTGGGTCTCGCAGACGCTCTACTCCATCAGCAGCCTCCTTATCTCGGGCCCCACCATCACCCACAGGGGTGGATCCACAGGGGCATGGTGCCCTGGAGGCACCCGTGGTGGGTCATCTGCAACAGCCACTGGAGTTGCAGCAGCCAGCCCCGCCACCAGCTGTACCGGAGCAGCAGGTCGTGGGGCGAGAGTCCTCAGCGGCAGCAGCGCCTGATGAGGCCCTGGTGGACCCGGCTCCTTCCATGCCAGCTATGGATGCCAGGTCTCACCAGGAGCTACTCCGCCATATGGCGGACAATTTGGGGGTGCATGTCAAACCGGTCACTGAAGAGTCCGACCCCATGGTGGACATCCTCAGTGAGGATGCCCCAGCTAAGCTGGCTTTGCCACTGAATAAGACCATGGCAAAGATCATGAACACACTGTGGCAAACACCGGCCTCCATCTCCCCCACCCTTAAGTGGGTGGAGAGGAGATATTATGTTCCCTAGACAGGGCATGAGCACTTGTACTCGCACCCAGCGCCGGGTTCGATTGTGGTGCAAGTGGCTGCACAGAAAGAGGGGCAGCCGCAGCCGGGGCCTTCTCCCAAGGTGAAGGACCCCAAACGCATGGGCTTGATGGGGCGCAAGGTGTATGCCACTGGGGGGTACAGCTCTGCATTGCCAACCAGCAGGCAATGCTCAGTCAGTACGCATATAACACCTGGCAAGCGTTGGACAGGTTTCGTGACCGACTGCGCCTGGAAGACAGGCAGGAGTTTTCGGCTCTCTCCACGGAGGGCAGAACTATAGCCCGTACGGCTCTGCAGGCATCCCTTTACGCTGTGGACTTGGCTGCTAGAACCATGGCCTCGGGGGTGGTAATGCGGCGCAGTGCCTGGCTGCACTCGTGGATCCTGATGGACTTGCAGTCCACCATACAGGACCTGCCGTTCAATGGGAAGTCCCTCTTTGCAGAGAACACTGACTCCCAGGCCCAGGGCCCTGACTATTGGAGGGGGAGGCCTCGGGGCCCTACGGGAGGGTTTTCGGGCACACAGGGCTCAAACGCCCATTCTAGGTGGCGTCGGCCACATCCAGATGCGGGCGGGGCACCACCCAACCCCCTCCGCAGCAGTCTAAGCAGCCATTTTGAAGGCATGCCTGGGGACCGCATATTGACCCTCCGAATCTCTCCTCCCTTTGGGACCCAGTTGTCCCATTTTGCCTGGTCGGCCATCACTTCGGACAAGTGGGTCCTGGATGTCATCTCCCGGGGGTACTCTATCCCCTTTTTGGGTTCCCACCCGTCCCTCTCCCCCTCTCTGTCCCTCTCCAGGGACCCATCCCACGGGGCCCTGCTCGAGCAGGAGGTGACCACGCTATTGGAGAAGGGAGCGGTGGAGTTGGTCCTTTCCTATCTGGAGGGCAGGGGGTTTTACTCCCGGTACTTTATCATCCCCAAGCCGAAAGGGGGGCTTCGGCCTATCCTGGACCTCAGGGACCTAAACAGACATATAAAGAAGGACAGGTTCAGGATGGTGACGCTAGCCTCCATCATTCCGGTGTTGGAGGAGGGTGATTGGTATGCGGCCCTCGATTTAAAGGATGCATACTTTCATGTGGCTATTCGCCCGGGCCACAGGAGATTCCTCCGGTTTGTGGTCTCCTGCTGCCATTTCCAGTTTACGTTGCTCCCCTTTGGACTCTCGACTGCACCAACAGTCTTTACGAAATGCATGGCGGTGGTGGCGGCTTACCTCAGGAGGCTGGGAGTTCAGGTGTTCCACTACCTGGATGACTGGCTAATCAGGGGCAGGTCAAGGGACCAGGTGATCGCCCACATAGGTCTCGCACGAGCCCTCTTCAACGGCCTCGGTCTCGTCATCAACGAGGAAAAGTCGAAACTGACCCCTACCCAGGTCATAGAATTCGTGGGGGCTACCCTAGATGCCGGGGGGGATGGGTGTATCTCCCGGCATCCAGATTCAAGGCCAACAGGGGATTGGTGGCTGACCTGTGGCGCTCCCTGCTGACAACGGCCCGGACGTGCATGAGACTTCTCGGGCACGTGGCAGCCTACACATATGTTGTTCGGCATGCCAGGTTGAAACTCAGACCGCTTCAAGCATGGTTGGCGGGTTCATTCAGCCAGGTCAGGGCGGGGTGGGACCGGATCCTGACTGTACCCCGGGACATTGTGGCCTCGCTAGACTGGTGGACATTGGAGAGCGAGGTTTGTGCGGGGGTCCCCTTCTGCAGGGAACTGCCATCGGCTCAGTTAGTTACCGACGCCTCCGACGACAGTTGGGGAGCACACTTGCTCATGCACCGGACGCAAGGGCTGTGCGACCCCCAGGAGAGGTTGCTTCATATAAACATGCGGGAGCTGAGGGTGGTCAGGAGAGCCTGCGAGTTCTTCCTGGGCCTACTCTTGGGGACCCTAGTCTCGGTACTGATAGACAACACAGCCGCGGTGTTCTATATAAACGAGCAGGGAGGTGCCCGCTCGTCCCAGCTGTGCAGGGAGGCCACCCTCCTTTGGGAGTTTTACATAGCGCACAACATCTGCTTGTAAGCGGCGTACTTGCTGGGGTGCACAAATACGCTGACAGACTCACTGAGCAGGTCCTTCAGAGTCCACGAGTGGTCCCTGAAGGATGAGGTGGTGGCCCAACTTTTCTGTCAGTGGGGCTGTCCCCAGGTGGATCTGTTCGCCACGGAAGGGAACAGGAAGTGCCCGAAGTACTTCTCCCTCCTGGGTTTGGGTGTGGGCTCGAAGGGAGATGCTCTAACCTCGCCGTGGCCTCGGGGGACGCTGTATGCGTTCCCTCCATTCCCCCTGGTTCCCAAGGTGCTCACCAGGATCAGGCTGTTCAGGTAGCAAGTAATTCTGGTGGCCCCAGACTGGCCCAGACAGTTCTGGTATCCCATTCTGCAGGAAATGGGGGACAGGCCGCTTCGCATGCCACCGACCCGGGACCTGATCACGCAGGCTAGGGAAGGGGGCATCCTGTACCACCCGGATGTCCAGTCCCTCCCTGACAGCTTGGCTTGTCCATGGCTAAAGCCCCCTGAAAAGGCGTGCTCGCAGGGGGTGCGGGAGGTTCTCCTGGGCACTAGGAAGCCAACTACCAGGCGGGCCTAGGTGGCTAAGTGGAAACGCTTCTCGGTCTGGGCTGTGGAGAAGGGGGTTAGCCCCTCACAGGCCCCTGTTCCTATGGTCCTGGACTATTTGTTTGGTTTGCACCGGGCGGGACCATCCACCCCCCTCGATTCGGGTGCATCTGGCGGCTTTAACAGCCTTCCACGATGGCTCTGAGGGCGGCTCGTTATTCACAGACCCCCCCGGTTAAGTGGTTCCTTAAAGGTTTAGAAAAGTTGTTTCCCCATGTCAGGGCCCCTGTTCCTCAGTGGGACCTTAATTTAGTGCTGACTAAGCTCATGGGGTCCCCCCTTTGAGCCACTGGGTGCCTGCCCCTTAAGTATCTGAGCTTTAAGGTGGCGTTTCTAGTAGCCATTACGTTGGCGCGGAGGGTATCGGAGCTCCGTGCCTTAACTGTGGAGCCTCCTTACTTAGTCTTTTCAAGAGATAGGGTGAGGTTGCGCCCCCACCCGGCGTTTCTCCCGAAAGTGGTGTCAGCCTTCCACATGTCACAGGACATATACTTCCCAGTTTTCTTTCCCAAACCGCACCGCTCCCTAAGGAGCAGGCGTTACATTCCCTGGACGTGAAGCGAGCCTTAGTGTTCTATATAGATAGGACGAAACCATTTCACAAGTCATCACAACTTTTTATTGCATATGCTGAGCGAATGAAAGGGCTTCCTGTGTCAGCTCAGAGGCTGTCAGTGTGGATATCTTCCTGTATTAGGGAGTGTTATGCTTAGGCGTGTAGGGAACCACCGCAAGTATCAGCACACTCCACTAGGGCGCATGCGTCCTCGGTGGCCTTTGGGGCGCAAGTCCCAATTCTTGAGATTGGTAGAGCGGCCACATGGTCCTCTGTTCATACATTCACAGAGCACTATGCGCTCACCCTGCAGGCCTGGGAGGACGCCACGCTGTGCGCCGCTGTCCTGGGTTCCGTTCTCTAACAAAACAAAACAAAACAAAACAAAACAAACAAGCGTTAGTACACGCTAGACTGCAGGTTGGCTTATTGTGATCATGGCTCTTGTGTGGTCCATATTGTTGACTTCAGGTGTTGTTATTTTTCAGTTGTGTTATTAAAAGTTCTAGTTCTGGTCACAGCTGTGTGTGTGTGTCTCTTTCATGAGAGGCGGCTCTGACCCCACCACCTGTGGGACAGCTTGGAAGTCACCTCATTTGAATGGACATGAGCAATCACTCGAAGAAGAAAACAGGGTTACTTACCTGTAACTGTTGTTCTTCGAGATGTGTTGCTCATGTCCATTCGATTCCCTCCCTACCTCCCCTGCGTCGGAGTCTCCGGCAAGAAGGAGCTGAGGAGGGGAAGGGCCGGCAGGAGTACTTATGCTCTGTTATAGCGGTGCCACTCCAGGGGGTGGCCTGCCAGCCCGACGGGTACCGCTGGGGAAAAAAATGCTCCGGGAAACCGTGCATGCGGCGCGTGCACACCTCATTCGAATGGACATGAGCAACACATCTCGAATAACAACAGTTACAGATAAGTAACCCTGTTTTTTGAAATCCTAAATATATCCTGCTTCCTCTTGAATCAATATGTTAGATGTTGTAGACATCCTGGTCTTTTCTCTGGATCTCCCTCTCCTCCCTTTTGCCAGGTGAGAAACAGAAAAATGGTGAATGTCTAACTGCACAATTAAGACAAATATTTAACAACTGGGAATAGCAAGTTTTAAAGAAAATAAATATTTTTTATTTACACACACAAATCTTTGCTAAAGGACCATAGTTAGGGTCATGAAATCAGGCCCACACAAATTAGGAAATACCAAAATTAAGGTAGCATGCACAGCCTTAATTTGGATCCGTTGTGCTAATGCATTACGATTAGAGAAGTTAGTAGAACCGAGTCATTTTTGGTAAACTGAAAAATATAAAAAAAAATCACGAGGGAAGCAGTGTTGAACAAAATGCTTTGTTTGAGTGAAATAAAATATTTTGGTTTTCATTTTCACTTACATTTTGAAAAACAATTTTAATTCAAATAAAGTCAAATTCTAAACTGAAATAGTAAGTGGAAGCATTTTCATTTAGAAGGTGTTCAGTTGAAATGTTTTGACTCTTAGAGAAATATATATTTACAGAAACAATTCTGCAACTTCAACATGAATTTGTGAACTGTTTCTGTGAATCTGAATCTGCGTGTGTTGGTGGGAAAAAAGGTTTTGTCACAATTTTCCCCATCTATCTCTAATTATGGGACAGTCTTTAAATTACACATTATTTGTTCCACAGAAAACCAAAAAATTTGCTAATTTCATTTTCCCTGTATTCACGATATAATGATCTTTGTTTCAGAAAAAGGAACATTTAATTCTAAAATGAATACCATTCATAAAATGAAAACCATTACCATTCTTATTTACAGTGGGCATGCTTTGCCTTGTCTTTATAAATGTGAGGCTAACAACAGTTTATACATACATAGCTGCTCCAAAGAGGGTCTGTAAAAGCACCTATTCCAGGAAGAGGAATGTATTGATAAATTGTGTACTTAACTGCTTGACCACTCTTGAGTTTGTTATGAAATATACTTAGGAGGCTAAATAACTAATGTCAGGTTTATTGCCCTAACCCATGTACGGTACAGGAAAAGGGTTTTATGTGATATCAGTCTCTGGAAAGCCATTTCATGCAGTGATGTTACATTTACTTTATGCAGAGCATGTGATACCAAAGTTATATCCTAAAGCCACATCTTTATGCCCTACCTGCTCACAAATAAGAAACACCGCATACATAATCTACAAGTAAATTTCTACCTTTTTTTCCCCTGGTAGAATAGTGTACTCTTATCTTTTTGCTCTGAAAACATGCATTTCAGGCACCAAAAGGTGTGAAGCTACCCCCTAGATTTATATTCGGGTAAATCAATCATATGTCTTCTTCTCTTCCTTTGGGATATTTCTGAACATGCCTGTGAGAGTAACTCCCTTTCTGTTGCTATGGTAAAGCACTCATTTCTCCTGATCTTGACAGCTTCCCTATTTGCTCAAGCCAGAACTTACTTCAGTGAATTCAAGGGATTATGGAATACTTACCATACGTGAACAGGGTTATGTACAAATGTAGCCTAATTCGCCTATGATAACTGCTATTTGTGCTTAATGCGTGCAAATTATATATGGCATAGATAACACACAAAATCATTATGATATATATTAATGAACAAGGACAGAAACTGCTTCAGAGAAGGCTGGCCTCTGGGTAGCAAGACTGCATTTGTAGCCCTGAGCTGGGAAACTTTATTGTAATGTTTCCCATGTTTGTTAACTGCTGTTCAGTGCTGATAAGGATTCCATGGGAAAAAAGAGATATGGGTAATAGAAAGTTTTTTTCTTTCCTGAATCATTTCACCTATCATTGTTTACCTTCCTCAAAAGGATGTTCAGTGGAGCTGAGTGAGTAATTTGTTACAAATGAATTACAATTTTTGCTTCACAAGATGCCTGTTCACAGATTACAAATCTATTTATTCTTTGAATGATGTCCCAGTGGGTGCTCCACTCTGGTTGCTGGTGCGTCCTCGTGTCGGCAACCAGAGAGTTTTCTAGCAGTGCCCCACGGTGCACATGCCCTGGTGCCTCCTCGTGTCATTAGTGTCTGTTAGGCACGCATGCGGTGCAGCCCCCTCAGTTCCTTCTCTACTGTCCTCAGTGGTAGACGGAACTCTATTCTCGCGTCCCTTTTGTCATGATAAAACAACACAAAATAGTTAATTAGCCTCAGTTTTTCTCCTCTATCCAAGTTTTGAATCCCACCCAACCCGCTACCCTTGGGGAGGGAAAGAAGAACCCCATTTTTTTCTTCATCATTTACCCGGACTTCGTTCTTCCTCATGCCTGGATCCCCAGGCTTTAAACAGTGTGAGTTCCGCTGAGAGGCTATTCCTATTTCTGATGGGCATGCCTCGTGCATAAAGTCTCTAGGAGAGGCCCATCTAATGCAGAAGTGGGTGCATTGATCCAATCTTACAGCTAGAGCACATCGCGATTACACAAATAGGTTGAAGACATATCTTTTCGCAAAGTCGCTTCACCATGGGACAACTCACCTCCCAGACCTAACCTATCAGACGAGCTGAAAGGTATGGACAAAATTCATCCCTCTACCTCTTCTGGCAAGTCAAAGGTGGAAACCTGGGTTTCCCCGGCCAGATCGCTACTCCCAGTACCAATCTCTTCTAGGGTGAGCATCAGTGAGAGCCCGGCACCTCCAGTGCATCACCACCTAAGTCATCAGTACCATACAAAAGGGCCCACTCTGAGCCCAAACAAAAGCAGTCGGCACTGGTGGCGCTGACCGCACTGGCTGAATCTGTAACATCCGCTAGACACAGACCAGCACTGCATGTGGCACTGAAGATGGCACCGGATGCAGCACCGAAAAGACCCCGCACCGAGATGCCTCCCTCCAAGGCACCATCCCCGATGGCATTTGCAGCATTGAGTACCACACACTCAGCATCAGCACTGACACTGCAATGCACAGAGCACCATACACCCCCTTTCATCTGGGCCTTATTGGCACCTCCATCTCCATGCTCATCGGTGCAGTCCATTCATTCACCGAGATCACTGGTCAGTCTCCCCCAGTGAAGCTGGCACCAAGCCAAGCTTCTCATCTCAGCATTCAAGTCCAACTCAGCAGTACCCACCTTGGGAGTCTTTCTCCCCCAGACATCCTCACCCTTCTCCACCATCTCTTTGGTACTCTCAACATTGGCCGTATCCACCTCCCCCCACCCTGAACAGTGGCATCCTTTGGAATCTTGGTCTTCTCGTAGGAGCTATCATACTGCTTCATCAACAACATCAAAAAGGCCACCTCAGTCTCCTCAACCCAGACCATCAGCCACAGCACTGAACTCTCCGGAGCCAATTCAATCTGACTTGGACAACTCTCTATCTGAGGGGGAAGTTAGGTCCCCCCCTACATAATTCTTCCTTTTCACCAGATGAGGCTATCATTTCTATCACTCCGACTCCATCTGATGAGTCTAAACAGTTCCAAGAACTTTTTAAAAGAGTAGCCCTGGCAGAAGAATGGGATCTGCAGGAAGTGCAAAAGAAACAATATTACCTCTTACATACTTTACAGCCACCCACATCCTCCAGGATCACCCTCCTGATGGATAAAGCCATTATGGACCCCGCCGATAACATCTGGCAAACCCCAGCATCCTTTACCCCCACCAAAAGAGGGCTGACCACAAATATTTTATAACACCTAAAGGCATGGACTTTCTCTTTACACACCTGCCCCTGAACTCCTTAGTAGTCAACTCGATCAGACACAGGACAAAACAGCCCAACATAAGGTATACTCCAGAGGACAAGGACTATAAACGCATGGACGTCATGGGGCGCAAGGTGTACTCTTCAGGTACTTTGATTCTTAGAGCAGCAAATTACAGTTATGTTCACCAATTACAATTACTCTTAACTATTCTAAACTCCAGGACTTCTTACAGTTTCTTCCGGAGTTCAAGAGGCCAATTTTGCTCAATGTATGCATGAAGGGCATACCATCTCCCTCAAGGTGTTACAATCTGCCATTGATGTAGCTGACACTGCTGCCCAGATCACAGCCTCGGCTATCGTTATGCAGAGAGCATCATGGCTCCAAGCATCTGGAGTACCTAGGGACCTCCAGCAGAAAGTCAAGGACCTCCCCTTCGACAAGACCAACTTATCTGCAGCCAAAACAGATGAAGTCCTTCATTCAGTGAAGGACTCCTGCATGATCCTCTGGACTCTGGGCATATACCTTGTTCTCTTGAAAGGGGGCATGTGCAACACCTACCAGAGGCCCAGAGAATCATACAGTCCAGATATGACTTCTGCCAAAAACACAGGCTTCAACAGTGCAGACCTCAGAACCAACAATAGCAACCCTCGACATCCCACCCTTCATCACAGCAGCAGATGTGAAGGTTTGGTCGGGAGCTAGAAAGATATCCCTGCTGCTGTCACACCAGCAACTGGACAGCTACAGTTCACTTACAGTTTGACCCTTTTTATACCAATGGGCAAAAATAACATCAGACAGATGGGTATTGGAGCTCATCAAAGTCAGTTACTCCATCCCCTTCATTTATCTTCCTCCTACCCACACTCCCTGCCCTTTGCTCTTCAGGGACCACTCTCATGAGACCCTCCTTCAGCAAGAGGTCCTCCATCTTCTGCAAATAGGTGCGATAGGGCCAGTACCTATGGCCTTCCAAGGGAGAGGGTTTTACTCAACATACTTCCTAACCCAGAAGAAAAATGGCAGATGGAGACCCATTTTGGATTTAAGGAGGCTCAACAAGTACATCACAAACTGACGATTCAAGATGGTAACACTAGTGACAGTTATTCCAGCGCTAAACCAAGGACACAGGCTTTTGGCTCTCAACCTTCAGGATGCTTATTTTTATATAATGATTCATTGTGCCCATAGGTATTTCCTACAATTTATAGTGGGGAACCACCATTATCAGTTTAGAGTGTTCCCTTTCAGCCTTTCAACAGCTCCAAGTTTTTTCCAAGACTCTAGCCATTGTTGTGGCATTCCTACGCCATCAGTGAGTCATAATATCCCCATACCTGGATGATTGTCTCATAAAAGGCACACCCTTCCTGGAAACACAAGACATGGTCAACACCACCACCAATCTTCTACTCCATCTTGGTTTCCATATAAATTACCAGAAGTCCATGCTCCAGCCTACTCAAACTTTAGAGTTCATAGGAGCCATCACAGCCAGAGTAACATATTCAAGGCCGTTCACAACCTCATAACTGTGGTACATGCAACCTCCACTACAACGGTCCGCAAATGCCTCAAGATTTTAGGGCACATGGCCGCCACCGCTTATGTGGTCTGACTGGCCAGACTACACACGAGGTGCCTTCAGGCCTGGCTGGCCACACTCTACATCCCTTCCAGGAACCCCCTTTCCAAGATAGTCACTATTCCATGTCCTCATTTCATTGGAATGGTGGACGCATCCACACAACGTACTATGGGGTGTACCATTTCATCAGCCGACCCCGACAGTCACCATCTCGTCCGATTCATCCCTCGTGGGATGGAGGGTTCATCTTGGACCACATACTGTACAAAGCAAATAGTCCTTCAGTGAGCAAACGCTCCATATCAGTCTCCTAGAACTCAGGGCTGTGCATTGGGCATGGCTCCACTTTCTACCCCATATAGCCCACAAGACAATCAGCATCATGACAGACAATACAACCTGCATGTTTTATATCAACTGACAGGGTGGGGCCTCAACACTCTCCCTCTGTATGGAAGCCCTCAAATTATGGAACTGGTGCCTTGCACACCAAATTACCTGCATAGCCACAGACCTCCCAGGGATACTCAATGTTACGGAGGAAACTCAACTATATCTTTTACAACAATCAACGATTATCTGGGAGGTAGATACCCAAGCCCTCAAACATGTTTTTCTTTGATGCGGTCAACCAGACATAGACCTCTTCACAACCAGATGTTATGCTTTAAAGAAGTACACAGGATCTTTTTCAGGGGGATAAGGCAACACACCACATTTACTGATAGTATGACAAAGTAGCATATGCATTTACACACACACACACACACATACACACATGTCCTGCTACCAGTATGTTGCTCGGCCCAGCCTATTGGCCAGATAGGTCGGGTGCGAGCAAGGAGCTGGGTTCTTGTCCGGACCGATGCTCCACTTGTCAGGACAGGAACCCAAAGAACCATATAGGACACCCCATCCTTTATAGGATTTTCCTTCTATGCAGGTCTATGCATATCGCCTTGTCAGGCCTTAATCAGTCACTCAACATCACAATCAGTCTTCCTATGACATATGCTTATCGGAAAGAAGTTGTTCTCACAGTCATTTGATATCCATATGCTGATGACCCCTCGAGGGAACTAAGGGAGTCAGGCCTATCTTTTTATACAGTAAAGGTACATGCAGCAGCAATAGCAGCCTTTTACCGGACCACTGATGGCAACTCTTTCTTTTCAGATCCAAACACCAGACGATTCCTTATTGGTCTCCCAAATACTTTCCGTCTGTTTGTCCTGCAGTCCCCATTTGGGACCTTAATCACGTCCTTAAAAGTTTGACTAAACCACCCTTGGAGCCTCTAGCAACTTCCTCGTGGTTACACATATCCACGAAAGTAGCCTTTTTGGTGGCCATAACCTCCAGCAGGAGAGTGGGGGAGCTTGTGGCTAGACCCTCCACCCTCCTCCACAGAAAAATCTTGGGTTGCCAGTCCGAGGATGCACCAGCACCCAGAGTGGAGCACCCATGGGGACACACATCTTGAAGAACTCCCATTACTGCACAGGGAGAGTAAATCTTTTTTTCAAATTCTACCCAGAACATTTTTTTGGAATGGTTTCTGGGGTCAGATCCGCAGCTTGTGTAAATTGACACAGTTCCATAGACTTAGTGTAAACATTCCTGCCAGTAAAATTGTTCACTAAAATATTCATAGACAGTGAAGAGAACAGATCTGAGAATACAGTAAAAAAGAATTAGTTTTAAAATGAGATTAAGAGTAATGAAAAAGTCTGGTCTAGTCTTAATCCCATGAAGAGAGGCACACAGGGATACTCTTATAGTAGCTCATAATCCCAGTATATCAATGACAATTTATAAGTGCATGAAGTGTGTCTCTTTGCAAGATCAGAGCCTATTTCAGTAAGTGCTTTTGCAAGATCAGAGCCTATTTCAGTAAGTGCTTTGAAAGCTATGTATACAAGGTACTATGGAAAGAATCTCATTGAGTTTTATTAGTTTTTTTTTTTGAGTCAGGCTCTATTGCAAGTATCACTCTGTATTATTATTATTATTATTTGATTTTTATTATATGAAATTCTTTCTTTAGAGTAAGACCTTTATTGGTGATAGATTTTTCAGAAAGCTTCCAATTTGTTCATAACCTTCCATCTTCATCCTTCCACAACAAATACTCTCACCTATTAAGAACTTACATACCCATAGAGCCATCCATCAAGATTGCCCTGAAAACTAAACAATGTCTTAGGATTCTGAATATAGAACAAATATGAATTAATACACGCTGTACAGTATTTAATCACTGTAAGTAGATTGTTGCTGTTGTACTTTGCAGTGAGTATAAATTATCTCAATACTTTTATTATAAAATAAATATAATAGCACACGTTGTTCTGCAAACAGATGACCTATTGGTGTTCCACATGTATTTGTTCAATGGACACAAGGAAACTTTTTCTCAAGCTAGTTTTGAGAAGCATGGCCAGTCATAAAGCAGAATCATTTTGTTTGAAAATGAACCACTTGTTAAATGAACCATGATCCATGATTAGTACTTCTAACATTCTTTAAATCAATAGAAAGCTTTTTCATAACCCTTTGCCAATAGTCAGTTGTTTTAGATATAATATTAGTGTCCATTTTCAGTAATTTCAGGTGATTCTTTTTTTAATTCTCAAAACTGAAATACAAAATTACTCCCACTGTATTACATTAAGATGTCTGTTAAATCCAGGTGAAGTTTTTAAAAAAGAATCAGAATACAGTTGATGAATAGCTTTACATTTCTAGATGATTATCACTTATTTACAGGTCATTATAAACTTGCACTTGAGCCGTTCGTGTTATGAGTTTTAAAAATAATATTTAGCCAAAAAATGATATTAAAAAATAATTTAGGTGGTCAAATCATACACTCAAAATGCCAGACTTACAGATGCCTGCATCATCTTAATTCTGCCTCTTTATGCATCCAGTTTGTGAAATGAATGAAGCAGGTGTCTGTGGAAAATGTAGTAGGTGATAATTACAGACTGTATCATAATGCATACAGGCGAGGGTGGAAGAATTAATGTGTGGAAGAATTAATGTTTTATAGGCAAACTGTGTAATCTGACATTTCCTTACTTTTGAGTGCTTGTCTTTCCATTTAAATAACTTCTTTTGTGTGGAATTTTTAACTTTTTTTTAATTGAAAAGTACAAATAAATTCCTTTATATAGAGCTGTAATAAATCCTCTCTCACACTCATTTCTGTATTGTCAGCAAGGTTTGAGCCCTGTAGCAGAGCAGCATGTCTTGCTACCACATGAGCTTTGGCGGTAGCATGAACCTATTATTTTAAATAAGTGGCACAATGATCTCATGGATGGGGTATTAGTTTGGTATGTAAAATGTGTGGGTTCAATTCCCTGCTCTGTTACAAGATGCCTGTGTGACTCTGGATAAATCACAGTTGCCCATTTATGAAACAGGGATGCCAGTCCTTCATTACCTCACAGGAGAATGTAACAGATAGTGAGACAGTCATATATTCCCCACCACTATGATATGTAAGTACCAAAACTGGATTCAGTTGTTGTTCTGGCTAGCTGCCAAATTTTTTCCAAGAAATGCAAGCAAGACAAATGTAATGGTAATTTTTAACAGTTAATAACTCAGATAAACCTGGGACAAGGTTAAATGCATTTCTTTAGACTAAGCATTTATTTAAAAAAATTCAAAGACCTATGGTGAATAATTTAAGTGTTAACTTTATAAAAGTTTTTTTTATGGGACTCCTTACTTTCACAATGCCAGGCCTCTCAATGGAGTAGATGATCACTTGTCCTTTATTTGCATGTCACTTCAATAGTGATGTAGTTGTCTCTGGCCACACTGCCCTGTGAGAGAGGGGCTAAATATGGGATGATGAATTGTGTAGCCTGCTCTGGGAAAGAAGATGTGTGGAGTTTGTGCACTAGCAACAACATGTATATATGGATGCATATGACCCTAAATAATCACATATTTGAAGTATCAATTTTGCATATCTCTTCCAGCATTTCAGCTTGCTTTCTGCTCACAGAGTCATAGTATGACTTCAACTTTGGCCCGGTCACTCTTTAACTTCCCTTTCTGGCGGTGGGTTTTTTTTCAAACTTCCTTTGCACCAGTAGTATTAAGTGATCCTCACACCTGCTTCCCAGACTATGTCATTGGCTCTGTAATGTAGGCAGCCACTGTGTCATAGCTACTCTGCAGAAGATGATGTGGGAATCCAGGCCCATCCCATACTTTGGGTTCCAGCCCAGCACCCTGTGGTGAGCAGGTAGTTGGTCTGGGACTTCACTAATCTTACTTCTCTTTTCACAGGCCTACTTCCTATAGTGCTTCTCTGAGCTGCTTTTTCATCAGCCTTCCGAGTCAGGCCCCTCTCTCTGAGGCCTGCTAGAAAGACTCTTCCTCATGAGTTTCCATCCCTTTACTCGGGTGATTCTTATCTCCTTTTTCTTCTCCTTACCTCAGGGGAGAGAGATTTGCAGCCATGTAGATTGTTTGAAGGTCAGAAGTAGAGGTTCAAGAAAGATTTTTCAGAATGTGGTCTCCATCAAGATTGGTTATAATTGTTTGAAAATAGCATGAATGTGTTCCTATGTGAGATGGTAGATGTAGAATGGGGAGAGGCAGTGGGGGATTTTCTCCCTCTGTTGAAGCAGCTTCTCCCAGGGTACATTGGTGGCCTACTTCAGCAGAGAGGTAGATCACATTATGAAGTATCCTTGTTTGATGAAGGCAGTTCTATGTCTTAAAGTGTATATTTTGGACTTTCTCTTCAGAACAGATTCTGTGGCATACCTGAGAGCATTACTGGATTGATGACAGTAAGGGTGTGTCTAAACTACACCCCTTTGCCGACAGAGGGGATGTAGATTAGGCACATTGCTATTGCAAATGAAGCAGGGATTTAAATATCCCGCGCTTCATTTGAATAGAAATGGCCACCGCTTTTTGCCGACGCGGCAAAAAGCGGCAGTCTACAAGGGGATCGGTCAACAAGGAAAGCCTTTTCCGACCGATCCTGTAAATCTTGTTGCACGAGGCATAAGTAATAAGAAGGAAACTTGCCTGTAAAGGAACGTGATGGGCTTCTGTAAAGTCAACAAGTTGGCAAAAGTGTACAACATTCCCAAGCTCATCAGAAACAGCCTCCTCACAGACCAGAACACACTAACTCAAAGCAGCAGCAGAGATGCAAAACCTGTAGACGTATTTCCACTGCTATGATGATCAATACTCACTACTTCAAGATTCCTGCACATCCCTCTCACAACATGTGGTGTGCCTCATTCAATGTATCAAATGTGGCAGCAACATACTACAGACAGGCACTACACTATTGAATAAACTGACACAGAAAAATAAGACAAAAACACTCTATCACCTGAGGACAAACACTTTTCACAAAGTGGTGTAAAGGGGTAGTTAGTCTGTAACTTTAAAAACAATAAGCAGTCCTCTGGTACATTAGTGAATAACAAATTTATTAGGCCATGCATTTGCATGGGTAAAACCCACTTCATCACATGAGCTGGAATGAACATTATAGAATCCAGGTTACAGGCAACCCCTGACTTATGACCTCCCCCGACTTACAACCCCCCGCATTTACAACCGCCCTACTCCAGCCCAGCCTCTCAAACCCACCTGCACAACAAGCCACAAGGTCAGCAAGTCACCCACAGACCCAGACGGCTGTGGGTGCAGCTCGTGCCACTAGCTCTGGGACACGTGGAGCTGCCTCCACCCGGCACGCCCCCTACCGGCTCTGGGAGCAGCTTGTGTCGGGTCACCTCCACTCAGCAAAGCCTCTGGCTGGCTCTGGGAGCAGCTCATGCCTTCACCCGGCACAGCCCCCGGCCAGCTCTGGGCCCAGCGTCCTGGGAACTACAACTCCCAGGAGTCAAAGTGGGCCAGGAACAGAACCCCCATTTATATCATTGCACCTATGGGAAATAAGGGTTCAACTTATGACGGCTCAACTTAAATGGTACTCCAGGAACCAATTTGGTCGTAAGTGCAGGGGTCGCCTGAATATGTAACCACAAGAGGAGCTACCTGTCAATTGTTGGACCAGTGTAATGAAGTAAATGCTGGATGCATTTGCTATGGAGATGTGAATATCAAGGGTGGTGAAGTTGCCTTTGTAATGCGTTAATCAGTTAAGATCTTTATTCAAGCCTAAGTTGATAGTGTTGAACTTGCAAATGAACTCCAGTTCATCTGTTTTGCTCTGTAATCAGGTGATAAAATTATTTTGTAGAAAAACAACTACTTTTAAATCCATTATTGAATGTGGAGGGAGGTTAAAATGTTCCCCTTCAAAAGTGATCACTCTGTACCTGACCTCTTACATATCCTCCTCCAAAGAAATCTGCACAATCCTTTCAAAAAAAAAAATCATAAAGAGACTCTAAAAACCATGGACTTAACAGACATACTGGTTCCATGGCTCATTATAACAATTTGTAACACATTAAAGCCTGCTAACATTTAATTGCTAACTTCATTTTAAGTGGTCTCCTATAGCATATGTGAATCACTTATGCTAAACAATCTGTCCCAATTTGTGTTTACTTTGGATTCTCCGGTTTTCTTCGCCAGACCTGAAGAAGAGCTTTGTCATGTTTGAAAGCTTCTCCCTTTTACAAACATAAGTTGGTCCAATAAAAGATATTTTCTCACCTACCTTGTGTCTCTCTCATCCTGGGACAATCTGGCTGCAAAAATACCTCAATCAAAGTATACATAAATCACATTGAATGTTGACATGTCCTGAACTGTGCTGTATTTAAAGTACCATGCTAAACTTCCTGAACTTTTATATAAAAATGTTCTTATAAAAATCGCAGATTTTTGATTCACTTGTAATTCTTAAAAACAAAAAAAAGTTTCAGGTTGAAATAAATGAAAATTAGCAAACTATTCAGTGAATTGAAAAGTAAATCATTGTTGGGTTGCATTAATTTTAAAAAGTTTTGATTTTAAAATAAATTTAGACTGTGAACCAAAATGTCAAAATGCTCCATTTAAAAAAAAAGTGGGAGGAAAAAGTATTTTTTCAATGTTTTTCTTTTTATGATTTGGAAGAAATGACATGAATTTGCAAAACATTTCTTTGTCATCAAATATGTACCTTTTACTGAAAAAAAAATCAAACTCTATTCATTTGTAAGAATTGGCTCTGGTAAAGCAACTGATTTACGGCCTCACAAAAATAATTAAGCTGAGGCAGAAGATTTTTCCTGTAGTTTGAATTTATTTTCATTTTCATTTTCATATGCCTGTTGACTTTTTGAATTTAGGCAGGACCAGAAGCATCAATTATTGAGGAGGAATAGCTCAGTGATTGAGCATTGACCTGCTAAACCCAGCATTGTGATTTCAATCCTTGAGGGGGCCATTTAGGGATCTGGGGCAAATCTGTCAGGGATGGTATTTGGTCCTGCCATGAGGCAGGAGACTGGACTCAATGACCTCACAAGATCCCTTCCATTTCTATGAGAGAGGTATATCTCCATATGTTGTTATTATTATTATTCTAGTTGATCTGGCCAGAAAGTATTTCTTATCTCTTCAAAAAGCCTATTCTAATGAGAATTCTAGGCTAATTTCTAAGTTGAAGAGGTCAAGATAAGCTTTTAGTAATCATTTGAAATTTTAAGTGTTTAACCTAACCAAATCCTTTGCTAGTTATAGAAAATATATATAAAATACTACCTTTCAGAATTTTGAATTCTTTTGCAAGTCAATTAAACAGGAGTCTTGTGTTGTTTCTGAGAAACTCTTTGTGATCACTGGATGTTAAGTATTCTTACTTGCACTGCTGACTGTAAATTTTTACCTGGTTTTGATGTCTCTATTAGTAGTCATCAGAAGAAAAAATATGCACATGATGGTGACCAAAGTTAATTCTTTGAATGCATAATCAAAACGGGAGGGTGCTAGAGTGTGCGGATGGAATCTAGTTTATAATTAAACATCTGTCAGCATTTTGACTATTAATTCTTATTTTCAGAGGTTGGTAATAAACTTCTGTTTCCAACTGAAATGTAGCTATTTTAAATTTGACTTTGGAACAAACAGAAATGGTATTGATATGGGGAATCTTTTTGTTGAGGGGAATGCTCAAAAAAGCCTATGTACATTTCAGAGAAACTTTGGCACAAAGGGCTAACCTTTATGGAGACTTTCATTCAGTTTTCATATTAATTTAGTGAAATCTAGAATTTGGTAATATCGATATTACATTTACTGTATGCCTGTCAACTTTAATATCTAAGGAACTCAAAATGTTTTAAAAGAGCATCTGCAAATTATACAAAGGCATTGCTTCATCCACCCGGCCATGCAGGCAAATTTAAGGTGAAATGTAACATATATTTAACAGTGCACCACAATCCTACAAAAGAATTTTAAAATAGGAAATGAATATTGCCTCCAGCTGCGAATAACAGGGAATTTTATATAGGCAGAATTTAGCTACCTCCACTGGAATTTTGTGACAATACCACGGCTAAATGTATACTCTTACAAAGATAACCATTGAAACTTTAAGTATCAGAGGGGTAGCCATGTTAGTCTGGATCTGCAAAAGTGACAAGGAGTCCTGTGGCTCCTTATAGACTAACAGATGGATTGGAACATAAGCTTTCATGGGCAAAGACCCACTTCGTCAGATGCATGTAGTGGAAATTTCCAAAGGCAGGTATAAATATGCAGGCTAGAGATAAAGAGGTTAATTCAGTCAAGGAGGGTGAGGCCCACTTCTAGCAGCTGATGTGGAGGTGTGAACACCAAGAGAGGAGAAACTGCTTTTGTACTAGCCATTCACAGTCTTTGTTTAATCCTGAACTGATGGTGTCAAATTTGCAGATGAACTGTAGCTCAGTAGTTTCTCTTTGGAGTCTGGTCTGGAAGTTTTTTTGCTGCAGGATGGCTACCTTTAAATCTGCTACTGTGTGTCCAGGGAGTGTTTTCCTACAGGTTTTTGTATGTTGCCATTCCTAATATCTGATTTGTGTCCATTTATTCTTTTATGTCGGGACTGTCAAGTTTGGCTGATGTATATAGCAGAGGGGCATTGCTAGCACATGATGGCGTATCTTATATTGGTAGATGTGCAGGTGAATGAACCAGTGATGGTGTGGCTGATCTGGTTAGGTCCTGTGATGGTGTCGCTCATGTAGATACGAGATCAGAGTTGGCACCGAGGTTTGTTGCAGGGATTGGTTCCTGAGTTAGAGTTACTATGGTGCGGTTTATAGTTGCTGGTGAGAATTTGCTTCAGGTTGGCGGGTTGTCTGTGGGCGAGGACTGGCCTGCCTCCCAAGGCCTGTGAAAGTGAGGGATCATTGTCCAGGATGGGTTGTAGATCACTGATGATGCGTTGGAGAGCTTATGCTCCAATACATCTGTTAGTCTATAAGGTGCCACAGGACTCCTTGTCGCCATTGCAACTTTAATTACCATATTTTGCCAGGACTCCAGCTGTTTATTTTACTAGAAATACAGCAGCACTGTTCTTTCTAATATCCTATTAGGGATTTGCTTGACTAGGTACTCAAAACAAATCTCTGAAAATTCTTTCCTGTATCATCTCAGTATTCTTCAGGAAGCTGCCATCCAATAGAACTAATTTTGCCTGATTCTGATTAACTTGTGAGATCTGATGGCTTCAGAGTATGTGGTTATATAGTAATGCAAGAGTTCATTGTGCTGGATATAGTGTTGGGCATAGGTGTGCCTTTTGTCACTTTATACCAAATTGCTAACATTATTTTAACACATTTTTGGGGGTAAAGAAATACTTTATAATTGTGATCAGTGTCATGAATACATCAGCACAACATTTATTTTTGCACAAGGAAATGGAATCTCTGTCTTCCCACTTGTGCGAGTTTACCCAACAGAGCTTCTAGGCTATGCTTAAGTTCCTGACAGTATGGGGTTGGAAGTTTGCTTTGTTGAACCTCTCTGTACAAAGGCAAAGTTTTCCTAACTAACAAGGTGGGAAGGATTCTATTCTCCAGTACATATCAACACAAATTTTATGCATGTTAATGAGAGAAATAACTCATACCACCCCCAAACAACACAATCTGTTTTTTTTTCTCAAGAACTAATTAGTCAAGGTCGGCTGATGTTCCTGACGTTGTATGTAGTTGATAACAAATCTTAGAGGGGTAGCTGTGTTAATCTGTAACTTCAAAAAAAAACACGAGTAGTCCTGTGGCACCTTAGAGACTAACAGAATATATGGGATCATGAGTTATCATGGATAAAACCTCTTCATCTGATGAGATGGAGTGGAAATAATAGAATCCAAGATATATATAACAGCAAAAGCAGTTACCTGTCAATTGTAGGACCTGTGTTAATGAAGCTAATTAAGTGGACCGGATGTGTCCTACTCATAGCTTGTGAAGTGAAAATGTGAATGTCAAAGGCAGAGGAAATTGGATTTCTAGTGCATTAACCAGTTCATATTTTATTCAAGCCCAGGTTGACAGTGTCAAATTTGTAAATGAATTCCAGTTCAGCAATGTCTCTGTGTAATTCGATAATACAATTTTATTTTACTTAACCAGATACTAACTGGTTAACACACTACACAGCCATTTTCCTCTGCCTTGGACATTCATGTTTTCACATCAAAAGCTATGAATGGAACACATCCAGCCCACTAAATTAGCTTAATTAACATCAGTCCTACAATGACAGGTTTTACTATTATATATATATCTTGGATTCTGTTATTTCCATTCCAACTCATACGATGGAATGGGTTTTACTCATGAAATATGATAATATTAATACAAAAGCTTATAAATTCTTTCAAAGATGAACATTTTTAAAAGCCCTTTGCCACTGACATCACACTTTAATTATGTTGCCAGTCATTAATATTTATGTACAGATTAGAGGGGGAGAAACTATATATATTTAGAAAAAAAGCTAATGGTAAAATATGAGAGGCAGTAGCTAGACAACTAATTAGCAGACCTTGAAAGGTTTTTCATTTCAGAAGATTACATGATAAATTATTAATGTTTTCTGAATACAAGCAGTATTATCTGAAAATTAAATTATTGTTTTGGATTACAGAAGATTTAAGCAATATTGTCTCTTAAATGCAAAAGATTATCTTGCATTTATATCAAAATAGAGGAAGCAGCTTGAGTGAAAACTTTATTTTTTAGTGTAGCATTATAAACAAACTTTTATTTGTTGTTTTAGGATCTTCATGGGATTTAGCAAAGCTTTCTACTTCTAAAAGCACAGGGTAGTTTATTAATTGAAGCCCTTGTCAAACTATGTTTTCATTTATTAAGGAAATTTATTAAGTCTAATTTTAAATGACTGAAATGATGGAGTTTTGACCATTTCCTGTAGAGTACCGGTATTGTGTTATTGAATAGTTTCAATATTATGAAGGGTTTTTTTCTCACTTCTTTGTGTAAAATGAAATGGTGCTAAATCCCAGTACCGCCATCATCATTCTCAATCTACTGTGAATCCTCAACATTCAGATTTGCCATGAATGGGCAGGAAAGTTTCTGTGATGGTGGTGGTTGACAGTGGGGGTTGATAGGTTTTTCCCAATGTTTCTGTCTAATATTGTCTTTAATCACTGTGTACATGTTTTGAAAAGTGACTTTTGAACAAAATTAAATAAATCTATTTTGAGATTGCTAAACATTGTGCCACTATGGCATTTTCATTTACATAATTCAGAAAGTTTCTCCTACTGCCATAATGAAAATGTTATTTAGCCTACAATTTAACTAATAGTTGAAGTGTGAAAATAATTTGGGTTAAAAAGCTGAATTTGTATGTATTTTATAAGATTCTGTTGAGGCAGGAGGTGCTGGGAGGAAGGGAGAAGAGTTGAACTGTCAGGCTCTCAGCAGGTGGTAGGTGTTGGGATGGGAATTGGTTGCCAGTGGGTGCTAAACATCCACTATCTTTTTTCTAAGAGTTGGAGCACCCACAGAGTCAGCTCCTATTGTGTCAATTTTTTGTTAGTATCTGTATAATATTTGGGGTTAATATTTTTCAGTTTTCAAAGAAGAAAACAAGGGTTAAATGAAAGAGGAGGTCTGTAAATCCTTTTAACCATAGGGGAGTGTGTGACAGATTGGATTACAGAGGTCCCCTTAGAGCTGTCACCCGGTGTGCTGGTCATGCCAATAAGCCCACCTGCCTGACTTCTGGGGTGCATCACTACCCTGTCTTCCTGGGCCAGAAGCGCTGGTATTTCCCATAGCTAAGGCATAGAGTTGGGGTTACACCCCTGCAGCAGAGCAACACAGACTCTGGACCAGCTCAGCTCTGGGAGGGCTCAGTGATGAAGCTATTGACAGTGTAACCCACACACCTAGTTTGGTTCACTATCCAATGTAGTGGCATTGACCACTTACAGCAAGACATAAGAACAAGTGATCTCTATAGCCCAAGCTGAGAGCCAGTAGGCTTTATTGCTCAAGCTGCTGTACTAAGCTGCAGAGGTCCCAGGTTCAAATCTGCTCTGTGGTGATTATAGCAACACCCAGGAACACAGCTGCAATGAGAACCCCAAACCCAGGAGCAGCTTAAGGAGAGCTGCTGGCAACTGGCGCCCTAGGCGGAATGTGCAATCGGTGCCCCCGCCTCCATAGCCCTCAATGGTGTGACATCATCATTAGCACTGCATTTAACGTGGTGCCCTAGGCAACTGCTGAAGTTGCCTACATCCACGGGCTGCCCCTGCCAACACCCAAATAAATCCATCTAGCTTGGTCCAAAAATTTTACAAAGAGAAAGCTTATGAGGTCAGTCCTCTTTATCAATGAAAGAGAGCTATGCACATTGATAACTATTAAGCATTTTGCCTAAAGCATCTTCAAGTTATGCTTATTCATATTCATAAATCAATTTTCATAAAGTGTGGTGGGGTTGAGACAGAGTGTTGTTGCTTTTAGGTTAGAAGTGAAATAACCAAGGATCAAGTTTCCATTTATATTTTCATTAGCCTATAGCTCAACTGCAACCTTCTCTCTTGCTATCTTACCTATTTAGAAAGACAAGGTGGTGACATACTGTTTTATTGGACCAACTTCTGTCAGCAAGAGAGGGACCTGCTTTCAAGCTTACACAGGAGTCTTCTTTAAGCCTGAAATATGTATTCAGAGTGTCACCGCTAAATACAAGCTGAAATGTTTAGCATAAGTAGCTAACACGAATTTCAAGACACCATTCAAGGTGAAGTGGTCTGTTCACATCCCTCCAGCCCCAGGGAGAAAAAATGGTAGAAGGAGGAAAAGCAGCTGTGGGTGGGGGGGGATGCTAATGGATTATGTATTGTTGTAATAAGCTATACATCGTGGGTGCGTCTAGACTGGCAAGATTTTGCGCAAAAACTTGCCAGCTGTCTACACTGGCTGCTTGAATTTGCGCAAGAGCACTTATGTTCTAATGTAAGAATTCAGTGCTTCTTGCGCAAATACTTTGATGCTCCCGTTCAGGGATAAGCCCTCTTGCGCAAGAATACTTGCGCAAGAGGGCCAGTGTAGACAGGCAGCTTAATTTTTGGCGCAAGAAAGCCCGATGGCTAAAATGGCCATCAGAGCTTTCTTGCACAAAAGCGTGTCTATACTGGGCACGGATGCGTTTGCGCAAAAGCACTTTTTGCACAAAAGCATCCGTGCCAATCTACACACTCTTTTGCAGAAATACTTTTAACGGAAAATCTTTTCCATTAAAAGTATTTCCACAAAATCATGCCAGTCTAGACGCAGCCCCACTGTCTCTATACAGCTCAGTAAAGTTAAGTTGTGAATTTTTGCTCATAGGTGCTTCCTTTGAAAGACTTGTGAAGTTTTCCTTTGAGGATAAGGACTGATAGCTTAGATATAGTGAGTGCTTGGTGAAAAGTGTTTATCCACAAGTGATAGAGTGTTTGTCTTTATCATTGTCCAATGTAAGTTCATTCAAGAATGTAGTGATTATCTGGTTGCACACACATAATTGCTCTGACAATATTTAGTCCACTGGATGAGGTAAACCATATTCTATGATAGGTATGTGCAGGGCTCATAGATCTTGAAAAGTGTGTTGTAGGAGAAACTCCCAAACTGGAAGGAGAGCTCTGTCTTGTTTGACTCACCAGCAGAAGCTGGTCCAGTAAATACATTTCCTCACCTACTCTCCAATATCCTGGAAACAAAACAACTGTAACACTGTTTTCAACTATTCCGAAGACATCACAGATCAGAATATCCTGGTCTCAACACATGCCTGATGTTACCTTATTTTCACTAAAGACCAACCTAGGGTTACACATATATTGCTTTTATTAAATGCCGCTGTTGAATTAAACGGAGAAAAGGGATTGAACCTAATCACACACGTACATTCATACACTCATATACAAACAAACAAACCCTGTCTTGCTTTTGCTTAAAGTTTCCAGTCTGTTGCTCACATTAAGTCTCTGGCCAGGTGAGGAACGGGGGCTTCCCTTGGTCTGTACCAATGCTCCAATCTTCATGAGACCCAGAGATTGATGCAAGACGCCCCATGTTTTATGGGACTTTTCTCCCATTCAAGTCTATACATTTTGCTGCGTCCATTCTTAATCAATCACCATTTTAACTTATGTTAAATGTGGAAGTCATTCTTCTTTGCCAATTGACATCAGTATGTTGGTGCCTCCTTCCCAGTGTTATTTCAAGGCTGTCTTGTTTGTAAAAGAGTGATTGCTTTGAACACTCCAAGGCCTTCCATAATGTCCTGCATCAGTCTGCTTTATTTTGGGCCTCAATTTATGGTACCTTAACACCTCTTCTCCAAACACATTCCAAACTCATTCACTCCCCCCTCCCTATGAACTACACAACCATTTCACACATGGGAAAAGGGTTACAATTGTCCATACAAAACGTATCAATCTATTTCAGTACAAAGAATCACCACACCAGGGAGGGTCCAAGGCCACCCCAACTCTTCCACCCACTTAGCCGAGAGGCTAAGGCCATCCCGACCCTTTCCCCGTGCCCTCAGCCACCGGGAGAGGCTGGGTTGAAGCTGTGCTGGGCCAAAGCCATACCAGGCCTGGTTCTCTCCCTGGCTGCTGGGGGGCGGGGGGTCAAGACCGAAGCCAAGCCAGGCCCAGATCTCCCCCCTACCCCTGGCTACTGGGCAGTGCTGAGGCCATGCTAGCCCCAGCTCTCACCCCTTCCCCACACCCCAGCCTCAGCAGCCCCGGGTCTCTGCCCACAGCCACCACGGAGTGTGAGGCCAGGCCAGTCCCAGCTCTACCGCTCTCCTCCTAAGAGCCCCAGCTCTGTCCCCCTGACTTCGCCAGGTCTGGCTCTCTCCCTCTGGAGGATTGGGCTGGGGCCTTGCCATGGCAGGCCTAGCTCTCTCCCGCCAGCTGCCAGGGGGGTTGAGCCGGGCCTGTCCAGAGGCCACACGACTCCCATCCCACCAAGCACAGGGGAGGCAGGAGGGAAGAAGCTGCATGGCTCATGGCTCCCCAGATCACTGGGGGGCAGGAGGGAGCCCTGCAGCTGAGGATAGAGGGAGAGGCTGCAGGCAGAGGGATGGGCTGTGGGATGCAGAGTGACAAATGACATCACTCTGTCATCTCTCAGGAAAATGTATATATATAGAGAGAGAGAAAAAGAATTAACTATTTCTTTTGAATCTCATAACTATAACAAAGAAAGCAGCACCCAGAAACTATTCTTTGTACTTCACTGTGAAATAGTTACAAAACTTTTGGGGAAATAGATGATCCATTTATCTCATTTATGTTAAAATGCTTCTCTGGGTTGGTTTTGCTCATTTTTCATACTTTACATAAAATCATTGGTTGTATATCTCATTGAAACAGTGTGCTTGAATTACTGCATCATTGTTTCCTTTCTCTGTATGAACTTTTGCAGTGTAAACAAATTACCAAGAAGAAATGTTTGTCACTGTGGAATGACTGAGTTGACTTAATGTATGAATGCAGTCAACCTGATCTAAGTGACAGCACATTTACAAACAAATTATACTTCTGAAAGATCATCATAACTGTTTGTTTTTTGCAGTAGCACATAATTTACATTCAAAATTATACAGAATGTCAATGCTCTTCAAGTTTTCAATTCAATGTTCAGGCAAAAGTAGCTTGGGCCAGACCTGTGATTGATAGATCACCATTTAAGTGCTGGTTAGCGTGATGGCCCAGTGACTGTTATGAACCACCTGGGGTGGCTACCTTGTGTTTTTTCTCAGCTCCTAATGTGAGAGTTCTCTGTTTATCTACAAAACCACTCTGATGAGTAGCTGAAATGCAAAATTCTTTACACTTTATGTTAAAGTATCTAACATCTGTTTTCCAAAAGAAGATGACTCTCCATGCACATCCTGGTCTGTGTTTCAAGACCACTACCAATGATAAAACAATTTAGGTTGTGATGGTACTGTTTATAATATATATATCTACCCTCTAAGAACTGGAATTAAAGAACACGAGTTACCAAATAGCCATCCGGTAGTATTGATAATGATAAGTGGCAAACTATAGAGATTCAATTTTAGTAAACCATCAACCAAGATTCTTATCCAAAGAATCTGAAATTCCTCATCCTGAAAAATTAGGCTCAAAATCTGATGAGGACAGAACTTCTTATATGATATCCCTTACATTTTTGTCCAGCTAGAAATGCTTTGAGAACAATTCAAAAGAAAGCAGGTTGAAAGTTCCATGGAGTAGGGATGGTGGCAATAAGCAGCATGTGGTAGTCATAATAACCATAATTAAAAGGTAATAATCATAATACACTTTTTTCAACCTCAAGAGGTAGACAAACTTTAAAGGGTGACAGTTCCAGGATACAGAAATTGGCAGAGGTATAGTGCCTGTGATTTATCAGGAGTGCAACAAGGATCACTCAGAATGATAGGATGGAATTTTCTTCCTTTTTGTTTGTTTATTTGTTTGTTTGTTTAATGTCTAGACAGTAAAACCAGAATTTTTTCCTAATCACTTGCCAACCAGTTGTTAAAAATAAAATGAAGTAAAACATTAGAGTACAAATAATAAAAGTGATGTCACACAGAAAAAAGATAATTTGTTAAGATGCTAAATAACAGTGCATTCTATCTTCCCCATAACTATAGATTTCTAAAAATAAGATTTCCTCTTTACAAGAGAAAATTGTTTTGACAACAAGAAAAGTGCTTTCCAGAGCTGAACTTGAGATGTACTCATTGATCATTATAAGAATGTTGTGTTGTTTTTCATGTAGGAAGTCTCAACGAAGTTAATGTCAATATAGTGATAGCCAGGCTTGTTATAATTGTAAATCTCAGCATCACTTTTTTTAATCTCTTTATTTGGGAAGTTTTAACAGGTTTGCAAATCATTGCTATGTAAGCATCAGAGAAAAAATGATAATCATTACATAGTTAGAGAAATATTATACTGTAATAGAAAAATCAGATCTCTCCATTTGACAGGGTATTATCATTTTACAGAGTGAACCTTTTTATGCTATGCAAGTCATGATGTCTCGAGTGATTTTATTAAATTCAGTGAAATTTCTGATTACATCTTTTTTATCAAACACGACATGTTTATTAAATATTAAAATATGTAAAAATATCAAGAACATCACTAAACAGGTGTGTTGGGTTATTGTTGCAGGTCAATTTATTTTGCATGAATTTATTTCAATACATGACAACCAAATATCTAAATATTTGTTGTCCTGTGTCTATTTTGCTGGATATGTAATTAGAGTATTAATATTTTAGAAGCTTAGCATTTGATAATCAAATGTAACTTAGGACTAAATTATGTCATATAATATCTCCTACAACAAACAGTTTATTTCACCAAATTTCCGGAAAATATCCAGTTATATAAATTTTAAAAAGGAGCTGAGCAGATTAAAATGCAAAGTAAAACAGTTCACTTTTTCAGCCTTTAACAGGTTTTGATTGCGTCCAACTTATGGCTAAGTTCCAGTCTTTTTAGTACATGGTGTTTGTGTGTGTGATGGGTACCTACGTGTTGTGATTTTCAGTGATTGGTGAGGCATTTTGTCTGCAAATTGCAGAGCAGAAATGTCTCTGAGAGACCTTCCTTAGAGGAATGAGTTTAGAAGTAGAATTTACAACATGGACTGTTAACTGTCACTAACATAACCTTTAGGTGGTATCTGATTCATGTGGAGTAGGAGGTGAGTTCATTGTCATGGTACCACCTCAGCTGTTTTACACCATCTTTGACATGTACAATATTGCTGGACATGCTCTTTAAACCCTTTTGTCTTGTTCAGAGCGCAACAGCTGCAGTCCTTGGGCTGTGTCCTGTATGTACACCTGAGTAAAAATCAGAATTTCTGTCCCATTTGGAAATTCTGATATATTGTCATTTATTTTCATCTCCAAGTAGGATTAAGTCAAGAATTTATTTTTATGAAAAATAGCTGAGAAAAGTTTTGATTCAGAAATGTCAAAATGTTTTTATTAAAACAAAATATTTTGACATTCCCAAATTGAAACTTTTAATTTTGTTATGTTTAATCAAATTAATCCATGGAAAAATCATTTGGACCAATAATGCCTGACCAACTCTCTTTGTATTGGAGTGTGTCTGGAGGGGTAGCATTACTGTTTTACCCTTCCCCATCACTGCAAAGTACACAATTTGACTATTAGTGTCCTCTTGCTATTCTTCTGTGTCGTGGTGTGAGCATACATTTGTGTGCATAACTCAGTTTAATTGATGTGTATTATGAGAAAAATCTGAGAAGGAATATTTTTCTAAATATTCAAATATGCTTGAAAATCTGACCCAGCTTTTTTGAACAATTAAAAAGGGATTCACAGGAAAGAAGGACATCTCTGTTAGTTTAACAGTTTAGTCTTATCATGAGTAACATTTGACTTTTGCTTGCTACTGCTTTTTAAAATTTCCTTTTCAGAATGTATTGTTTGGATGAAACCGAGTAGGAGGAACTCCTTTCAGGACAGAGTTTGTGGTGTACATATATTATTAATTATCATGAACATGTACTATTTCCACGTACTTTTAAAAAATCACTCTTCATATTGGCTGCAATAATATATGCAATTGTTTGGATATTTAGACCAGTGTGATTCAACCTTGAACAGTTGAACAGCCAATTAGTTACTGAATGGAGCTGCAGAAAACCGTAAAATAAGCATGTCCAGTATTCTGGCATTGGGTTGATTAAATTGCCGTCATTGCTCAAAGCAAAAATGAAATAATTTCAGAGCAATGTAAGGACAGCTATTATTTTGTGTCTTTCTGCACTTCCAATTGTAGCAATATTTTCTCTTTTTACCACACCCCTTCTGTTTGCTGGAAAAGACAGAAGAAATCCTGACAAATTCAGTCAATTTTTGTAGTGCTTTCCAGTTTTGCATGCAATAATCCAGCACAGGAAGTGTTGTTGCGATCTGTACTTGACTTGCTATGTGGTTAGAACTGTGCATTTAACAAGAGCCTGTATAGAACCCTAAAGAACTCAAAGAAGTAAATTCTAGTCTTTCTTTCAATTTGTGAAATCCTAAATAAATCAAAATTTGGCCCAAGCCAGTAGAAAATGTGATTCCTTCTCTCCTAAAAGCCATAATGATAAGAGATGCCTTGTCAAAGGAGAATGAGAAAAAAGTCTCCAATAACCTACCACTTTTCACTTAAAGTAGGGTTGATTTTTTTAAATAATTTCTAGCCTGTATTTCTTTGTGTATCTAATCTGTCCAAGAATATGTAATCAGGTCCATGACCGCCTTGGGGATTAGCCAGGATGACATTTCAAGACACAGGATATTGTATATAAAAAATGGAGTACAACAACAAAAAAAGTAGAATGGGGATTGAGGACATTTTAACCATAAATGTTTATGCTTTTGTTGTTTTGCCTGTTTCCCTGAAAACTGTATCGTCAATGGAGGAACCAACATAATATATCATATTTCAGTAGATTAGCTGTTCTCCAACTATGGGTCAGGATGACAAAGTGGGTTGCGACCCCTTTTTAATGGCGTCATCAGGGCTAGATTAACTTGTGGGGCCCAAGTGCCACTACCCAGGGTCAAAGTCAAAGTCTGAGAGCTTTAGCCCTAACTGTCTGGATTCAGGTTACAGGCCCCTTGACCAGGGCTGAACCCTTGGGCTTTGGCTTTGAGCATCCCACCCCCCAACCTGGGGCAGCGGGGCTCTGGCAGGTTTAGGCTTTGGTTCCCCCTTCTGGGGTCATGTAGTAATTTTTGTTCTTAGAAGCAGATTGCAGTGCAGTGACCTTTGAGAAACCCTGCTCTAGATCATAATAATGAATTCTATTGTAATATCTAGATGCATGCATATGTGATTTTTTTTGCCTTGCCTTTGGGCAATAGTTAATATTTGAGGTTTCATAGGAAGGACAGCCCCTTCCCTCAATACTGTTTATAACCAGTTATAAATTCATGGATTTTAAGGCTTGAAGGCATCATATGATTAACTGCTCTGACCTCCTGCACAGCACAGAGCATAGAATTTCATCCAGAATTCCCCAAGCCCACGGTTTTTTGTTGTTAGAGCATATCTTTTAGAAAGACCTCCTTTATGCAATGTTTCCAGGGGAATATGCCACCTGAAGAATTTAAATTCTATTAAAGAAGCATTAACAGTGTGTGGAGATAAATGAAGTGTTCATCTGTGAGCACATTTGATCCCCCAGGACTCTTCAGCATACTATGTAGCTTGGGCTTCATAGAGCCTTTAAGAAAATAAAATAATATCTTATATCGGTTAGGTAATATGCTGCTCACTTGTGTGACCTTGATTGTGCATCTCTGGCTTCTTTTTTTACTTTTGAGTTTTCCTCAAACCAAACATTTGTATTGGTTTTCGCTGTAGTTTGGTAAAAGAGAGATTCTGTGAAAAGAAAAAATTCTTATGTATTGTTTACCCTATCAGGTATGTATTTTGATCTTTGCTTAAGACTCAGGCTATGTCTAGACTGCATCCCCCTGTCGGCAGAGGGATGCAAATCAAGCACTTGGAAAGTGCAAATGAGCCCGGGATTTAAATATCCCAGGCTTCATTTGCATACTCACTCATTTTTTGAGGAGTACAGTATCTGCCAAAAAAGTTCCCTGGCTGTCGGCAGAGCTGCAGCTAAATTTTACTTTCACTTTCGAAAGGGCGTGTGATCGGCACAGCGCCCAAACGTGAGTATGCAAATGAAGCCTGGGATATTTAAATCCCGGGCTCATTTGCACTTTCCAAGTGCCTAATCTACATCCCTCTGTCGGCAGAGGGGTGTAGTTTAGACACACCCTAAGAGACCTATAGAATTTATGTGAATAAGAAATACAATGTAAAACAATAATACTCACATTCTGTATCTGTCTAGGCCATTGTGATATTTTTGAAATTATCCTCAATCTCCTAAGTGGTGAAATTGTGACATTTAATATATTCTCTTAGTATTTTAGAATATTATTCCTAAAATATTGTCCATGAAGCATTAATATTACCAATATGGAAAGCTCTATCCTCAGTTAGTGAGGTATTTGAATAATATCACAAATGTCAAGCTAGACTATAATGTGGCAGTCATAAGAAACATCCTACATCTGAACTGCGCCAATTTGGTCTTTATTATCCCTTGCTCTCTGGGGTATGAATCAGTGTTGCTTCTATGATTTAACATCTGTGAATGGAGTGAGTTTTGTCTTGTGCGTCACTACTGAGGTCATGTGTATTTGTTCAGATGTATGCCACTCATCTGTTACTAATATATATTTTTTTTTAAAATTGTTATGGAAGAAAGCCCCACTTATTGTGACAGATGCAATGGCTCCTGCCCCATATTCTGTCCTGTTACACAGCTAGCACCCCTGTCTCCTCCTCCACCCCCAAGTGCTTCCCCCTCCAGCCCCATGACCCCAACTCTCAGTGGCAGCAACTACCCGCCAGCTCCACAGCCCTAGCTCCTGGTGGCAGCAGCTGCCCCCAGCCTCATGGCCCCACAGCCCCAACTCTCTGCAGCAGTAGCTGCCCACCAGCCCCAAAGCCCCTATCCCAGGTGGCAGCAACTGCCCGCCACATGGCCTTGGCCTTGGCAGTAGCCACCTCTCAATATGGCTTTGGCCCCTGGCGTCAGCCAGAGCAGCCACCTCCTGTTGCGGAAGTGGCCACAGCCCCGTCCCCACACCCAACCACCACACAGCTCCGGCCATGAAAGCAACCATGTCACTCACCTTCCAGGTCCAGGAAGGTGAGTGCTGCTGTTTGGCTCAGCAAAAGAGGTGGGCGGGCTCAGAATTTTTTCTGCACAGCCGCACAGGCATGCACCTGGGAGGGAACACTAGTATGAACCCTTTTCTAGCCTTTTGCTGATTTGGTTTGCTTCCCACAATGTGTTGCCTTACCTGCACTGGCTGGAACATTAGTTGGAGATGAGAAAACAGAGTCAAGCCCTTAACCACTTCTTGCCCCTGCTTGCCCTTCTATGGTCTCCCATGCAGAAGGTGGAGCAGATGTCTAGCAGCAGATATTCCTCTGTCCCACACTGCTATCCAAGATACAAGTAGAAAGCGTTGGGGTGCAAGAATCATCTAAAGCAGGATGTCTGAGGCCCTACATTCCCATTGACTTCATTGGGATATGCAGGCCTTCAGAACTTCAATGGATTTGGCCCAAATGGCTGTTGAGTACTTTTTTTGAATGATACCATATACTGTATCAGAAAAAGAACACTCAGTGGATGGCATGGTTTCATAACACAGCTTTGCTTAACTGTGGCATATTTGCTTAATTACATTACAAAACTGATATTTAAAAAAAACAACAACAGAAGTATTTTCCCAATAATATGTGAACCCAGTAAGAAACAACAGAAGTAGTTTCCCAATAATATGTGAACCCAGTAAGATACTCGTCTTCATCTTTATAATGAAAAAAAGATTGAATGCCTGAATCTTTAAGTAAGTTGGCCAAAACTTTTTGGCTACTGAATTTGAACGTCCTTAAGCTTCACAGGAGATTTACTTTATGGGGAAGAATGAAATATTTTTCCTAGATAATTTTCAGTAGATAGAAAATCAATTTAAAGACTAAAAATATTCCTAAATCATCAGAAGGGCTGTGCTACTTTTCTAGTCAGTGAAGCCTATTTCTCCCAGGACTATAAAGTTAAATGCTAGTGCATTCTGCCAATGTATATAGCATGTGATATTAGAGTATAAGAACTTGAGAAGGTTAAGTGTACGAGTTGGGGAGTAATTTTTAAATGTAGTTTGATAGAGAAGAAAGAAGAGGGTTGTTTTTTAAATTGCAATTTTTAACAATAAATGTATTAGCCATCAGGGAATGATACTGCAGGAAAGTACGTATAGGTCAAAGTTACTAGGATGGGAATGATGAGAATGAGATGATGTAATGTTTATACTGGAATAAGTAGGCTAATACCTATGTAAACATTAGAATATACACTGCGTCAACCTGATGTTTCAAGAAGCCTGAGCAAACTGAGTTGAATGCTTATGCAGTTATTAAAATTATTGTGCCTTCTTCGTTGAAAAATGTGACTCTTAGGTTTATAATAAATGTCAGAAATTATATAAAACTAAAGATTGAGAAAGTATTTCTTCCAAGTCCATTAGATTTGCCCAGATAACCTTCCAAGAGAAGGTCAATGTAAGCAAGTGTTTGAAATATATGGTTTTGCCATTGGGGTTCAGAAAATATACCTTCTAATCAAGGAGTGGCATTGTGCCACAGGTAGGACTGAGCAGCACACACTCTATTCCATGGCCAGCCAGCAGTCCAGCCAGCACTGAGTGGGTAGGCAATGATCTTGCCTCTTTTCTCTTCCTGTTTGTCAGGGAGCACACGTCCTGCAAATGTGCCAGAGCACTGATCAAGAAGCTCAAGGAAAGGCAGGCTAGTTGCACCACTCTCTCTCCCATTATCCAGCGTGTGACCAAATATGCCATAAATGAAATAAAAAAAATCTTTATTCAAAGGTAGAGCTCCAAGCTGGGTATGTGCTGATAGAGCAGCAAGGTATTGACATAGATTTATTTGTAGTTAAAGTGACTCCATAGCAAATTACTTCAGGCAAATTTGACCCTTATTAGTAGCAGAGTCACATCCTTTAAACTGGAATACAACCTATGTTGTTTTAAGAAAAGTACATAAGAGTAGGTAGAGTAGCTATACAGAAATCTAAATCATACTCAGTTTCATACTGAGGAAAAAGATACCAATACAAGGATAATTAAGTATTACATCTCGCTCTTGGCATCCCTCCATCAGGTATTCAAAGAGGATTGGAAATGAAAAACATAAAAATATTGCAAACTTCTCACCATATTGAAAACGTAATTGATTAGGATTTTTTCTTTAACTTTTCAATTGACTTTTTGTTTAATGTCTCAGTGGTGGTTTATTTGTGCTACATTGTATTTTAATGTGTCTTGTTCAGAATTGGAGAAAAAAATAAGTGTGCAAAGTGCCATTTAACTTTCTAAAGAGTAAATGCAAATTTAAAAAAAAAATCTGCCAAGCCATCAAGTTAGTTTAAAAACGGATTTGTTGCAAATGACCCACAATCATAAACAGAGAGAACAGGCAACACAGTATCAGAACTTTCAGATGTCCTACAAGGTCTAACATGTCTGGAAGGAGAATATTGCCTTATGATGAACAAATTTGTGGCTGTTGTGATCTAGCCACAAAGAAAAGCTTCCACTTGCTCTGAGAGAAAAGGTTAAAAACTAAGTAGATAATATGGAAAATTTGGAGTTCTTGTCCCTCAGTGTTTGTTAAACATTATACTGACTCTGTGTAGTAAGTGCATGATTGTGCACTGTGATCTTCAGAAACTAATAAAGGCAGGGAAATTTGATAGGAAAATGGAAATTTTATGCACATAAAACCCAGCTTATTGCAGAATTGTGCACAAACCTGAGGACTGTATACATTACAATATGCAACATAATAGGATCTGAAATTGTGACAATTTAGTTGTTGAAAATAACCTACTACAATTGTTGAAGTGAATGTGTGCCATCAGCAGCTCTAGTTGAGGGAAATAGAAAAATATTTTTCTAACAATACTCAAGAAGTTTGGATGTTGCTTTATGACCAAGAATCATAGGAGACTATTTGTAAATACTACATCAAAATTCTGGTTAGAAGAAAAATGCAGAGCCAGTGATAAAACTCTCTTGTTGTGCTTTAAGATCTCTTAATCTCAACTGTAGACATCACATATTTGTATCTCTGATTACATTTCCACTTTGTCTTGTATTAAGATTATTTGGCAATTCATACTAATGTTTGTATATAAGGTACAGCAATGTGTAAAACTTTTGGGAGTGTCTTTGCATACTGTTATTTGCATACTGTTATTTTTCCACTCTCCAGCATTGGTTTGGTTTTTAACTGGAATATATGGGATTCTTCAGGTACTATACTTCACTGTAATGCAAATGGTTTGTATAATAATTTTTTGAAAGATTGGTTTTATTTTGATTTGTTTCCCCCTATTCAAAGGACAATATAACTGTTCTTGTGTGACAGCCTATATAGATATAACCCAACAGAACCACAGTAATCTGCACATTTTTTATAATTATCCTAAGTGATGGTGGTGTCTTCCCACTCAGATATAACACTTTGCTGTTATATCTGCACTTACAAAATTGCTAAGACTTCGTTCTTTGGCAGAGTAACTGTATTAGTGAGTAGGGCGAGAAACAGTAGACCTAGTATATCTGGACATTAGTAAGGCTTTTAATGCTATCCCACATGGCATTGTCATCAACAAACGTAGGAAAGATGGTCTAGTTGAAAGTACTGTAATGGGAGAGGGAGTCCACAACTGGGTGGAAGATAGTAATCAGAATAGTTATCAGTAGTTTCCTGTTGGACTGGGAAAAGTCCCATGGGGGGAGGGAGGTGTCTTTTTGGATTGACACTAGTCAATAACTTTAATCAATTACTTGGATGATGAAGTGAAGTGCAGAGTATGCTTATAAAATTTGTGGATAACAAGCTGGAAGGGTTGCAAATACTTTGGAGGAGAGGACCAGAATTCAGAATGATCTTGATAAATTGAAGAATTGGTCTGAAATAAACAAGGTGGAAATCAATGAAGATAAGTGAAGAGTACTAAGAAGGAAACATTGAATGAACAAATCCAAAATGGAGAAGAACTGGCCAGAAAAGCATCTGGAGGCTACAGCAGATCACAAATTGAATATGAATAAACAGTGTGGTGTGGCATAGCAAAAAGGCAAGTGTCATTGCAGAGTGGGGGTTGAATTAACAGGAATGCTGGTTGTAAGACATGAGAGACTGTTCTGCTCTCCTGGCTAATGGTAATGGTGTCATCTTAGCTGAGTACTGTGTCCACCTTTGGTCTCCATGCTTTAAGAAAGATGTGAATAAAATGGGAGGGTGAATAACAAAAATGAAATAAAGGTTTAGAAAACATGACCTGTGAAGAGGTATTAGCCTTCTCTTGTCTAGAATAAGCATGCCTGAGAGGGGACACAAGTCTTCAACTATGTAAATGGTTGATATAAAGAGGACAGTGACCAATTATTCCCCATGCCCACTGAGGCTAGGGGAGATTTAGGTTAATGTTAGGAGAAAATTTCTAACCATAAAGATAGTTAAGCGCTTGCATGGGTTACCTAAGGAAGGGTGGTAACCCCATCATTAGAGGTTTTAAAGAACAGATAAGACAAACAGAGGTCAGGGTTGCCTCATTGCGGGGGGATGGAAAGGTCCCTTCCAGCTGTACATTTCTATGAATCTATGATTATTTTTACAAAATATACAACAATAAACCTTGGGAGTACTGTGCTTCAGTAGTGTGTTAATGTTAATTATTAAAATTAAACAACATAAAAGGGCAAAGTATATTTTGTGACTCATATTCTTCTTTTTAATTGTTCACTTGCTAATTTGAAGAATCTGAAAATCCTGATCTGTCTTTCAACACTTAGTACAATTTAGTGAAGTTATATTCTACATAAACTTCACTATAGGACCCATCAGGATGAATGCTACATAATTAATGTAAGGAATTTGTTATACCAAATTTGAGACTATATCAGTGGCAAAATCAGAATTTTCCTAAGGAAAGGGCCAAGATTACCTGCCAGATTCTTAGCAAGCGTTGAGCTCTCCTCCTGGAATAGGTCTGGAAACAGAAGTGAAGGAAGCAGCATGAAGAGATGGCAGGGACCTCTTTCCCTATCTCTTAATCCTCTTACCAGAGAGACCAGGCAAGACAGTGAATTTGTGGCAACATCTCTGGTCAAAGGAGTGAGGGTCTGAACCATCCCCTTCTTGCATCCATGGTGTACACTAAAATGTTGTTCCATGTGTCTAATTCTTTGTATTCCAATACCTATGACCTCAGGATTCCAGTAATTTGCTTAATTACTCATTGCTGATATAGAGTAAGTCAAGAATTGGTTACTGGCATATAAAGCCTTTACTTCTACCCCAGTGAATAGTTAACTGAGTAGTGCAAGACTTAACTATCAGAAATAATTGTTTCATTAACATAATGTACATATGGATTTCATATCAGAAATTCACTCCAATAGTCATGCAATGGGGACCTAATAGAGCTTGTCATTGTATTATAGTATTTTGCATAAATTGAGGGGAAAAAGTGAAAAGTCTTTAAATGCAGTTACTTTGAAAACCCTAATTGCTATAACAATAAAATGCAGCTCTTGAGGAATTTTCCTTAATTTTTTAAAAAATTTTAAGTTGCCATAACAGAATTATTTTTATTTTTGTAGCCAATATTTTTGGCTTTCAGAAACAAGCTGTATTTCTTTAAAAAAGCACAAAAGCACAGATGCACTAGAAAAGCAGCACATAGTACAATGTGATTAATGTTCAGTTGTGCCAGTGCAATACATAGCAATGAATATATTTAGCTATATGCTTTTCTTTACATTTTAAACCTAGCTATTTACAATAATGAACAGTGTCACAGTAAATATACCTTTCTGGAATTTTAAAACACCATTTCACTTTCAGATAATGAGTAATTTTTAGAGCTACTCAATGCTTTACAACAAGGGTGGGGAACCTTTTTTGTGTCAGGAACTGCTGACCCACAGAAAAATCAGTCAGGCCCAGGCTAGTAAATTTTTTGTGCTCCAGCCCCACAGGGGAACAGTGAGGGTGGGGAACTGGAGTGCCAGAGCAGGCTCCCCAATGCTGAGGGGGAGCCCTTAGTGTCAGGGGCTGGATTCAGGCAAGCCTTAGGTTCCCCAACCCTGCTTTACAACCTGTAGGCCCAGAAGTATTTTGCAGTGAATTAGAATTTAAAGACTGGAGGACAATAGAGTGAGTGGCAAAAAACCCGGATAACGTAACACACTGCAGTATTTATCGTTATCCCAGTGTACAGGTTGTACTTCCCTCATCTGGCGTATTTGGGATCTGACCAATCATGAACCAGGAAATGTGCCAGACCAGGAAAGGTCAATGCTGGCCCTTCAGCTGTTACCTTGCGGCAGTCGAATTCTGCTTCTCCTCCTCCCTGCTGATGCCAGCTGTAGAGGCTCTGCAGCTGCCCTGCCTCTTCCCTCAGGTATCCTCCTCTTCCCACTATTCCCTCCTCCCTCCCTGAGCTTGAGCACCATAAATGAGCTATTAGTAATGCTCCGGAAGCACTGGGAACGTGGCGAAGGAGTGCTAAGTGTGGAGGCCAGCTTTTCCCTTTGAGTGCTCCACCCCAGGAGCGCTCACGCGGGTACTGGAGCACTGATTTTGCCGGACTATGGAAGTCTGAACCATGGTTTTAAAACCTGTATTTCCTTAGTTTAAATGGGTAATACTAATGATATTGCATTGTATTAACTGTGGTAAGTGGTAAATGTGCAATTTTGCCGTTTTGAGTTCAAAGAGAAATAACCCTACAGTGACACATTCTTCATCTTTATTTTATTAGATTTTCTTAATACCTTCCTCAGTTCTTTTCAGCATAAAGAATTTGGTCTCAGACCAATAATATGAAAAGGTAATACTATTTTGTAATTATTTTATTGCTATACATCTTATTGCACCACAAGAGCGGCATCTGTATTGACATAAATGACAAAATTATTTTTATATTTGTGCTGTTCTTTTTATTCTATCAGTTCTAAGGATGTTCAAGATTCATATTTTCTGTTAACTCAAATTTTAAAGCCATCTAACTCTATATAAATTTCTAAAGAATGATTGCAATCAATCACAGCTGGAACAGCCAGTACATTTTTTGGTGGTAGAATCTCAGATTAGTAAATATTGTATTTTTCAAGTCATATTTTGTATACCCAACAGTACCTGTGTATAATTTTTCTCTATTTTTAAAATTAGAGACATACATATATTATATAACCAGAAAAAGTAATAGCACACTGTAAATGTGGAAAACATCATTTGGTAACATAGCAGGTTAACTGCATGTAGTATTACTCTGTAACATTGCTTTTATAGCCATTTCAAGGTCATCCAAAGAAACACAGTAATAAATAAAACAAGGTAAATTATCCTTTTAAGTTATTTTGGTTCAACTGTGCAATGTGACGTTGATACCACATCATTGACTTGTCTAAGTTTTCTTTTCACATCAGTCACCCCTTCCCCTGTCTGCCATTTCTCATTTTCAGGATGCTAAATCAAGGTAGGCAGTGTGATCATTGTCGCATGTACAATGAAGGAAGTTTCTGCTTTCTTTTTTTACTGGCTGTCATTTTCCATCATTGTTATTTTAGAAATAGAAAGGAGCATAGAATGTTCATTTGGATTGAATATCTATGTCTAAATTGTGGATAGTTTTGATGTTCTGGTATGCTTTGTAATTTCAGAAAATTTCAGTCATGCTAATTTATGAATTTAAACAATAGATACTAGAAAGTAATCTCTGACTAGACAACTGACTTAACTCACTAGAATTTGGGAGCTTTGCCACAGTTTTTTGTGATTAAAAAGTGATCCTCTTTTAAAATAAACAAAAACAGCATTTTATTTCTGGTGTAACTATTAATATAAGACACAATTGTGTCATTTTTGGCATAGCCATTAATAAATAGTGGTGAGCATTACATCATCCTTATGGTACCATGGGGAGAAATTCTGCTTCAGAGAACAGGAATTCTCTGAACTTACCAACTTGCTTACCAGCTTCATTAGATGCAGTTTATTTCCTCCACTGCATTGTTTTGCTGAGACTGTAGAAAGTGGGCAGAAAATCTTTCTCCCCTGTCATTCCTGTCTAGTTTGGGATGCTGTGTTTTCTTAACTTGCTGTAAAGAGTGATTATGGTTTTACCTGGCACTTAGATGGCTTAAAAATTTAAGAAACAACAAATAGTCCTGCAGCGCCTTAGAGACTAACAAAAAATGTAGATGGCATCATGAGCTTTCATGGACACAACCCACTTCTTAGATGAAAGTAGGTGGCTTAATAAGTGAAAGGTTAAAGTTCCTTCCTGCCACTCCATGTCAAATAAAGGATCAAGTCCTGGATTGACTTCAGAGTGTTCTTGTATAAATGCATTCTGGGTCTAGTTAAGATCCATAAACAATATGTACAAAATCCAAGAGTTAAATTCTACCTCATCCTTGAATTCTTATCACATTAATTAAAAATTCTATTTAGGCAAACTTTAATCTAGAAAATGTCTACATTAAAAATATACTACACTTTTTGGTCCAGAACTGGGGGGCTTCATGTAATTAGTTTATTAGGTTTGGTCTGATTCTTTTGATTCAAGGCCTCAAGCAACAGTTGAAATCACTGCTATATGACAGAGAGAGGAAAATGTTGATCATTTTAGTTAATGGGGAATTGGTTTCTCTTATGAGTATAAGGTGGTGGGAAGAAAATACATTTTATAGGTTATAATGGCCTAGGGTTAGTGACTTGCAATAGATTTGAAGAGACATCTTTCATGGGAGAGCCTGTATGAAAAGTTCAGTAGAGAGCCTTGTTTTGCCTCCTTCAAGTATCATTTGGGGGAAATAATGTAAATTTGAAAGTGAACATGAACAGAACACAGCAAAATTTGGGAAAACATTGTTAAGAATGTGTGTGTTTTGTAGACATCATGAAAGAAAGGCATTTGTTTTTCAACCTAGTCTAGGTTCCCTCATCCAACTATGCAGTGCTTTTTTTGTAAGAAAAAAGGTGCGAGTACTCCAGGCTCAAACTTATTGAACAAATAAAAAAAAATGTTGAGGAAAAAAAACACACCGGGGAGCCAAGCCTTCCCAGGACACAGGAAATAGGTGCCGGTACACCAGAGAGGAATCCCTTTCAATTCAAGTAAGATGGGAAAATAGGTACCATCACAAAAAAAGCACTGCAACTATGTCTTGACAATGGTCATTTGGTATTGCTATCTTCTCCCTTCATTTTCCCATAGGGTCAATAGTAAACTCAAATCTTAATGTATTTTAACAAAATGTCCCAAATTTCAACATCAGTGAAATGTGTATGAGGCTCGGCCCATTAACCAACAGATATTGGTAGAGAACTTCCTCCTTAATGGAGCCTCTATTCATCTGGCATTTCCAAGTAGCTCTTACCCACTATTCTCTATTCACCAACAGGTTCATAGTGAGTTCCCTACTGTCTAGCACTTGTGATCACCAGAATTAAAGGAAGATAACGAGAGAGGTTTAGGTTCCACCTAAACCAGGGTGGAACCAGACTGCTGGCACTAAACATTAAAAAGGCCGTAGAGCAGTTTTTAAACTGAGAGATGGGGGAAAGCCGATTGGTGTGGAGATGCACGTAATCGGAGGGAGACTTCTCTTAGAGGAGAATCCATTGATAGAGATTCTCTAAGATGTAGTCAGAAAGAGAGGACGGGAGAGGGCAAACCATGGGCCAGAGCAGACAAACAACCACGTACAAAGGAATCCAATGCATCAGGGAAGGGCAGACAAATAAGCAGTGGCAAATTTTTAAAGTGCTTCTACACAAATGCTAGGAGTCTGACTAATAAGATGGGTGAACTAGAGTACCTAGTATTAAATGAGGAGATTGACATAATAGGCATCACTGAAACCTGGTGGAATGAGGAAAATCTGTGGGACACAATCATACCGGGATATAAAATATATCGAAAGGATAGAGCAGGCCAGGTGGGTGGCGGAGTGGCACTGTATGTGAAAGATAATGTAGAATCAAATGAAATAAAAATATTAGATGAATCAACATGTTCAATAGAATCGCTATGGAGAGTAATTCCATGCTCCAAAAATAAGAAATTAGCAGTAGGGATATATTACCGACCACCTGACCAGGACAGGGATACTGACATTGAAATGCTGAGGGAGATTAGAGAGGCTACCAAAACAAAGAACTCTATAATAATGGGGGATTTTAATTACCCCCATATTGACTGGATACATGTCACCTCAGGAAGAGAAGCGGAGATAAAATTTCTCAATGGCTTAAATGACTGCTTCTTGGAGCAGCTGATGCAGGAACCCACAAGGGGAGAGGCAATTCTCGATTTAGTCCTGAGTGGAGCACAGGATCAGGTCCAGGAAATAACCGTTACAGGACCGCTTGGGAATAGTGACCATAATATAATAACATTCAACATTCCTGTGGTGGGAAGAACACCTCAGCAGACCAGCACCCTGGCATTTAATTTCAAAAAGGGAATTACACAAAAATGAGGAGGTTAGTTAAACAGAAATTAAAAGGCACAGTGACTAGAGCCAAATCCCTGCAAGCTGCATGGAAACTTTTAAAGACACCATAATAGAGGCCCAACTTAAATGTATACCCCAAATTAAAAACATAGCAAGAGACCTAAAAGCGTCACTGTGGCTTAACCACCATGTAAAAGAAGCAGTGAGGGACAAAAGGCATCTTTTAAGAAGTGGAAGTCCAATCCTAGTGAGATAAATAGAAAGGAACATAAACACTGTCAAATCAAGTGTAAAAATGTAATAAGAAAAGCAAAAGAAGATTTTGAGGAACAGCTAGCCAAAAACTCAAAAAGAAATAACAAAATGTTTTTTAAGTACATTAGAAGCAGGAAGCCTGCTAAAAACCTGTGGGTCCCCTAGACGATCGAACTATAAAAGGCGCAATCAAGGACGATAAAGCCATTGCGGAGAAACTAAATGATTTCTTTGCTTTAGTCTTCACGGCTGAGGACGTTGGGGAGATTCCCAAATCTGCACCGTCCTTTGTGGGTGATGAATCTGAGGAACTGTCCCGGATTGAAGTGTCATTAGAGGAGGTTTTGGAACAAATAGAAAAACTTAATGTTAACAAATCTCCGGGACCAGATGGCATTCATCCAAGGGTTCTAAAAGAACTCAAATGGGAAATTGCTGAACTATTATCTGTGGTTTGTAACCTATCCCTTAAATCGGCTTCCGTACCTAATGACTGGAAGGTAGCCAACATGACACCAATATTTAAAAAGGGCTCTAGAGGCGATCCGGCAATTACAGACCGGTAAGTCTAACTTCAGTACCTGGCAAATTAGTTGAAACAATAGTAAAGAATAAAATTGTGAAGCATGTAGAAGAACATAATTTGTTGGACAAAAGTCAACATGGTTTCTGTAAAGGGAAATCCTGTCTTACTAATCTATTAGAGTTCTTTGAAGGGGTTAACAAACATGTGGACAAGGGGGATCCAGTAGATATAGTATACTTAGATTTCCAGAAAGCCTTTGACAAGTTCCCTCACCAAAGGCTCTTGTGTAAATTACATGGCCATGGGATAAGAGGGAAGGTCCTTTCTTGGATTGAGAACTGTTTAAAAGACAGGAAACAAAGGGTAGGAATAAATGGTAAATTTTCAGAATGGAGAGGGGTAACTAGTGGTGTCCCCAAGGGTCAGTCCTAGGACCAATCCTGTTCAACTTATTCATAAATGATCTGGAGAAAGGGGTAAGCAGTGAGGTGGTAAAGTTTGGATGATACCAAACTGTTTAGGATAGTCAAGACAGAAGCAGACTGTGAGGGACTCCAAGAAGATCTCACCAAACTGAGTGATTGGGCAACAAAATGGCAAATGAAATTTAATGTGGATAAGTGTAAAGTAATGCACATCGGGAAAAATAACCCCAACCATACTACATACAGTACGATGGGGGCTAATTTGGCTACGACAAATCAGGAAAGAGATCTTGGAGTTATCGTGGACAGTTCTCTGAAAACTTCCACACATGTGCAGCGCGGTCAAAAAGGCAAATAGGATGCTAGGAATTCTTAAGAAAGGGATAGAAAATAAGACCCAGAATATCTTACTGCCCCTGTATAAAACTATGGTACGCCCACATCTTGAATATTGTGTACAGATGTGGTCTCTCACCTCAAAAAGATATTTTGGCCTTGGAAAGGGTTCAGAAAAGGGCAACTAAAATGATTAGGGGTTTGGAACGGGTCCCATATGAGGAGAGGTTAAAGCGACTGAGACTTTTCAGTTTAGAAAAGAGGAGACTGAGGGGATATGATAGAGGTGTATAAAATCATGAGTGGTGTGGAGAGGGCAGATAAAGAAAAGTTATTTATTAGTTCCTAAATAGAAGAACTAGAGGACACCAAATGAAATTAATGGGTAGCAGGTTTAAAACTAATAAAAGAAAGTTCTTTTCACACAGCGTGTAGTCAGCCTGTGGAACTGCTTGCCAGAGGAGGCTGTGAAGGCTGGGACTATAACAGAGTTTAAAGAGAAGCTAGATAATTTCATGGAGGTTAGGTCCATAAAAGGCTATTAGCCAGGGGATAAAATGGTGTCCTTGGCCTCTGTTTGTCAGAGGCTGGAGAGGGATGGCAGGAGACAAATCGCTTGATCATTGTCTTCGGTCCACCCCCTCTGGGGCACCTGGTGCTGGCCACTGTCGGCAGACAGGATACTGGGCTAGATGGACCTTTGGTCTGACCCGGTACGGCCGTTCTTATGTTCTTATGTTCTTATGAGAGGTTTACAATGGTTTATTTCCAAGCATGAGGAGCAACATGACGGAAAATGTAACAAGTAGATCAAGGAGACTGCTATAACTAGCTAGTTGGGAAGCTAGTTGACATTTCAGTAGTGAATGAGAGATTACAAGGTATTAAAGCATTTATAGAGAAGATAAGCAGCTTGTTTGATATGAGAGAAAAGGAGAAGCCAGTGGGAGGGATTCAAAGAAAGGGGTGATATGGTCAAAATGGTGAACAAAACAAATGATTTTAGCAGGAGCATTCTGAATGTATACGAGCAAAACAAGAGTGCATTTGTCAAGGCCAAAGAAAAGGATGTTGTAGTAAATAAGGGTAAGTCTACACTTGCACCCTTTTTCAAGAGAGGGATGCAAATGAAGATATTCGAAATTGCAAATGAAGCCGGGATTTAAATATCCCATGCTTCATTTGCATATTCACATTTTGGCCCTATTTTGAAATAGCTCTATTTAGAAATAACAGACGCTGTTAAGACGCTGTTATTTTGAGAGAAACCCTTCTCTCAAAATAACTGGTAAACCTAATTGTATGAGGAATAAGCATTATTTCAAGAGAAGGGTTTTCTCTTGAAATAACCGTGTCTTAACAGCATCTGTTATTTCAAAATAGCGCTATTTCGAAATAGCGCCATAACGTGAATATGCAAATGAAGCGCAGGATATTTAAATCCCGGCTTCATTTGCAATTTTGAATGTCCTCATTTGCATCCCTCTCTCGAAAGAGGGTGCAAGTGTAGATATACCCTAAGATACAAGATGATGAGAACTAGGACTAGAGATCTAAATCTGTAGACAGGTAGGGAAAAGCTTTATCTTGGAGGCTTTATGCAGAAAAAAATCATTTTTCTAAAATATTTTACATGTTCAGAAATTCAGTGTGGCTGTTGTGCTTTTCATGAATATTATCTTCTATTAGGGTGACCAGACATCCTATTTTTAAAGGAACAGTCCTATATTTAAACCCTCCTGCAGGTGTCCCATATTTTCTGTCCCCCTTCCCCTCCCCCCCCCGCATCAGTGCTGGTGGGTCCTGCTGCTGGCTTAATCCCTGCTTCCTAGCTACCTGCTCTCCAGTGATGAGTGGTCCAGTGGCTTGCAAAAAAGTGTGGGTGTGCAAAGCTGGTGGCAGAGTGAAGATACATACATCGGGCTGGCCATTCACCCTGTTGGTCCATCAGCACAGCTCGTGCCCTCAGCAAGGGGGGGCCTCGCTCTCCCTGCTTTGGAGGGTTTGCTTCATTACTGAGGCACAGTCCTCTGCTGAGCTACCTCTCTGGCTAAGTTTGCTGAAGCCCCTGGAGACAGGCTCTGTGGGCCCTGATGTGTAATGGAGCCTTAGGGTTTAATCCCTTTCTGTCCATGCTGTAGCTGGGGGACAAGAGGCATATGGATTATGTCAGTGACCGACAGCAACCTAGAGGTCTGAGCTGTGTCCCAACACTGCGGACAGGAAGGGAAAAAGCTGCTTTCAGCCACATGGCAGTAAGGTGGGGAAGGGGGGGAAGACTTCTGCAAAGACACAGGCCATATCATCCCTTCACCCACTCCCTGCAGCTTGAAACATCCCGTTCCTTCCCTTCTGCGCAGTGCCAAAAGACTGCTGCTAGTCACATTCAGGTGTTAACCCAGGCAGGAATCTGGGAGGGTGCATGTGACCCTGTGCGCTCCTCCCCCCCCCCCCATATACATGGTCTTGGGAACATGGGATACCAGGTACCAGGAGAGGTAGCAAAAAATGTCTGATATCTGGCTTATTGTTTTCTCATACCCCAGACAACCTGCAGCTTAGTAATCATCAAGAAACTTCAATACTGTTCACTGGAAGCATGCTGGCAAAACAATCTTGTTACTTTTATACATTAGCTAGTTGATAGCCAGATCACAATCCAAGAGCTATTGTTCATTGCTGAACCTCCCTGCCCTAGGTCTCCTGCAGGAGATCTGTTGATGCACTGGGGCCCTTAGATTATTCTTGCCAGATAGCCTCACAAAGAAGTCTGGGTCTGTTCTCATTGCCCTGACTTAGCTGATTACAACTGCCACCACATTTTGCTTTCTAGATTTATGATGAACTGTGAATTTATACAGGTTGGCCCTCCCTGGTCCAGCACCCTTGGGACCTGACCTATCCCAAAGGAGGGAGTTTGCCAGATCAGGGAGGCCAGCCCCTCTGCTGACAGACTCCAGGCTCTCTCAGGGTCTGTCAGCAGATTGCCAAGCTTCACTGCCCCAGGCCACCAGGATTCCAGCCTTGGGGCCTCCGGGACTCTGCTGCCCCAAGCCAGGGCTGTCTGGTCCATAGGCTTTCTGGTCCAGCAGCATCTGTGGTCCTGCCAGACCGCAGATGTTCCTGGACTAGAGAGGTTTAGCCTGAGTTCAAATAGTTGGTGAATCAATCTCCACAGTTGTCCTTTGTAAGAAGCCACTGGACAATGCTCTGTGTACAGTGTGAATTTTGTGCATATGAAATAGGCACGATAAGTCTTGAGGGCCTCCAGAAGTCCCAGGCTATGTCTACACTATGGCCATTTTTCCGAAAAAACTTCACTTATGTCCACATTGCAATAACGTTCTTTTGAAAAAATTGAAAGAACAGAGGGGTTTTTCTGACATTGGTAAACCTCTTTCTGTGAGGAAGAAGCCTTTTCTGAAAGAACTCTTTTGGAAAAAGGCATGTGTGGATGGGGAAGAGGGAGTTCTTTCTAAAGAAGAGGAAAGAGAAAAAAGCACTGGTTCTCTGATGGCCACTCCGTCCATAGTAATCATAGCTTAAATGCGAGATAGCGTCCATTCAGTGTGGACGCTATCTGTTGAAAAAGCAGATGGCTTTTTCTATGCGCTTTGACAGTGTGGATGCCTGTCAGCCGACGGTCAGGACAGTGTGTGTGTGTGTGTTTCCAAGAAAAGGTTTAACGTCCGTGTCTTTACTGCTAGGACCGGGGTCCCGTCGCAGAGGGTAGCCAGCAGGCCAACAGAAACCCCTGTTTATAGGAAGAGCTTATTACACCTCAGATTTTAGCTGCTAGGATGCAAAAATCCCTTCGCAGCGGGCAGCCTAGGACAGACTGAGAGGTGCCCCAACGGACCTGTCACCTGGGAGTGACACAGATCCAAACGCCCAAGCTCTTCCTTTACCTGTCCCTTATGACCGGCTGAAGTTCTTTTAAATTGTGCTTGGTTCTGTTACAGCAACTGAAGGAGTCAGGTTAAAAACTTAAACAGTTACAGGTTTATTAAAAAGGCTTATAAATCATATGGTTACAATGGCTATTGCTCTATTTCTTAACTGCTAGCAAATATAGATCTTAAAAATGGTTACAAAGGAAATAAAGATAGAAAATAGAAATAATGGTACCAAGTGACAGCTTAATCTTTAAAGAGCTCTAAATTTATGTGTACACTTAAGACAAAGGACCACATCCAGGTACAATTTTACCCCTTCTGTGCCTCTCGACTCCAGCGGTCAAGCCAGGGCTGGTCCCTCAATTCCTAGGAAAGACGAATACGAGGTGGGCGTCGCCGTGGAACCTCGGGAGGTCAAACACCTAGCCCGACCAGCAGATAGATGGTAGATTGACACTCAGAGTAAATGTGCTACTGGACCCATCTTTATACCCATAGGGGCCCATATCCTCTTTCTTATCTAAGATGCCAGATTGTGTTGGTTCGTCTTTGTGATGCCAGTTCTTACAAGCAAGTTTCAAGTTAATTTACACTTGCAAGAGAGATAACTAAATTGTGAGTACTAGACATTTTTTTTTACTGGGCGAGAGATTCCTCCCCCCGCGGACGGCTGTGTGTTCGTATCAATATGGGTTCAGTCAAGGACACTCCTCTGCAGCCTCTTGATCAGCAATTGGCGTATCTCTGTTTACAGCCATTCAGGGCCACAGCAGCCTGCCATATCCAGGCAAGCAAAGATGGATGTTACAGGGGGGTTCCTGTCTGGCTACAATGCCCTCTTCTGGAAAAGCTTCTTCCGAAAGAAGCCTGTAGTCTAGACGTAGCCCCAGACATGCAAGTGCTATAACTGAATACTTGGTTTGCCTCTTTTAACTTGCAACCTCCAAAAGCCACTGGTTTTTGCCTATTGATCTCATGAATTTTTTCCAGTGAAAACCAAACCCTGACCTTTTGAGGTATCACAGGTTGCCATGAGCACATGAGATAGATCTTGGAATTCAAGCACAGCATGATTTAAAAGTCCTTTGTTCAATGACTCAAATGATTTTTGGTGTTCCTCAGTCCAGACCAAGTTGTTCTTAATTAGCTGGTATAATGATGCTGCCTGATATGTGATTTTTTTAAAGAAATTTCCTGTGGAATCCACAGAGGCATTCAACCCTTTGTATTTCCTCCACATTTCATTTCATTATCAAGTTCATTTTCTGGGGTAATGTCTCAAAACTATTCTCTCTGTCCTTATGACCGAGGAAGGTGTTTTGACTCTTTTCAAATTTTCTGACTAAAAATTTTAGAATGCTATCTACTCCTTCCAGATGTTCCTCATATGTTTTATAGACTCTGAGAAATGTAGGGCTGAAAGGGACCTTGGGAGGTCATGAAGTCTAGCTCCCTGCACTGATAAGAACTCAATAAATTTCAACCATCCCTGACAGGTGTTCATCCAGCCTGTTCTTAAAAACTTTCAGTGATGGAGATTCCACAACATGCCTTCCAAAGAAGCCTAGTCCAGAGTATAATTACTCTTATGCTTAGAAAGTTTTTCGTAATATCTAGCCTAAATCTAGTCCTACCTTCAGTGGACATTAGATCACAGCACTTTTTACAACATCTCTTCTTATTTTTTCCAGGGATAAACCTGCACAGTTTTTTTTAATCTTTCCTTTTTCTTAGTATGTATGGATTATGGTTTTCACTCATTTTAGCTCATGCTTTTCAATATCTCTAAATTTCTCACTCCATTGAAATAGTGTTTCAGTCACATATTATAAACACTTTTGGTCATTATTAGGCAGCACATATATCTGCTTTTTTTTAATGCAGTCAGTGAAATCGGAGGGTTATAATCATTGAATTCTAGTGACATGTATCTCAGCTGGATCACAAACATATCTGTTGTCTAGACGAGTTTGTTCCTCGCTATCAATTCTGTTGACCCTCATTGTTGCCCTTTTCCATTATGCATTCAGTGTATTTTGATTCTTCTGAAGGTGCAGGGCAATGCTTGTGCTTTGCATAATGATTATAGGCCTGTATTTGTCCCTGTCATTTTCTTGATGGTCTTCTAAATTTTTCACTGATTTACTTTCACCTTTGTAGGCATATTTGCTAACATGTGGATGACAAGCTTTACCTTAAATGGAAATATTATCTCCTTAGCAATCATATTCCTTGATCTAGATATATATCAGTCTAACTTTTATCTGAAAGGAGTATGTTTATGAATCGTGTGCCCCCAAATATACCAGTCCTCAAAACTCAGAATTAAAAAAAAAAGCCCCAGAGAGTGGAAAATAATTATCTGGATTTACAGGATAAGCCCAACAATAGATTGATATCCCGATTCCTAAGCTGAGTGACCCAGCAGCAGACACAGAATTGCCTTTTGTTACTACTGCAATGTGTGTGTGTGTCACACAGTTCTTTGCTTTGCTCCCTGTCATTTTCTTGTGATCCCAAGAGATGGAGGGTGTGGACACACAAGCTAATGTATTTGGCCTTTCTAACATCTTAGGAGACTTTATGGAAAGAAGTTATTAAGGCAATATTTTTGGGTTTTTTAATGCTTACATTATCATCCTATGTGACAAGACATATTACCTCTGAGCCTGTAGAAGGAAAATAACTTTTTAATTAAGTTGCAGAAAACCTTAGAAAAAGGCTGTCCTATTTTATCTAGAGTCTTATGCCACACCCATTCATGGGGCATCTGAATAGTTCACCAGAATATCTCTGCACTTACTGAGTTTAGGTAATTTAGGAATGTCCCAATGAGCTATATGATCAATAATGCATAAGTAAAGAAGGGCATTCGCTGTCAGCCATTTCATTTTGACATGTACACTACACTTATTGTCAAGTGCAATACAGAATCAAGCTTCAGTAAAATTTTTCAGTGTAATGTCAGGGGCATGGATCAGTGTTCACGCTGTACTTCCTGTCAGTGCCTGGCTTGGGCTGGGAAAGCTGATGAGCCAAAGGAGGACCAAATGAATATATATATCATGAATCCTGGCCATTCTGAGAAATGTTGCATATATGCTAAGAAGAATGTATTGTCAACATCATTTTTAGGTATGGTTTTCTAAACTTCAGAACACAGAAATTTTAGATCCAGAAATAAAAGGCATAGCAAAAGATGGACTTAGAGTCAACAGAATTGTAATGGCCTCTGTATTTATCATTGCTTCAAAAAGCCCTTGGGAGGATTGAGTGTAGGGAATGAGAGAAGATGGTGTCTAGACTGTAAAAACAGATTGAGATGATGTAGCCACATTTTGTTCTGGGATGTTTTCAGTTCCACCCACTAGTTGGGTATTTTTCTAGTTTGGTTCATTAGATTAATGTTCTGCAAAGGTCAGACACTATGGCTTTGTCTACACTTCAGGGTTTTTGCACAAGAAGCTTTTTGCAGAAGAGATATTCTGCAAAAACTTCTTGCGCAAAAGAGCATCCATACCTCAGAAGCGCTTTGAAAAAGTGATGTGCTTTTGCGCAAGAGAGCGTCCACACTGTATGGACGTTCTTGCACAAGAAAGCTCTGATTGCCATTAACAGAATGGCCATTAGACCACCTGTGCTTTTTCTGAAAGGCTCTTTTTGCGCAAGAAACCCCTGCGGAGTATCCACATATGCCTTTTTGCGCAAGAGCTGTAGCGCAAAAAGGAGTTATTTCTCATGGGGAAAGGAATAATTCTACCGGCAAAAGCCCTCTGTCCTGTCGATTTACTGTATTTTTGTGTGTGTGTGGAAAAACACGCTTGAGGTGTGGACGCTCCGTGGGTTTTTGTGCAAAACCAACTGTTTTTGTGCAAAAACCCTGTAGTGTAGACATAGCCTATAGAAAAAGTTTTCCCTTTCTCCATGTGTCAGGATTTATAAATCTGATTCTAATAGAGCACTGGTTGCCATGGTTTACCATGAAACATTAACTGAAGTTTAACACAAATTTCATGGTGTACACAAATGGCATTTATTGATATAAAACATAAATAGTTAAGCAACATAAGAGAATTGCACTAATAACAGAAGTGAGTAAAGATAATTTAAGATGAAATACAGTGTCTAAACTGTATTGATGTTTTGCTAACCTTGCCAGAAGTTATTTCCTTCATTTCTAGATGGAAGTAGACCATGCTGTTTCCTTTGATTGCATTTTTATATTTTATCAGGAGAAACAATAGCTCAGTAGGATGGCAGATTGAGAAATATTTTGTAGATGTATGAAAAATTTAGCACTGGATCGTAACTCTGCTAATGTCTTCAGATGTCAATCACTATTCTATGTTTTCACTATGGCTACTCTAGACGACATCCCTCTGTCTGCAGAGGGATGTAAATGAAGCACTTCGAAAGTGCAAATGAAGCCGGGATTTAAATATCCTGTGTTTCATTTGCATAATCACGTAATGGTGCTCTTCTGAAAAAGCGCTATTTCGAAATTGAAACCGCAGTCTAGATGCGGTTCTTTTGAAAATGGGGCGCTTTTTCGAAAGATCCTGTAAACCTCTACACTGCAGGCTGCCTGCGCAAGAACTGTTTTGCGGAAGAGTTCTTGCGCAAAAGGCCTTGCGCAAGAGGGCATCCACACTGCCATGTGCTTTTGCGCAAGAGTGTCCATGGCAGTGTGGACACCCTCTTGCGCAAGAAAGCTCTGATGGCCATTTTAGCCATAGGGGTTTCTTGCGCAAGAAACTCCTGTTGCCCGTCCACACTGCCTTCTTGCTCAAGAGCTCTTGCGCAAGAGGGCTTATTCCTCATGGGGAGAAGAATAACTCTTGCGCAATAAACCCTCTTTTCCGATGCTTTACTGTAAAGTTACTTGCACAAGAACGCATGTGTAGTGTAGATGCTCCACAAGTTTTTGCGCAAGAACAATTGTTATTGCGCAAAAAGCCTGCAGTGTAGATGTAGCCATAATGTTTCACAGTTGTGTTATCATTATTATAAAGTCAATCTTTCTTATGCAGATGTTTTCAGAAATGAAATTACAGAAGGGCACTGACTTTAGTAGATATGTTTTGAGCTTTTTTTGGTTTTGTTTTTAATGTATATGTACAATTCAGCTGGAACCAATAGATGCTAAACTATCTGAACTTTTTCACTCAGTTTAATATAGATATAAGAAACAGCAATACCAATAAATCCAGTAGATGTAGATACCGTTGTTCAAATTCTATGATGGTTGGACTCACTACAGATGGCTGCAGCCTGGGAGCTGTTTTAAAATGCACCACTTTGCCACTCTCTCAGAGGCATGGAGATCTTTTTTTACATACTTACTTATTTAATATTAAAAGAACCAACCATTTAGAAAAGTGACTCAAAATGAACAAATTGATTAATCTGCTTCTTCCAGATCAAAGATTTTGTTCTGTCAAATGTTGCTAGTACAGACCTTTGCATAATTTTATTTTTAAAAATCAGCATCATCAAATGGATTAAGGTTGCAACTAGTTTTAAGAAAGTTATGCATAAAGTTATTGTGGCGTTTACTGATGACTTAGGACCACTTTGTGGCCTGGACTCTGTTCTGAGGCAGATGGGGTAAAGATGCTGCTTTGTCTCCTGCTTGAGAGCTAGATTCATATCCAAAGCAGGGGAGATCAATCGCCCAAGGACTGATGGTCCCTTTCTCTCATTAGCTGGTGAGCGTAAGCAAGGACAGGGAGGAGTTGGCAGAATTGTGGCTAAACAACTTCCTCCAACACACTGGTTAGCACAGATGAGCCAGTGCACCGGGAGAAGTAACTTCTTAATGGTGTTAAATTGTGATATGCCACAAATATGTTAATGCTGAGCTTCCATAAAAGTACCCCCCCTTAGTCTTTGTTGAACTGTGTCTCCCTGGGGTGAATGTGCTGCAGAGAGGAAGAGTGAAATGAATACCTTTTGTTAATTTGGATTAAAAATTGCTTAGTTTAACTGCATTACGCCTCGGAAGGCACATCTACACTCAAATGCAGAGGTCAGCTCCAGCTGGCACCTGAATGCCTTGCAGTTGCGAGGAGTAAGGGGAGCTGTTGGGAGCACTTGCTCCAGTCAGCCTCCCACTGTGTGGACACCACCAACCTCCGTTAAGGTAAGCTGACTCTGACTATGTATTCTATGTAGCTTCAGTTGTGTACCTTAAGCCCATCTTCCAGGCCTAATGTAGAACCTGGGCTGAGTGGCCATAATTTAATTTCGTTTAATTCGAAGTGTCTTAGCTGAGTACACAAGATACCAAATGAAAGGGCAAGTTTCCATTGCTTAGAGGGATAGGTTAATAGAGCCACAACATGTGGGGACTCTGCAATTCCTATGCGTCTTAGCATGCTAGAAGGCAAAGATGAGCAATTACCATTTATCTTATTATGTGGAAACTAGGTAAATTATGACTTTTTATTGGGAACTACTGTTTTTCATTTACTCGAAAAATTATAGCATATTAGAAGATGTACCCAGTGTTGCTTGGGTCCTTATTGTGATCAATTTTTGGTTTGTGGAAAATTAAAATAAAAACGTACATGCTTCATTTAAACCATTGCTCTGGTGTGGGGCTGGGGATGAGAGGTTCAGTATGCAGGCTTCCCTGGGGAGAAGGACTATCCCAACCCAGTCTCACCACAGCAGCTTGGGACCAGGTAAGAAACACCTCTCCATGGTCGCTGCAGCTCCAGCAGACACAGCTGGGGGAGCAGTACATGTCCCCTGGCTGGGAAAGGTCAAGGTTCATCTGCCCCTTGTGCTCTCAAGCCAGAGTGAGGAATGCTGCAAACTGTGCACTTCCCCCTCATTCTGTGATGAATGGAAATAGCCAGCAATGTTCCCCTATAAATGTGGTGAGGAGCTGCAGTACATCCATCCTCCTAAGATTTTTTTTAATGTTGAACATTTTAAATTTGAAAATTGGCAAGGACTGATAGAACTGGATTCAATTGACTAGTGCAAAGACAGGTAATTGGTCCTACTAGCTAAGGACTTGCTGGATGCTTTGATTAATGAATGCTATCTTTGGTGTGAAAGTAATTCTCAGGCACATTTAAGTGCTATTGACAAAAAAAAAGTTGATTCCCTAAAGCATTTTATTTGAAAATCCAAAGGAACATTTTGGTTTGATTGCAAACCTTGTAGTATGTTAATTGTGTTCTCTCCCACAAGTGTTTAATAGAGCACCATATTCTTCCAGCAGCAATTAAGCAGAGAGCCATTTCATATATTCTGAAACTTTAGATTAGGTGGGAGAGGTGCTGCCTGCTGTCTGGGTACAGGGAAAGAAGGACAGGAGACACCTGATATGGGTTTTAATCAGGCTGCAACTTTATTATAGAGATGTCTGGGACTACTTGGTAGATAAAATGTACAGTGCAGGTCAATTCATGTTACCGTAACTCATTACCTGGGGCTCTGCCCCTTTTATTTTCTTCCATGTCCCCCAGCCAACCTCTGGCTCGGACCTTACTATCCACCATCCTAATACGAGGGTTAAGGTGGGTAATGAGAATGAAGTGGTGGGTGGCTCCCTGTCATACCAATGAGAGGAATCTCCAAATCCCTTCCCCCATTCTGTTCCTTTTCCCATCCTTTACCAGGTCCCTTCCCCATTCTGTCCCCATTTCCATCCTTTACCAGGCTATTTATCTGGTCCCTTGATGCCTTCCCCATGGAGTGCCTGTAATGACTATTTGCCATAAGAAGGTACCAGAAATTAATTTGGCTGCCTCCCCCACCACACACCCAACCAGGTTCCCGGATATCTGGGAGAAAGCACTCATTGTCCCATGTAAGAGCAATAAAGAGTTCCCATCAGAGAACTGTCGACCCAGGAACCGCAAAAAGCTGCCCTCCACAGAGGGCTATTTCAGTGACCTATACTCTAGAATCTTCAGTTGACAGAACTCATTAACAGAAAACAAAGTAAACAACTTGTGTGCCTGGAGCTCAATTCTCTATTCCCCCAACCACATCATATTCCGAGGTTCCAGAGAGCCAGCAGCATCTCCTCAGGTTCGCTCTTAGTCTCTGTTGGAAGCTCAGGAAATCTGTCAAACTGAAAATGAGACAAGACTTCTGCTGTGTTATGTGCTTAGGGAGAAAACCAACAGATGTTGAGGGTTAAACATTGTAAAACAAATATCATCACTGACTTTATAACCCTATGTGATCTGGACAGTTAGCAGTTGGTAACTTGTACCATTGCCATGTTGTCGCACCAGAAACACTCCCTCTTATTAGCCAGCTCTGCTCCCCAAATAACCAAATAAAATGGAAAAAAATTCCAAGGAAGTCATGGTATGAATAACCCCACTGTGTGTCTAGGAGGCAGGCAAATTTTATGCTTACAATTTCCCTTGATAAAAGACCACAAAACCTGTACCCTCCACAGCATCTCTTTGTAATAGCCATTCCTCCCACCACAATGATACCCCAATAAATTGACTCAGGAAGCATCCCTAGGTAGGTCATTGTAGTGGAAGGCCCTCAGGTTTTCTCTTCCAGGTACCCCCAGATATTTAGCCAGGACCTGAAATGTGTCCAACAGGTTAACACACTCATCTGACCTGACGTATCCTACAAACAAAAAATTATCTAAATAAAGCACTGCTTGGCATAGTCCAGCTGACTGTACCACACTGCCCATTGCAATGTTGTACTAAACTTGTCAAATGCTGCATAGGATACTGAACAGCCCATAGGCACAACCTTGTCAAAATAAAATTACCCTTCAAAAGAGAAATCCAGAAGGTCAAAATCCAATGAGTGCACCAGCAGCAGTCGAAAAACTGACTTGATGTTGTACTTAGCTGTTAGCGCCCCAAGGCCACAAACCCTAACCGTATGAACTGCTTCATCAGTGCAGGAATAGCATGTGGAACATAGTGCTGAGTCTAAGAGCCACCTTGAGGGTATGACAGGTGTCATAATCAATGTCCTTAAAGTCTCCCTGGGGACCAAACCCCGGAAGGAAATTCTCAAGTTTGCTGTAGGTAATTGTTCAAATGGCCTAGCTATCTTGCCTTCCTCTAATTCCCGGACAATCTTTTCTTGTACAATGCATCCCATGCCAGTTACTGACTTTACTTTTTTTTTTTTTTTGACATCACAATGATCCTATTCCCCCACAAAGGGCTCCGAAATCACACTGTAAACCACTTCCACAAATATGTCCCATCTGCTTTATAAGGGTAATCTCACAGAAGAATCCTTAGCTCTTCTTGACTGACTGGTGTCGTTGCCCATGCCCATTGCACCACCCCTAGCTAGCGCTCTGTGTCCTGGACCCCGTTCCACCATAGCAAAAGCTGCAGTTGGCATTTGATCCACCCCCATTCTTGTTTCCTCCCTGAGATCTTCTCCTGCCACCCTGAGAAAAATGGTCTGAATGGGCCCCCAACATGCCTGAATTTGCAAGTGTGACAAAAATGACCACCATCATTAAATGCCAGGCAAATCTTACATGACTCAGGCTTCTCCTGAGCTTGCTTCTGTATGAACAAGACACTATCTATGAATTCCTGCCCTCTTGGTATCATCCACTCCAACCATAGTGTATGAGGAGGTATGACCCACTGGATCCCCAGTTGTGTTGCTACCCTTAAAAAAACCTGTTCCTATTTCAACCAGGACATACCCTCAAAGATATTGCGTGCCCAGCTAATTACGTCCATATACCATATATACACGTCCATATACCATATATACACGAGCCAAATCCCTGCAAGCTGCATGGAAACTTTTTAAAGACACCATAATAGAGGCCCAATTTAAATGTATACCCCAAATTAAAAAACAAAGCAAGAGACCTATAAAAGAGTCACCATGGCTTAACCACCATGTAAAAGAAGCAGTGAGGGACAAAAAGGCATCTTTTAAGAAGTGGAAGTCCAATCCTAGTGAGATAAATAGAAAGGAACATAAACACTGTCAAATCAAGTGTAAAATGTAATAAGAAAAGCAAAAGAAGATTTTGAGGAACAGCTAGCCAAAAACTCAAAAAGAAATAACAAAATGTTTTTAAGTACATTAGAAGCAGGAAGCCTGCTAAAAACCTGTGGGTCCCTAGACGATCGAACTATAAAAGGCGCAATCAAGGACGATAAAGCCATTATGCGGAGAAACTAAATGATTTCTTTGCTTCAGTCTTCACGGCTGAGGACGTTGGGGAGATTCCCAAATCTGCACTGTCCTTTGTGGGTAATGAATCTGAGGAACTGTCCCGGATTGAAGTGTCATTAGAGGAGGTTTTGGAACAATTAGAAAAACTTAATGTTAACAAATCTCCGGGACCGGATGGCATTCATCCAAGGGTTCTAAAAGAACTCAAATGGGAAATTGCTGAACTATTATCTGTGGTTTGTAACCTATCCCTTAAATCGGCTTCCGTACCTAATGACTGGAAGGTAGCCAACGTGACACCAATATTTAAAAAGGGCTCTAGAGGCGATCCGGGCAATTACAGACCGGTAAGTCTAACTTCAGTACCTGGCAAATTAGTCGAAACAATAGTAAAGAATAAAATTGTGAAGCATGTAGAAGAACATAATTTGTTGGACAAAAGTCAACATGGTTTCTGTAAAGGGAAATCCTGTCTTACTAATCTATTAGAGTTCTTTGAAGGGGTTAACAAACATGCGGACAAGGGGGATCCAGTAGATATAGTATACTTAGATTTCCAGAAAGCCTTTGACAAGGTCCTCACCAAAGGCTCTGTGTAAATTACATGGCCATGGGATAAGAGGGAAGGTCCTTTCTTGGATTGAGAACTGGTTAAAAGACAGGAAACAAAGGGTAGGAATAAATGGTAAATTTTCAGAATGGAGAGGGTTAACTAGTGGTGTCCCCAAGGGTCAGTCCTAGGACCAATCCTGTTCAACTTATTCATAAATGATCTGGAGAAAGGGGTAAGCAGTGAGGTGGTAAAGTTTATGGATGATACCAAACTGTTTAGGATAGTCAAGACAGAAGCAGACTGTGAGGGACTCCAAGAAGATCTCACCAAACTGAGTGATTGGGCAACAAAATGGCAAATGAAATTTAATGTGGATAAGTGTAAAGTAATGCATATCGGGAAAAATAACCCCAACTATACGCATAGTACGATGGGGGCTAATTTGGCTACGATAAATCAGGAAAGAGATCTTGGAGTTATCGTGACAGTTCTCTGAAAACTTCCACACAGTGTGCAGCGTCAAAAAGGCAAATAGGATGCTAGGTATTATTAAGAAAGGGATAGAAAATAAGACCCAGAATATCTTACTGCCCTGTATAAAACTATGGTACGCCCGCATCTTCAATACTGTGTACAGATGTGGTCTCCTCACCTCAAAAAGATATTTTGGCCTTGGAAAGGGTTCAGAAAAGGGCAACTAAAATGATTAGGGGTTTGGAACGGGTCCCATATGAGGAGAGGTTAAAGCGACTGGGACTTTTCAGTTTAGAAAAGAGGAGACTGAGGGGGATATGATAGAGGTGTATAAAATCATGAGTGGTGTGGAGAGGGATAAAGAAAAGTTATTTATTAGTTCCTAAATAGAAGAACTAGAGGCACCAAATGAAATTAATGGGTAGCAGGTTTAAAACTAATAAAAGAAAGTTCTTTTTCACACAGCGTGTAGTCAGCCTGTGAACTCCTTGCCGGAGGAGGCTGTGAAGGCTAGGAATATAACAGAGTTTAAAGAGAAGCTAGATAATTTCATGGAGGTTAGGTCCATAAAAGGCTATTAGCCAGGGATAAATGGTGTCCTTGGCCTCTGTTTGTCAGAGGCTGGAGAGGGATGGCAGGAGACAAATCGCTTGATCATTGTCTTCGGTCCACCTCTGGGGCACCTGGTGCTGGCCACTGTCGGCAGACAGGATACTGGGCTAGATGGACCTTTGGTCTGACCCGCTACGGCCGTTCTTATGTTCTTATGTTCTTATAAGCCCATTCGTTTATAAGCCGACCTCCCAAAACTTACAGAGAAAAAAGATAAAAAGTCACTCACCCATTTATAAACCGACTCCAGAGTACAGACTTCCAGTCCCCGCTTGCCAGCATCAGTGCAAGCTGAAGGACATGTTGGCTGTCAGCATGGAGCCTCTCAGCTGAGCTGAGTTCAGAGGCTCCGTGCTGACAGCCAGCACATCCTTCAGCCCATGCTGTTTCCTGCAGTTCAGGAAGAACCCATTCTTAAGCCAAAACCTGCTCTTCACAGCGGAATTTTTTTCCATGAAATGTCAGTTTATGAACAAGAATATATGATAATTTTAAAAGACAGGGCTTCTCCCAGGTAGGCCTGCCCTATACCAGCTGCATAGACAAGGAAGGCTGCCTCCCAATAATCCCATGTTTTAGGAACCCTGGTTGTATGTCAATCATGTTCATCCCTACAAGTGCTTAAAATAGCATCATATTCTTTCAGCAGCAAATAAGAAGAAAGCCATTTCATATATTCCAAAACATTAGAATAACTGCCTGTTGGTTGAAAAGCAGGATCATTTAAATTAATCTAATACATATTAGGATTTATCACATAAGTTTTAAGGAGTGTATTTCCCTGCTGTTGCAGTAATATCCCAGCTATTCAAAATATTTTCTTATGAAAATTATATTAGAAAATGTTCATGTTGACGAATGTGGTAAAAATGATGGAGCATATGTAAGAAATACAAATGTATATAATGAATTACACTTATAGCCCTGATCCTGCGAACAGTCGCACTCATGAGTAATATAATTTATCACCATTGGACTAGTTATATAAATGTATTGGAATGCACAAGAGTTCAATTACAGTTTGTCATACTGATTATTTGGAAGATCAGAGCTATAAATGCTGTTAAATTAGCCTGATTTTGATCCTACAGCTTTCCTTATACATTGAAGTGAACGAGAATAGGTGGTCTCTTTACCGTAACAGACATAAGAAACCCATCCCATCTTTAAGAAATGCCTTCCCTTAATCTGCTTCCACTTCTGGTTCATCTGGGACCAGACTGTTGTTGAATGTGTATCAGCTCTGGGTATCTGCCAAGTTGTGACTAAAGGAATTTTACAATTAATCTACCCACTGGAACCCTGAACTACTGAGAGGAAGGCAAAATAAAAGCAACACTTCCCAGGCCTTTTGATAATGGGGTGAAAAATTTCTTCCCAGACCTAAAAAAGGCAATTAGCATGATGCATAGAGCAAAGCCCCCTAACTGAATCCTACCCTAATCCTAAGTGAGCAGGTGGGAATAAAGCTTTAAATCCTATACACAAATGTGTTCGAGCCAAGAGGAAGAGCTAGTAAGCCCTCCTTGGATGTTCAGGAGCCAATAAGTTTACTCTGCACTTACTCTAACCAGTTACTTTACTCTAACCAGTCAATCAGCTTCAGAGACCATAAGGCTGCTGAATGCCAGAAGCAGGAGAGGGGAGTTGCATTCCCCAAAGGGACCATGGCTTTTTGTTACCCTTTCTTTCCCCACTCCCAAGGGACAAAGTCTCCGAACTTTTGAAAATGGGTCTGGGAAGGTATTGTATTTATTATGGACACAAAATAATAACATGTTCTTAACATGACTAGAGAGAGAAACCACAAAGTGAGGGGAATGTATGATGGATGAGTAATGGTGTGGTGCTTATGACACAAACCTAGGACTTGAGAAACCTGGATTTAATTCTCAACTGACCTACAATGGATTTTCTGTCTGACCATGGGTAATCATTTAGCCTCTCTGTTCCCCATCTTTAAAATGAAGACAATAGTACTGTTCTGCCTTTTGGGGTATTGTGAAGGTAAATATATTAAAGATAGTGAGCTGCTCAGATAATATGGGATTTGGGAGTCTGAAAAGTAGGTTACATCTCAAGAGACAGAATTATTTACAATAATTACAATTGGTGTGTAGCTGACAAAACCTTAAATCTTTGGAGGGCTCATATGGTACATTAATAGTTAATTTTCAAGTTTAAAATTGTGTATTAAAATTAACTATTATCCCTTTGTTACTAATACCATAGATGAGGCAAAATGAAACAATTTATTCATTTTTCATTCATGTATGCTCTGTGTACTTCATTTTCAGTAGGACATTTTCACAGTTGATAATCAGTTTCATTTTCTGGTTCCTATGTATTAGTAATACTGAAACTTTAGGTTACAAATACTGAAGGGGGACATACGAATGATTTAAAAGAGGTGATTTCATATTTTTTAATGTCATCACATTCTTAAATTTTCTTTTTTACATTTAATGTTACTAATCTTAATGGACCTGAAAGATAGAGGAGACAGTTTCCTTTCTCACTTATGCTGGCCTAACTAGAGTAAATGAATGAACTCAGAGTCTAGACCATGGTACGTAATAAGTGTGTGTTATTACAGAGGTTTCTAATGTAGGCTTCAGGGGGTAGCCGAGTTAGTCTGTACAGGTATGTCTACACTAGCTCCCTAGTTCGAACTAGGGAGGCTAATGTAGGCATTCGAATTTGCAAATCAAGCCCGGGATTTAAATATCCCGCGCTTGATTTGTATCTTCCCGTTGTATTTGTATTATTCCAATTGATAGTTTTCTAGCTAAGTATCAAATTCATTCTGTTTGGCATTATTTAGTCTCTAGTACAATAAATGTATAGGTTTCAGTTCAAAAAGTAGAATACTTCCACGTCTCAGCACCATGCTGCTCACTTGCTTTACATGTGCACAGAACATTAAATTATTTTATCAAAATAATACTATTAATTGGGAATTTGCATACATCTTTTATTACATTAATATTTATTTTCTATATTTCCTTCAGTGTTTATGGTGCCTACAATTGTCAGGTTTATCTAACAATATTTGTTCTGTAGGTTGCAGCAGTTTTCAATTAACAGAGAAGCCTGCCATATGACCTCTGCTGTCAGAATAGTTGTGGGTTTTTTTTGGAGGGGGGAACAGAGTTAAATAGTATTTTATTTGCTGTCGTGGGTGAGCATGTTGCCTTGACAAGGGAGATCATGGAACATAAAAGGCTATGTAAAGATTTCTTAGCTTCTAAAATTGCCATTAACATGCAATATGTGTCGAATCAGGATGAATATTTGTATTGGTGCAAAAATTGTCCCTATTTCTATGAAGGTCTTAAAATCAATATAATTAATATTTCATAAGAATAGCAGTTGGTGATGACAGTTAATTGAAATAAACCATATATAACCCACTAAACCCTTCTGTCACCAAACTTGTTTTCCCCTTCTTTCTCACCACTGACTGGGGAAGTATTAACTTCACCTAGAATCATCTCTTTAAATATGCGTTAACTAAACAATTTGTTTCATCTTGTATTTAGCTATGATGGTCTGAGTACAGTTCCCAGACCTGAAGGAGGGATCTGTGTAAGCTCAGAAGTTTGTCTTTATGACCAGCAGAACCTGGTCTCATCCATCTGGTGTGTCTCATGGAAATTTTTCTCACCTCTTCAGTGACTTTTCATTAGTTCATTTCAGATGTTAGCTCCCTTCTTCCACGTATTACTCCCTCGAGAAAATTCAGGAACGTGTGTGAATCTAGGCATGTCTGTGTGAGAGAATGAGAGTGGGCATGTGAATCATTGCAATCTCTGATGTCATTTGCCTGATAATTTGGTAGGCAATGAGGCAGGTTATGCTCCTGAACAATGTAGGAAAAAGAGCAGCATGAGAAAGACACAATATGGTGAAAATGTGCAGCCAGGGTGTGGGGAAACAGAGCTATCCAGGAGTGGTAGAAGGAGGGTAACAGGTAGGGGAGAACAGCGTGAGAACCAGATGGTGATTAGTTATTCCCAGGTGTAGAATCATTTAAATGTTTCAACATTCCAAAAACACTGCAAATCCTTTAATCTAAGGTGGGTTTCATGTCAGTAAAGTGACACTTTGGAGCTAAAAAGTTAAGATTAAGCAGGCAATATGCATCAAAGCACCTTTTTTATTTCTCATTAAATAATACAGTTGCATTTCTTTGAGTGAAAGCAACACAAGTCTTACATTAGTTTGTAAGTGCAAGACAATTTACAGAAGATTTCAAGGATCTTGGAACAAAATTGATGGAGTATGGTGTGAGAGCAAGTGGATATCTCTATGTACATATAAAATTAAGCCCAGCAGGTAGAAGGAACCTGCACATTGCAAAAAATATTGTGCATCTGTGCATTAAATATATTTTAAAGCCCTGTTGTTTCTCTCCAATAGTAGCATTTCTCCAAAACTCATCAGACAATTCTTATAAGCCAGCACATGCTAATACTAATATGACATTTTGTGATTCTATATTCTAATAAAACATCAATATAATACAAATTATTAAAAAATTAGCCACTACAGAAAAGGCTAAATAGTGTGATACTTTATTTTAATTCCCTTAGCAAAAGTGTTTCTGCTTCAAAATTTATTGTATTAAACAGTGCCCTTTAAACTTTTCAATTAAAAAATCAATGCCTGCAATGTGCATGAATCTGTAACATCACTTCAAAGTAGTCAATCCCCTTTGGAATCACAAGCATTGATCTCTCACAGCCTACAGAAAACTCATCCCTCTGGCAAAGTGAGATCCACAAAAAATTACATTTCTAGCAGTTCTGTTTATGTAACTGTTAAATTCATCAAAATCCTACTGTACAAATATGAAGGGAGGATATTTATCACTGGGAGAAGCTACTAAACAGTAATACAGAGGCACTAGTGGCTTGCAGAGGAAAGATAAGGGAAATGATTAAAACAAACAAACAAAAAAGCAGAATGAATTAACACTATCCAAAGGAGTTAAATAAAATAAGGGGTTTTGTATTGTTATGAGGAAAAACAGAGGTACTATAGGGAGACTAGAGTAGGCCATTATTAAATTATAGGGAAGATGAAAAGGATTGACTCCAATCCAGCCGATGATGATTAAAATCTCTATTGAACAAGAAATACAAAGAAGAGAAGTTTAGACAACTACAAAAATTATGTTATGAAGAAACTATTGATAACCATCAGATAAAGGAATCATTAGAAACTGTGAATTTATACAAATCAGACTGTAAAAATTATGAACATGCTGTGTTCTGAAAGGAATTAGCTAATGGGTTTATGGTATCACATGCAATTCTCTTTGAAAAATTATGGAACAGTTTCCAAAAACAGCAAAGAGTGCCCAGAGGAATGATTGCTTCATACGTTAACTTCTCCCTCAACTAAAAGAACGAACAGCATTTTTGGAAGGAAAATTACCAGCAGCTAGGCTACCGCTTTCTAGCGTAGGGATGTCCTTATGGATCCTAGCAGTAATAGAAGGCAGATGTATTACTGTGGAAGCTATTAGTACCAATTTAGCAAGATACTTATGCCTTTTTGAAAATTTTTGAGCTAAACACCAAAATGTTTTCACTTTTCAGCCATCAAAGTTTTTTAGTTTAGGGAGTTTTTCATTAAAGAAAAAATTCTCTTCCATTTTGATGAAAACCCAATTTTCAATTAAAAATGGTTTCAATTGAAAATTTGGAACCCACACTAGAACCTGGACCATAATTTTTCCAGGAGGACCAGAGTAGCATGTTCAACAACAAATTTTGTTACACTTGAAGGAGAGAGGTATGCTGGGATGTGCAAGCAAGCTACTATAAGGTGTGTGCAAACTTGTTGGAAAACTGTTCCCAGAGAGTAGTTATCAGTGGTTCATAGTCATGCTGAAAGGGTACACTGAAGGGAGTCCCACAGGAATCATCTTTGGGTCATGTTTTGTTATTATCTAAACCATAATTCTGGGATGTATTAGCAGGAGTGTCACAAGCAAGATACAAAAAGTAATTCTTCTACTCTACTCCATGCTGATTAGGCCTCATTTGGAATATTGTGTCAAGTTCTGGGTGCCACGTGTCAGGGAAGATGTGGATAAATTGAAAAAGTCCAGAGAAGAGCCACGAAAATGATGAAAGGTTTAGAAAACATGACCTCTGAGGGAAGATTAAACAAAAAAAGTCTGGAAAAGAGAAGGCTGAGAGCAGACATAACAATTCTCAAGTACATAAAAGGTTATTACAAAGAGGAGAGAGAAGAATTGTTCTTCTTAACCTCTGAGGATAGAACATGAAGCAATGGACTTAAATTGCAACAAAGGAGGTTTATACTGGACACTAGGAAAAACACTTCCTAACTGGCAGGGTAATTAAGCACTGGAATAACTGCCTAGGGAGGTTGTATAAGACCCATCATAAGAGATTTTTAAGAGCTGGTTAGACAAAATCTTGTCAGGAGTGTTCTAGATCAGTGTTTCCCAAAGTATGCTAAGGGTCCACTTTGTGAAAGCTGCTAATCAGCTACTCTGGTTTGTTTATTTAACAGCTCTGCAGCCACAGAGCCTTGCAGCTCCCTTTGGCTGCAGTTAGCCATTGCAGCTAAGGGGAGCTGCAAAGCGACTCAGTCCCAGATTTCTTATAGTGGGCCCCTAGCCCACTTTGAGAAACACTGGTCTAGATAATACTTACCCCTATCATGAGCACAGGGGACTGGACTAGATGACCTCTTCAGGTCCCTTCCACTCCTATGAGTCTATGATTTTAGGCAGCCTGTGATCCCCAGCTCATATCTGTGGATATGGAGTGCAATACCACTCACATCGCTTAGATCCTTCCTATCTAGGTTGACTAATGCTGCCAATGTTGAGAGATAGTTGTCTATCCACCAGTTTCCCAACACTGACAATCAAATTGTGATTTTTCCCTTATAAAAGTGTGCTACAGGAAGGGGAACTTTGCTTATTTTACCACATGCATAAAGTTTGCACCTCAGTTTTTCTCTAAACATCTAGAGGTAAATGGATCTGTGAGCAATAAATTGTATTGCTATAGAAAGAATAGGATGGCAGGCGTTTATTCAATATAATTATTAATTTAATGGAGGGAAGAAACAAAGCAGATGAAGTATATTTTGCTTTAATAAAGTTGATCTTATGTTGCATGTTGTCTTAATCTCCAAGATAATTCAAATGACCATGGATAGGTAAACTTTTATGTAGACTTAAGACTGGATGAAAGAATGAAAAAAGGATGGTGGATAAGGATAAAAATATGCACCATTTCATATAATTTCATATAATGATTCAGGGTAAAACCAGGTCACTGAGACTGTAAGGCACACTATCAGGTATAAACCCCATGTCTGCCATCCTCCTTTGACATGTGCAGCTCTGCATCCCACCATAAACCCCAAAACATGCTTCCTTAGTGTTGCACCTTGTGAGCAACAGCCCCTTTAGGGGCAACATGGCAGGCAATCCGGAAAGTGTTTAAAGACAGTCACTTCTACAAAAGTTAAGAGGTCTGTGTAAAAGAACCAACAGTCTAAAGAGATGTGATTTTACTCATCTGATTTTACTCATTCTGTGAATCTGAAGTGGTCTGCTTTTCAGGCAAGGCAAAGGCCCTTCTATCTTTTTTCTGTCTAACTCAGTCTTCTAGAATGTGATGGTGGATGCCAGCTTTGCTCAGAGAATTCCTTTCTCACACCTTTTTGCACGTGTCCATCTAGAAAATTCTAGACCCTTCCTCAGTTAGGCTTCTTCCACTGTTTTATGGTGATGGGCCAGTAACTGAAAGACAATCTAAGTTGATAGTTCTAGATTACTCTGATGGCTTTTCAATCATAGTCATTCAGCGAGGTGATAAACTGCTGCTACAAACTATTTGTTCTAATCCCTGTTAGAAGTTATGAAATAAAAGTTATAATCCAAAATGGAGGTTGAAATAGAAATTGGAATTCACAATTTGAAACAGACATACTCCACTTCACCACAACAATATGAAACACTGGACAAAAATACACTGGAATGAAATGATAATATGTAAATTAAGCTTGCTAGAGCTAGTTCTCCTCTCACAGGATAAAGCAATTCAAATCCTCTAAGCCTTATATTTCTGATATTTACATAAGGACACAAGCAAATTGGAGAGATAGCCTTGTACTTTTTTGTTAACTGCACTACTCTGATCAAATTTCTTTGATTTCTTTGGGGTGAAATTGCTTTGGTTTACTCCCTTTCCCTAGATAGTGGACAGTGGCATCAGATATACAAAAGGTGTGCATAGATACAGGAGACATGCTTTAGGCTCTGGCTCAGACATAACAGTAAATGCAATCTTTTGGCAGTTTTATTTGTCTTTGGGATTAAATTATGAATAACTACTATTCCTTTGATGAGATTGAGGTTTAAGATGTATTGTATGCCCTCTAATTAGGTTATCAATATTGTGGAGATGAGAGAGACCAATTTACTGAATATTTGATTACAAGTTAGTTGTATTCATGACCTTTGAATCCAGTTTTGTGTAACTTTGTATCTACTGGAGGCGTCACAAGTTGCAAAAAGAGATCATTTATATTCTATTAAACATTTGGTGACTGGAATAATAATTTACCCTAAGACCTCCAAAAGTTAAAATTACTTCTTACTTTTCAGTAAAAGTTCATCTCTCTCAGGGGCTGGTATCACCAGTGTTTGGAGCTGCTGCTCCCATCTGCTTGTGAAAATTGGGTCCTAGTTTGTTTGTTCTTTGTTTTTTATTTGTTGCCTGATGCCTCCATTCAAAGGGTATGTCTACACTACAGAGTTTTTTTCTGAAAAACTGCCATTTTTTCTGAAAAAACTTCACTTACGTCCACACTGCAATCGTGTTCTTCCAAAAGAAAATCAAAAGAACAGAGGGGTTTTTCTGGCATTGGTAAGAAGCCTTTTTGTGAAAGAGCTCTTTCAGAAAAAGGCATGTGTGGATGGGGAAGAAGGAGTTCTTTCAAAAGAAGAGGAAAAAGCACAGGTGCCCTGGTGGCATAGTAATCACAGGTTACAAGCGAGATAGCATCCACACTGAATGGATGCTATCTTTTGAAAAAGCAGATCATTTTTTCAATGCGCTTTGGCAGGGTGGACGCTCTCTTTTTGGAAGAAGTTTTTTCGGAAGATTTCTTCTGGAAAAGCTTCTTCCGAAAGAAGCCTGCAGTCTAGACATAGCCAAAGTGACTCCTCACTGTGCCATATATCCAGAAGAGCCATCCATAAGTGCTAGAACTACAGCTGCTGGGGGTGCTGCCGCAACCTCTGACTGTATGTGCTTTACATTACATACAGGGCTTACAGTTTGATTCAATGCCTCTCAGCACCCCACTGTAAAAATTGTTGCAGCACTTCGGGTCAGCATTGCTTTGAGAAATCAATGATGATGATAATAGCTGGCAAGGAATGTAAAGTGTTGTAGACAGGGGATAATAAAGTAAATAGAATAAGTGCTAGCAAAGAAATGACCCATCAAAATAGCATTGTAAAAGAGATGTGATTTTTAATGGAACAGGAAAATAGGATCTGGGGAAGGAAGAGGTTAAGGTTAATTAATAATTACCAGTTACACATAAGCTGAATCTTCAACTCCTATCACTCCAAAACTCATTAAACACAATGTGTCTTCCTTGCATTTCTGGAGGCACATGGCACAACAGAGGCTTCATGGCCTGAAATGGCTTGTTACAGCGCTGTGGTATTGAAAAGCTTAAATGAAAGTTACCTTTTTGTTTACCTCTGGGTTGGGCAGAGGCCTCTCCCAACTCTCTAGTTGGGCCCACTGGTTTCCCTAGTCCAGAATGTACCTAGGGTCTCGGATGAAGCTTGGTAGCTAGTACCAGGTCAGATATCTCCCTCTGTTTGGATGTGAGTGATGTCAGTTCTGGATCCATCTGATCTCTACAGCTGGATTCTAAGCAGTGCTACTCTTTTTGGGGGAGCAGAAGTTTAGCAGAGACCTCCTTGAGCATTTCTATGTCTCTCCCAGCTTCCAAACTCAACACGTTTTTCCGGTCAGGCTGCCACGTCCCTTGTTAGCTTGCTGGGGGCTATGCAGTCCTGGCTTGTCATTGGTCCAGTGGACAGTTCATCCAAATCACTCCATGCAGAAGAGCCTCTAATTGGCTGCAACAGGGGTTTCTAATTTATGTTGTCCTCACCCTGACCCCGAGCATATTGGGAATGGGATTATGCTTTGGTCATCATCTTAACTATAGTTCTTTTGGTGAGAACTAGAGCCTCAGATATCCAGGAGTTGGGAAACCATTAGCAGGAATGTAAGCATTTCCTTGTGATAATTCATGTAAACCCATATTTAAAATAAACTGTCTGATACTTTTATATCAGGAAGAACATACAACCCCTTTTAGGACATATTCTTACATACATAATGGAATGAGTTTGTATTTCCTTAGTAACCACATTTTCTAGCGATTCACAGGAAAAGATCTGTGCTTTCTCTGTTCCCAGGGATATCACCACCCAAGTAGATAAAAAATTGATTTGAAACAAGATTTATTTAGACAAATAATAAATTAAACTAACCACATCCCAGTGAATAACATGCTTACAAAGCTGTGGCAAGCAATTAACTATGAAATGTGGCTAATAAAAGGAGGGAATTTGGCTAGATATATTTTACAGTTTTATTCAGCTTTTTCTGTTGAGAATTATAAACTGCCAGTGAATGGCCCAATTCATTTCCCTTTAGCCAATATTGCTTCCAGTCTTGTAAACCATTAAAACCAGGCATATTTTTGTCCACTATGCTTGTGAGTGGTCATTAAAAACCCACTCTAATTACTTTGCACCACAAAATGAACAAGTTAAAATGTAATCTGCATTTTTATTAATTTATAAAGAAATAGCATTATATATCAGCAAAACTGCATTACATTTAACTTCTGGGACTGGCAATCCCATAATTTAGATTACAACAAATTATAAAACAACAAATTCTGCTGACTAAATTTGAGAATAAGACAACCACCATTCTCTTTAATAATTGGAAAGACTGCACACATTACAGTTCAAATATTACATAGTTTGGCTCTATTAATTAGTAGGAATATAAATACCCTTCAACCTCATCTACTGTATATTAGAACTATGCAAAATCCACAGTTTTTGTTTTGTTCCGGTTGGACCTGTTAAGTCCAGCTCCCTCAGGGCCTGAACACTCCTGATTGTGGGAATTTGTCAAACCCGGGAAGGTCCCCTGCCACTGGCCTCTTGCCACTGGGGGGCCCATGGCCCTTCCATGGTACTAGCTCCGCTTGTGCTTCATCTGGCCCCCCTTAATGCTGGCCCAGCTAGACTGCCGGCTCCAGCCCCACTGCTGCCAGCTGTGGCAGACACCGGCTCCAGTCCCACTGCTGCCAGCTATGGCCTCACTGCCACCAGCTCTGGACCCAGACAGGCTGGCAGACACTGGCCCTGACTCCCACAGCCATTAGCTGTCCTGCCATGAGGCTCCCGGCCCTGGGACTCTCTGAATGCAACCTGTAGAATTTCTATTACTCTTACAGTTGGCCTTCACTAGAAAGATGATCGATCTTCGGGAGTTCAATTTAATGAGTTAAAACTTGCTAAATCGAACTCAGAGCATGTCCCTACCAGAGTCTGGTACTACTGCTAATGCGAGGAGTATGGGAAGTCATTGGGAGCATTTGCTCCCATCCACCTCCTGCTGTGGGGATGGTGGGGAAATGCATAAATTTTGCTCATTGAAATGAAAGCTAAATATTTGCTTCACATCAGAAATATATGAAATTAAAATAGCTACATGATTTTAGTCTAAAACTATTTTCTCTCAAAAATGGTGTCATTTATTCTTTTAAAAAGTGAGATATAGTCCTATTTTTGAGCTCATAGCTAAATGAGGAAAACCATGATATTTTTAAGTTTTGCATCTTTTGTACAGTTCCTATAAAGATGCTGCGTTTCTTTAAAATGTGTTTATCACTTCAAATCAATAAAACATTTTATTAAATGACACAAAATAAAAATATTCATACACTAAAAAAATCTTTGTCTTAAAGGAAGAATTCTCAGGAAAAAAGAAAACATCTTGAGGAATAGAAATAAAAACTTAAAAGAGGCTATTGTTACATTATGTATTTCTCTATTAATAATTTCCTTACACTGATTTTTGTAAGAAACTAAATAAAATTAGGAACTACAATGGATGTTTATTTTGTAAAGTGTAGGTAGATTGTAAATGCATAGATCCTGATTCTGATACTCTTACTTAAGTACAATCTTTACAAAGGTTACTATAGTAAGTCTGAAGATTTTGACTGAAAATTGAATATATGCCAAACATGATCAATGTTCAAGACACTAAATGAGAATGCTAAACTAAAGATTTAAGAAACTGAATTGTTGACATGGAAAACAGTCTCGGATTAAAAAAGGTTGGGTTGATATGATTTCCAACAGGCAGAGGAACAGCCAAATTGAGATATCTTATTTTAGTACAGCATATCCAAAGACTCCCTTCTGCACTCCATTCCCTCACCCCAAGCTCCCTTCTGCAACCAACCTCCATCCCAGGCCCTGCATCTCCTCCATTAATATAATGGAAGAGTGCAGCCCTCGACCACTTTCCAAATTCTTGGAGTGGCCCCCATGAAAAATTATTGCTCACCCCTGATGTAGATGATGCTTTCTCCTGCCTCTCAAGGTCCCTTCAGCTCTAGTATTCTATTATTCTATGATTTTTAGTATTGATACTCCAAATTTAGCAAATTAATCCTGTGTATACACCATGAGTAAGAATTTTCCTGGTGGATATATTCAGCGAGGCCTTTGGGGAGTCTTTTCCTTTTCCTGGGAGTATTGAATGGATATAATTTGATAGGATCAGGTGGCTTTGCTCACATGAGACTCTGTATATCTTCTGTACCCTAATCTCTGTCTGATATCACTAGGAGCTTGTGACAATCAGGAAATGCAGAACTGGGCTAACAGTTTCTGGTATCGGCAGAAAGGAGACTAGACGTGGCTGAAGTTTGGCATTTCCTCATGCTGTCTTTTGAGTTTCTGTAATTATTATCAGCTTGAACAGATATTTCAAGATACAGATTTTAAAACATGAATTTGAGAGCCATAAAAATTGACTGTGCTCATAGCTGTTCCTGGAAAAGCTTCAGCTTCTATTTACGTTTTTATAAATAAAGACTAGGGGGCTGATTATTTCTGGTGCAAGGAGGATCACTTGTTTTGAGTCATCCCATTTGTAGTGCCCACCCCTTAGCTGAAAAAATGAGCCAATACCAACAAGATCCCAATCCCTGCTGTGGAGCCAGTTGTCAGGTAGGGAAAAACAAAACATCAGAAAGACAACAGTTATATCAGTGTTTACCTTGTTTACCCAGCTAGTTGTAACCATCCCAGATGGAATCAGCAGTGCCCCAGCGGGGACCCTTTAGAACCATATATGAGTAAGCTCCTCAAGCTTACATATGAGCCAATATGTCGATGAACATTTCTCCTTAAATGAGGAGGTTAGGCTTAGACTCAGATTGGCTTGAATGTTAATGTTTGTGACATTTCTAGACATGATTGATTTCAATATTAACTTTAAAATTGGACTGTAAGGAAAAATCATAGGAAAATTGGAACCTGTGCTATTGTATGTGTGACTTCTTATTTTTAAGATCCAAAGTATGAAACTGATTTAATAAATTTATAAAATCAACTTCAGTGACACTAGAGTTCAACATTTATGTGATGTACAAAACCTTCTAGAGAGGTTAATAACTCAGGTAACTGTATATGTGATGAACCACTTGTAGTCACTGAGTCTTAGTTTAAGTAATAATTTAACTGAATTACATCCATGTAAGTGAGAGGTTTTTATTTTCTTGGTTTAATGTTACTGGCTTAGTACAGTACCATGGAGGGGAAAAAAGCAAGGAATTTACTAAATGAGCTACAACAAAAAGCTAATTTAATCAATGCAGATATAATTTTTAGCACAGCATAGGGTGGCCAGATGTCCCATTGTTAAATGGACAGTCCTGTATTTAAGCCCTCCTGCAGGTATCTATACTTTTTTTTTATGGGCAAATTTTCCCATATTTTCTGTATGTCCCATCCCAGCAGTACTGGTGGATCCTGCTGCTGGCCAGCTCCTTGCTCATCAGCCACCCACCAGCAGTGAGTGTGGGGAGTCCAGCGCCTGACAATGGGGATGAGTGTGCAAGTCCAGTGGTCAGGCAAAGCTGCAGCATGCAGGGCCAGCCCCTCTCCCTGCAGTCTCTGCTGCATGCCAGCTCTTGTCCAGCAGGCTCCTTATCTCCAAACCCTCAGTTTGTTTCAACCCAAAATTTTCATTTATAATCTAAGTACACTTTACATTTTCTGAAGATTTTCAAGTAATTCTGTTAAATAGTTTGAGTTCTAATCTTTTAAAGGTAAGCCTAAAATAGTTTGCTCTGTGAGTTTCAAAATCTGTTGGTTTTCTCTCCATCATAAAAAACCTATACATAATAAAAAATAAAACATCTGTACATAGGTGATAATTTTAGAAATCTCTCTGAGCTTATATAACTTCTTAATTATCAAAATATTGACATTCTTAATCATAACTGAATCTTATGTGCTTGCAGTTTGTCGCTATTTTTGTCCCTTGATGTAGCATGTAAAAGACTTCTTGAAAGTTTCAGGAGAGTTTTTGCTTATGTTCCTAGTATTATTCCCTTCATACAAAATTGAGAGCAAACAGAATGAATAGGCTATGGATCTTGCTACTCCAGGGATAGCTGCTATTAAACCTATATTGATGATGATCAGGATCTCCAAGAAACTGTTAAGCTGGTTCAGGAGTGGGCAATTTAAAAGAGAAATTCAGAAACCAAGAAAATAGATGGTAAGAAATGAATCAAATACTTTTGAACACTAGATAGTATAAGTCATTACTGAGACCAAGTTGCAGACTTGTTGATTTATAAAGACAGATGGGAAGGAGGAAGGTGTCCCATTGTCTATGAATTGTAGTGTAATTCTTTTCTTTTGTGATTTGATTATCCTGAAGGGCATGAATATTTGAGTTTGAAATTGATGTGCAAATGTGGCCTTTTTCTTTCCACTGTAGTTAACTTGCTCAGCAGATTCTTTAAGGACAGTCCATCTTGATTTTTTGTTAAGTGTGCTACATTGCAATAATTTACTTGACATACATATCTAGAGAAGAAGTGGAATAGTTCTTGAGTCAGGACTAGTAAAGACAATAGTTTGTACACTAATTCATGCACACATTATCTCATGATGTGTAAGCCACTGAGTCCCTTCTGAGCAATGATGAGCACCGTGAACTCCTGTTGACCTCAATGTGCATTGAAGAATGCTAAGCATATGACAGGATTAAACCCCAAAAGCAGATGTTTCTTCAAAGGGAAATTGGTTTAATTGTTTTCTTAGCTGGACTTCTTACGATTTTTTACAAAATATTTTTTAAAATGGTTTATCACTTTTCAAAAACAATTTAGTGGAACTTTTATGAGAGAGTCTTTTTCCTTATACCATGGTATAATTTCTTCATCTGTGGGCAAAGTGACGGTACATAATTATATTCCAGTGTTCTACAGTTAGAAATATTTCGATCCTGTTTTCATCCAGCTGCTGCAAGATGAATTGTTAGTGAATAGTTAAATGTTCATAGTTTAATATAGTAATTTTCTATTGGTTTTACTTGTGGAGACTTACTTGAAAATGTATTTTGTTTTCAATTTAGGCCTATTTCATGAGAAAAATATTTCGATTTTTCACAAAATGAAAATAGAAGTAAAGTTGTTTGACAATGAATAAATCATGGTTGTATAATGAATGGGCCTATTACAGAGACCAATGCATCATTCACATCTGCCCACTGTTGATTTCAATGGTCTCTATAGCAGGACTATAAAGTGAATGAAAGACAAAACTTGTAGGATTAAAATTGTGTGTGATTTTATAATTAAAGACTATCATAAACTTACACTACAAGTTGCGCAAATATCCTTGATTATTTTATTTCCATGCTTTGGTAGCCTTCCCTTTCAGTTAACATTGAGCTTTGGGCACAGACTTGAGCAAGGACCAGTGTATTAATGGTCCTATCCCATTGCTATCATTAATAGTGATATCCCCTGGGTCATGAATTGCAAGATGATTATGGGGCTTATTTTCCTCAGCTGTTTCAAGGAGGAAGGAATTGATTTTCTTCTGGCCTGTATCAACAGCAGACATTTCCCACATTGGGATGCATTTGCTACCCTCCCTGCTGTTGGTGTCCTTCTCTGATGGGGAGTAAGCAGGGATGTAGCACTACACACCAATCTATAAATGGAGAGAGAGGTGAGCTCATTACCATAGGTATGTAGTGCAAGTGACACTATAGATGGTTTGTAAACTGGATGTGGGTGTTGAAATAGTTTTAGAATTGTGTGCAATTAGTTTTAAGCCCCTTTGAAATAAAAAGCAATATTATATGAATGTTGTAATTCTTAGCTGCACATATCTTCTGGCAATGTATAAAACGTGTAGGTTACCATGAAACATTGAGGAGGGAAAAAAGAAAACCACAGAAGCTAAGAAAACTAACTATCTGAGACACTGTGAGGTAATATTGTTAAATAATGTAGGTTTGAAATACTTGATAGCTACCAAGAAACCTCTTAAAGGGTACGGTGGAGGGTTTTCACAATAAATAAGCAGATTTTTCAACCTTCACATCACAATTTAACTGTGATATTTCAGCGACATGTAGGTTGAAGACTTTATCAACTATTAGGCAGTTTTTCAACTGTGTCTATGGCATAATAAAAAACCAAGAGTATATGAAAATGCTAAATATATAATTTAGAACCAAAACCATTTCCATTTATACCCAGATAGTTCTTCCTCCATCATGAGCTAATATTATATTTTAATAATTATGTTTCAAAGATTAACATGTCAATTCTATTGCATGCTTTGATGAAAGCATGAATTAATATTTTTAACTTTGATCAGTGAATAATAAATGCAATTTTATAAGTAGCAAAATATTTCTACTCTGAAATGTTTTAAATCTTTTTTGTTCTAAGATTCACATTCAAGCTAGTATTCAAGACCATTCAGCATATCATAAGCCTCAGGGTTTCAATAGAAACTATGCAAATGAAGTATACACTTTACTAAAACTGACACAAAATATATTTTTTCATGTACTGTAGGCTTTTCAAATTTCAGACTGGATTACAGTTGGCAGGGTTCAACTGATTTAAATCCACAAAAAGGGCTTAATTTAGTTGAGGAATAATAAATTAGCAACCTTGCAACTATTGAGTGATTTTGGTGGATTCCCTGGAAATGGCCTGGAATTAGATATTTTATAATCCAGACTTGGTGGTATGGATCTAGAGTCAAAATCCTATTTATTTGCAGTAGGCTCTGCATATCCAGTGGCTAGCTTTATATAAACAAAGTAGCATGTTAAGGATCGTATATATTCCATTGGAATTTAGATACCACTGCTGACAATTGAGACCTTGCAAATGATTCTTGATGGAAATATCTTAATAGATACTGATCCAGTCTAGTGGAAAGAAAATTGTAATATAGCAATATTGACACACAGAAGTCTTTACAACTGATTTTCCAGTTGTTGCATCTTGTTTCCTCACAGAGTGTAAAATAAAGGAAACCAGATATGCTTGTGTTTCAGAATCCTTCAGTTTTAAGCTAACAGTTATGCTTCTGTGATTTCATGACAATGTTGTCTGTCAAGGCATTTTTTTATACATCTGTCAGCATTTGGTTTTGCCATGATTTAGAAACAGAAATGTTAATGTCACTTAAGAACATAAGAACATAAGAACGGCCGTACTGGGTCAGACCAAAGGTCCATCTAGCCCAGTATCCTGTCTGCCGACAGTGGCCAGCACCAGGTGCCCCAGAGAGGGTGGACCGAAGACAATGATCAAGCGATTTGTCTCCTGCCATCCTCTCCAGCCTCTGACAAACAGAGGCCAAGGACACCATTTTATCCCCTGGCTAATAGCCTTTTATGGACCTAACCTCCATGAAATTATCTAGCTTCTCTTTAAACTCTGTTATAGTCCTAGACTTCACAGCCTCCTCTGGCAAGGAGTTCCACAGGCTGACTACACGCTGTGTGAAGAAGAACTTTCTTTTATTAGTTTTAAACCTGCTACCCATTAATTTCATTTGGTGTCCTCTAGTTCTTCTATTTAGGAACTAATAAATAACTTTTCTTTATCGGCCCTCTCCACACCACTCATGATTTTATACACCTCTATCATATCCCCTCAGTCTCCTCTTTTCTAAACTGAAAAGTCCCAGTCGCTTTAACCTCTCCTCATATGGGACCCGTTCCAAACCCCTAATCATTTTAGTTGCCCTTTCTGAACCCTTTCCAAGGCCAAAATATCTTTTTGAGGTGAGGAGACCACATCTGTACACAGTATTCAAGATGTGGGCGTACATAGTTTTATACAGGGCAGCAAGATATTCTGGGTCTTATTTTCTATCCCTTTCTTAATAATTCCTAGCATCCTATTTGCCTTTTGACCGCCGCTGCACACTGTGTGGAAGTTTTCAGAGAACTGTCCACGATAACTCCAAGATCTCTTTCCTGATTTGTCGTAAATTAGCCCCCATCATACTGTACGTATAGTTGGGGTTATTTTTCCCGATGTGCATTACTTTACACTTATCCACATTAAATTTCATTTGCCATTTTGTTGCCCAATCACTCAGTTTGGTGAGATCTTCTTGGAGTCCTCACAGTCTGCTTCTGTCTTGACTATCCTAAACAGTTTGGTATCATCCGCAAACTTTACCACCTCACTGCTTACCCCTTTCTCCAGATCATTTATGAATAAGTTGAACAGGATTGGTCCTAGGACTGACCCTTGGGGACACCACTAGTTACCCCTCTCCATTCTGAAAATTTACCATTTATTCCTACTCTTTGTTTCCTGTCTTTTAACCAGTTCTCAATCCAAGAAAGGACCTTCCTCTTATCCCATGGCCATGTAATTTACACAAGAGCCTTTGGTGAGGGACCTTGTCAAAGGCTTTCTGGAAATCTAGTATACTATATCTACTGGATCCCCTTGTCCGCATGTTTGTTAACCCCTTCAAAGAACTCTAATAGATTAGTAAGACAGGATTTCCCTTTACAGAAACCATGTTGACTTTTGTCCAACAAATTATGTTCTTCTACATGCTTCACAATTTTATTCTTTACTATTGTTTCGACTAATTTGCCCGGTACTGAAGTTAGACTTACCGGTCTGTAATTGTCCGGATCGCCTCTAGAGCCCTTTTTAAATATTGGTGTCACGTTGGCTACCTTCCAGTCATTAGGTACGGAAGCCAATTTAAGGGATAGGTTACAAACCACAGATAATAGTTCAGCAATTTCCCATTTGAGTTCTTTTAGAACCCTTGGATGAATGCCATCCGGTCCCGGAGATTTGTTAACATTAAGTTTTTCTATTTGTTCCAAAACCTCCTCTAATGACACTTCAATCCGGGACAGTTCCTCAGATTCATCACCCACAAAGGACGGTGCAGATTTGGGAATCCCCAACGTCCTCAGCCGTGAAGACTGAAGCAAAGAAATCATTTAGTTTCTCCGCAATGGCTTTATCGCCCTTGATTGCGCCTTTTATAGTTCGATCGCCTAGGGGACCCACAGGTTTTTTAGCAGGCTTCCTGCTTCTAATGTACTTAAAAACATTTTGTTATTTCTTTTGAGTTTTTGGCTAGCTGTTCCTCAAAATCTTTTTGCTTTTCTTATTACATTTTTACACTTGATTTGACAGTGTTTATGTTCCTTTCTATTTATCTCACTAGGATTGACTTCCACTTCTTAAAAGATGCCTTTTGTCCTCACTGCTTCTTTTACATGGTGGTTAAGCCACGGTGACTCTTTTTAGGTCTCTTGCTATGTTTTTTAATTTGGGGTATACATTTAAGTTGGGCCTCTATTATGGTGTCTTTAAAAGTTTCCATGCAGCTTGCAGGATTTGGCTCTAGTCACTGTGCCTTTTAATTTCTGTTTAACTAACCTCCTCATTTTTGTGTAATTCTTTTTGAAATTAAATGCCAGGGTGCTGGACTGCTGAGGTGTTCTTCCCACCACAGGAATGTTGAATGTTATTATATTATGGTCACTATTCCCAAGCGGTCCTGTAACGGTTATTTCCTGACCTGATCCTGCGCTCCACTCAGGACTAAATCGAGAATTGCCTCTCCTTGTGGGTTCCTGCACCAGCTGCTCCAAGAAGCAGTCATTTAAGCCATTGAGAAATTTTATCTCCGCTTCTCTTCCTGAGGTGACATGTATCCAGTCAATATGGGGTAATTAAAATCCCCATTATTATAGAGTTCTTTATTTTGGTAGCCTCTCTAATCTCCTCAGCATTTCAATGTCAGTATCACTGTCCTGGTCAGGTGGTCGTAATATATCCCTACTGCTAATTTCTTATTATTGGAGCATGGAATTACTATCCATAGCGATTCTATTGAACATGTTGATTCACTTAATATTTTTATTTCATTTGATTCTACATTATCTTTCACATACAGTGCCACTCCGCCACCCACCCGGCCTGCTCTATCCTTTCGATATATTTTATATCCCGGTATGATTGTGTCCTACAGATTTTCCTCATTCCACCAGGTTTCAGTGATGCCTATTATGTCAATCTCCTCATTTAATACTAGGTACTCTAGTTCATCCATCTTATTAGTCAGACTCTAGCATTTGTGTAGAAGCACTTTAAAAATTTGCCACTGCTTATTTGTCTGCCCTTCCTGATGCATTGGATTCCTTTGTATGCGGTTGTTTGTCTGCTCTGGCCCATGGTTTGCCCTCTCCTCCTCTCTTTCTGACTACAGCTTAGAGAATCTCTATCAATGGATTCTCCTCTAAGAGAAGTCTCCCTCCGATTTACGTGCATCTCCGCACCAATCGGCTTTCCCCATCTCTTAGTTTAAAAACTGCTCTACGGCCTTTTAATGTTTAGTGCCAGCAGTCTGGTTCCACTGGTTTAGGTGGAGCCCATCCTTCCTGTATAGGCTCCCCTCTCCCAAAAGTGTCCCCAGTTCCTAATAAATCCAAACCCCTCTTCCCTACACCATCGTCTCATCCACGCATTGAGACTCTGAAGCTCTGCCTGCCTACCTGGCCCTGCGCGTGGAACTGGAAGCATTTCTGAGAATGCCACCATAGAGGTCCTGGATTTCAGTCTCTTTCCTAGCAGCCTAAATTTGGCCTCCAGGACATCTCTCCTACCCTTCCCTATGTCATTGGTACCTACATGTACCACGACCACCGGCTCCTCCCCAGCACTACACATAAGTCTATCTAGATGCCTTGAGAGATCCGCAACCTTCGCACCAGGCAGGCAAGTGACCATACGGTTCTCCCGGTCATCACAAACCCAACTATCTATGTTTCTAACGATCGAATCACCCACTACTAACACCTGCCTCTTCCTAACTGGCATTCCTCCCCTCAGAGGTATCCTCAGTAGAGGATACCGCAACATCCTCTGGGAGGAGGGTCCCAACTACGGGATGGTTTCCCTCTGCTCCCATTGAATGCTCTGTTTCCTTGAGACTTTCATCCTCCTTAAGAGCACTGGGGCTCTCAGACTGGAGGTGGGACAGTACTACAGTGTCCCGGAAAGTCTCATCAACATATCTCTCTACCTCCCTTAGCTCCTCCAGTTCAGCCACCCTGGCCTCCAAAGCCCGAACTCGGTCTCTGAGGGTCAGGAGCTCCTTGCAACGGGTGCACACATATGCCACCCGCCCACAGGGCAGGTAATCATACATGTTACACTCGACACAATAAACAGGATAGCCCCCACTCTGCTGCTGGGCTTCTGTCTCCATTTTTCTAATGAATAAGTTTAAGTATAAACTGGGATTCTTTTTAAACCTCTGGAATATAGATTATTATAAGAGTTATGTTTTAAAGAAGGTCAGAAGTCACTAGTGCCCTCTAACCTCCCCCCTCTGAACTCCCTCTCCAAACTCCCTGTTAGCTGTTCCTGTTCTCAAGCTCCCTGGTCGCTGAGTCACAGGCTTATATAGCTCTGGTAGCCCCTCCCCCTGACTGAGGCTCAGCCACTTGGCTAGAAGAACAGTAATTCTGAAAACCTAAGCCTTATATTTTTTTTTAAACACAGCCTCATTGGATTATAGTCAATGCATTCGTAGTGGTAAATTTTAAAAATGTAAGATTTAGGAGTTGTTTATTTGTTAAGGCAGTAGGGCCTTTTATCCATCAGCCTTTGCCAACAGACCTGTGCCAGAGAGATGAAGACATTGGGTGAATTCCTGATTCAACTGATATTTTGTTATGACTTTAATGGAGCAAGAATTTCAGTTATCATGTTTTGTTGAGGATCCTCAGAGTCCTGTTCATTCTTATCCACACTCTATAATTCCATACAAGGTTCCTAGCTCCTCAGTCACCAAATGGCTAGGGTGGAGACCTGAATCTCTCTCCCTCTGACCATGATTTTTCCATGTCTGAACAGTTCTATGTCTGCACTGTGATATTCCCACCAAGGCATATGGTCTAAACAGGCCCGTGTCTGCCCTTTGCTTTCTCTTCAGAGATTATGAGCAGCATAATTTCCTACAGCTAATTTACTATATGCCACTTCCTAAGCAAATATATTTATTACTAGGTTAGATGTATTATAGAGAATTAGGGTTACCAGATGGTTTCAAAAAGATACCAGACACAATTGATCTCAGATGGGGGGGGGAGGACAGACTGGGAGGGGAGCAGGGCTGGCTGGGAAGAGGTTGGGGGGAGCAGGACTGGCCAGGGGAGATTGGAACCAGCCGGCAGGAAGCAGGGGCTGGGGAGCGGGGCTGGCTGGGGGGCGGGAAATCGGCCAGCGGGTAGTGGGCCTGGCCGGGAGGGGGTCGGGGGAGCAGGGCCGGCTGGGGAATATCGGGAGGGGGAGGAACCAGCTGGCAGGAAACAGGGCTGGCCAGGAGGGGGTTGGGGGGAGCAGGGCTGGCTGGGGGGAACCGGACAGTGGGGAGCGGGGCTGGCCCGGGCGCATGCAGATCCTGGGATGCTGCCCATCCTGCGCACGGTCCCGGCAGTGTGCATGGGGAAGTCCGGCCCCTGGGATTCCATCCCACCCGGCCCCACCCCCCTCCCCTCCTCTCTACTGTGTAATTGCGTACTGCCTGGCTGGTAGACACACTTACTTAATTAGAAAATACCGGACATTTATATGTCGTATTTTCTCAATTTGTTTCCCGGACAGAAAGCTCAAATACCGGACTGTCCAGTTCAAAACTGGACACCTGGTAACCCTAATAGAGAAAACATATCAAAAACAATAAAAGAGCATACACATATACTAATAACCTTTCTAGAGATCACACACACAACTCCCACAAGGGCTCTGGTAGGAGACAGTCCTTTTAATCCCACAAAGAAGTTTCTGTGTAGTTACAATTTTATAGTGGCCTTAGCTCGCAACTAGAACAATCACGAACAGTTTTTTTCCTTTATTTAACTCGAGTCTTTGAACTTGGCTTCCTGTAGCAGGAGATCAGCAGACAATAGACCCTTATGGAATCATAGGGCTGAAGATAACTCAGGAGATCATCAAGTCTAACCCCCTGCTTAAAGAAGGACCGATCCCAACTAAATCACCTCAGCCAAGGCTTTGTCAAACTGGGACTTAAAAACCTCTAGGGAGGGAGATTCCACCATCTCTGTAGGTAACCCATTCCAGTGCTTCACCACCTTCTTCTACTCCTTCACAGTGTAACTTTTTTTGCATAACCAGGAGTGGGAAATTTGCATTCAGCTCTCCCCCTCTTCTACCCTGTATTCTATCTCCACAGAACGGGGAGTGGGGGAAGGGCGGGGGAGGCGTGGCACAACAGGGCTTGGGATGGAGGGAGTTTGCTGGCAGCTTTTGAAAGGAGTGCAGGGCCAGGGCAGGGGTGAGCCTGCCTTAGCCCCACTGCACCACCACCCAAGAGCCACCGTACACTCCAAATCCCTTAGCCCAAGACCAGAGCCTGTGCCCCCACACTCTGCCCCTGCCTAGTGAAAGGGAGGGAGAATGGGGGAGGGAGAAAGAGAGGACAGAGAGTGCAGGGGCAAGGCCTTGGAGAAGGGGCATGAAGGGGCAAGGGTATTTGGGTTTGAGGTAGATCTTACATTGCACTTAAATTCAAAAAGTGATCTTGCACTTAGAAAGGTTGGAGACCACTGATCTTCATGTTTTGTTAGTCTTTAAGATGCTACTGGACTATTTGTTGTTTTTAATTTTTTTCCTGTTACAGACTAACTCGGCTACCCCTCTGAAGTTGTATACCTTTTTATATTGCATGAGTGTCCAATCAACATTAAGCATTATGTATTATACAACCTGTACAATACATAGGGTTGCCAGTTTTGTTTGGACACATTCCAGGAGGTTTAATCAAATGTATTTAATTAAAGATAATCCTTAATTCCTGGGGACTCCAGGACAATCCTGAAGGATTAGCAACCCAAACATTACACATACATTACCTTCTGTTTTCATAAGTTTTGAAATATTTAAGTTGTCATGTATGTTTTTCAATTAATTATTTCCACTTCTCTCTCAAGTTAGGGATTTTCTTGGGGTTTTTTTTCTTAATACAGGGAATTTTTGGCAGAACAATTTATGTATTTTTGGACTAATTACCTTTCTCTTATCTGAATCCTTCAACACAGTGTGCTTCATAACAAAACATCAACATTTTCCTGTGCAACAACTATAAGTGTTAAGTGAATTCATGTAAGGAGAATTTAATAAAGTTACATTATATCAAGCAAAGACTAGGCTGAAGCTAGCTAACCTAGCATAAATATTATCTGGGTCATTGAAAATATTTCTCTGTACATGACCAACATCTGTAAGTAGGAGCTATTTAAAGTGAAACATTCTATATTTTCCCTTCTGTACTTGACATGTCTCAGTGTTCAGGTCCATGACAAAGAATGTATCAATTCAAAATTGCTTTCTATTACAAATTCTATGAAACCTTTTCATTTCATGTCTGAGTATTTTTTATCTACAAACTCTCTACTTCATTTCTGGTTGGTTACAGTGGACTCAACCCTGAGCCGCATATCATGTACGTTTGTTTGTCTTGTATTTTGTCCCTTTCACCGAGTGATAAACAGTGTTGGGTCTTTAGAATACATAATCTCCTTGCTGTAGAGAAACTGGTGATATAGACTCATCTTATAGATGATATATTTCTTTTTTATTTATTTTATTCAAAAGACTTATTTATATTGAGCAAAGAAAGCAAACAATAGCAAAGTTTCCGAAATCGCTTTTTCCAATGCAGATCAACTTTTTCACAGCAATAGCCAGCCTGAAATGTTTTCAGGTTGTTTGACAAGGCTCGCTTAGGTTTAGCCCTTTTTATGGAGTTAATATCTAATTATGGAATTCATATCCGGTCTCTATTTTCCAATAATTCTGTAACATATTTCACTTCCATAACAATATTTACTTAAATCCCTCACTTTTCATTACTACATTAGATGAATTCATTCTTTAATTAGATCCACAAACACCAGAATAATGGAAGAACCAGGAACATACATCATACATTCTATAGGTGCTTTATATCATTTTAAACACTATTTTGCTTCAACAGTATTGCATTACTGAGATTGCTAGAGCATGTAACCAGACAACAAGAGGGTACTGAATCCAAGTGCTCTTAAAACAAATAAATGTGATGTTTCAAAGGGTTTGTTAATGCTGGATTTCTATATTAATTTAACTTCAGGCAACCAGGGCACATCCAACAAGAATGTGCCCAATGGAATGTGACTATCTAACATGTTAGTTCAGTCAGTCAGTTTAGAGAAGCACATACCCAACTTCTTCAGCCTACCCATGGGACTTTTACATAATCCAAGTTAAAATGAGTGTCCAGCCTGAAGATGACATTCCCCAGAGGGTACATTTTGAAAAGGTGACTTCCCAATAGACAAGATTTCTAATACCCAGGGAAGGGTCACTCCCTAGTCTAGACTACAGTATCTTGAGAGCCACACTTGACATTGTAACAGCCAATAAAATGACTAGACACTCTAGGAGTGTCTTATCTAAGTGGTATCTGTCAGTGGAGTGTTCATGAGAGATTGATTTACCCATTTTGAGTTATGGAGAGAGATGACTGTACAGAATGGAGAGAGACACTCATACCAAGGAGCTCTGACACCATCTTCTAATTCCTAAACCTTCACAGTGGGAGTTTCTACAACAGGCCCATGCTATGACCAGAGCTGGGCACCTTGATAAACTTAAAACCAGGAAGCATTGGTGTTGGGCCACTTCCTTTATTTCTTCTCTCTCCAGGCATATATAAAGAGGTAGCAGATTTCTGTCTCTCATGTTCTGACTATTGTAGAGTAGCCCAAAAGTAGCGTCAAGCTCCTTTAATATCCAGGCACCTCATTACACTTTCAAAGAGGGCTGGAATTGATACTATAGTCCCTCTAGAAAAGAGCACTGAAAACTTTAAGTTCAGTCTGGTACTCATGGAGTTGCCACACAGTCCCTTATGAAATAATATAGCCTCCATGATTGTGCAGGAACCATACCAAGTAATTTTCCAGCTTGGTTTTCAAAGTCATCACAGACCAGGGAATGAATTTCATGTCCAATGTGCTCCACCAGGTTACAGGCCCTTCTGAAAGTGCAACTTCTTTATACCACCATACATCATACTCAGACCAGTAGACTGAGAAATGGGTTACTTTATATTAAAGAAGACTGAGGAAATGGAGGCTCCAGACCGGGATCAGCTGTTCCTCTGTCTTTCATTTGTGATGTGGATGGCACCATAGGCCTCTACGGTTTCTTTCCCTTCAAACACCTTTATGGGAGGCAGCCCCAATGCATAGTGGATTTTGTTAAAGACACTTTGGAAGCCCAACCACAACCAATATCCTGCAATATGTCTTTGAAATAAGAGAGAGGTTAGAGCCCCTCAACGTAAGTGTGGAAACTAGGGGTGCTGGAGATAATGTAGTATCCCAGGTTTCACTGTGAAAAGTTTATTGCTGCTGTCAGAAAAGAACTAGCATTATTTCATGATTCTTGAAAATTCCAGAGCAGTGCTGCACCCATGTGGTATGAGTGGGAATTACCTTTTTTCATTCTGCTTCTGAACAAACATGGCTTATGCAGTTTCCTTAGCTGGCTTTGAGTTCCCGCACTATAAAAAAAAGTATTCCGGTACCACTGCCCTTAGGTTACTTGGCCAGAAATAATATCTTTTAGGTGCAGCACTGTAATAAAGAGGCAAAAGCTATAGAATTTCACTCTGATTTTGAATTTCTGGCCCCAGCTCTAAATCATCCATGAAGGGACAAAGAACTATTAATTCAGGTAATCAGAGTGATACTAAAGCTGGACTTCATGGAGGAGTTCCATAGCCCTTTGGATAGTCTGGTGGTCTTTGTGCCAAGATCTGATGGGACTATCTGGTTATGAATCAATTTCAGGCAGCTCCAGGTTCAATGCCTTGCGCTGCTGGATCATCTTCGCCAAACTCAGTTAAATCTTGAATTTGTGCAAAGGATGTTGGCAAATTCCTCCTAACTCCTCATTGCCACTCCAGTATTCCTGTATTCCACTTTGGATTACAGTGTCCCAGCTGCCTTGCAGAGATTGTTTGAATCAGGCATTACATCACTGCACACCAGCATATTTTGATGATGACGTGATCTACAGTTGGGACTGGTCCCCCCCTCATCTCTGGAATCTAGCTGTGGACCTGAAGGTTCTGAGAGGCCAGTCTCACTGCAAACCCAGGAGACTGCCTACTTGAGTTAGTAAGATTGAAGCGCTGTCAACATCTGCACCCCAAGAACCACAGAAAAAGAACAAATATGGTTCTTCCTAGCCCTACATGCGTATTAGATGGTTTGGGCTAGATTGTGTCTCAAAAAACAGTCCCCTTCATGGACCTTTTGAAGAAGTCACACCCTCATCAGGGTCACATAGCTGTTGCAGTATGATCTGACATTTCAAGAAATTAAGAACCTGCATATTTGCACAGCCCTGTCTTCTCATGACCCCTCACATTAATTACTAGGTGCAGTCCTGTCTCCACATTCCAAGACCATGAGCAATCCATCCTTTACATGAGTAGAAAGCTCCTGAACAGAGAGAGATGGCACTCAGTCCTGAAAAGAATATTTGGTTGCAGAGTGAGCAGTAAAGGTACTGATGTATAACCTAATGCACCATTTGTCCTGGCAGTGCTGCTCTGTGGTGGCTCCTAACAATGAAGGACTCAAATTCCTGCATCACATGATGATACTTAGCCTTACAACCTTTTTGGGTTCCAAGAACGGTAGCCTGGAAAGGACTTTTAGAATGTGGGATGAACAAATGAAGACATTTGGACATTTGGCAAGTGTACCCACAGGAGAGAGGATTGTGAAAGAATGTTCTACTCTAAGGGTCAGCAAAGCGCTCACAAAGAAAAAAGTCTGGGTATAATAACAGTGATTCCTTGCTTTGTCCTAGGTCTGAACTATTTAAACAGGAAGTTGGGAAGGGAAGAGGATACTAGAAGCTGACTAACGTGTAAGGGGTGTTAGGATTTCTCCAGCATTGGATGACCAGCCTTAGTAGGTACAGAGATGTTGGTTGGGATTATATATTTAGGAGCTCTGCACCACAGTCCTTAGGTAAAGACCTTTAAACTGTTGTTTCAAATTCTCCTTCATGGGCTTCAGTAATGAACATGTACTTGTTTTGATTTAGGTTTTTTGGGTGGGAGACAGAGGGGGAGCTTCTGTGTGTCTTCATCTGTGACAACAGATTTACTGACATCCAGGTGGCTTAAACACAGTACCATACATGGCCACACAGGAGCATTTGAGACTCACCTCATTATACTCCATTAAAAATGAGTAAACCTTCTAAAGTAAAAAAAAAAAAAAAAAAAAAAACACTTTTCAGATGAAATTGTCAAAGCTCACTCTCCAGATATGAAACCATCTTGCCTCACTGAATTCCTTAGTTTTGTAAACCTAGAAGTCAGAACAACTGTACCACCACTACTCACTTTTAAAATTCTCCTCTTTGCCGAATATATAGATTTCTTTTTTAATGTTTACTTAACATAGTACTGCTATTAATTAGCTTTTGTCTATAGTCATTTCATATAATGGGCATTATTGGATAAGACCATTGTCCAGTCAAGATACAAGGGGACAGTTATAACATTAGCTGTGTTGCACTTCAAAATGTTGCAGTTAAAATGCTTCTTTCAAGGCTATCCGTTCCAATATCCCACATGTTACAACAAAAACCTAAAAAGTAACAGTAGTAGGAGATATGTGATGCAGCATGTGATGCCATGGCTAAATTCCGGGGTGCTAAAACAATTTTCATAGTGCAGTTGCTAAGAGCCATTGGATCAAATTCTAAACATTGTATATAATGGAAACCATTTCATGCCAGGAGATGTGGTAACATCCCACAGTTCGGCACTGATGGCTAAGTTTTGACCTGGAGATGCTGCTGAAACACAATAATGTCCAGAAAGAAAAAGTAGTGTAAGTCTGATTTATACTGCAGATTACACAGAGTAACATGTAACATCTCAAGGAGCACCTTAATCTTATAATTCACTTCCAGAATTCAGATAGTCATAAAGTTATATAAATATAAAGTACATTTGGAGAACTGACATACATATAGGCATTCTAAGTGTTCTATAATGTTTCTGAATTTGTACACGTCCTCAGACAGCCTCACTATGCACACAACTATGAACCCAACTATTCCTATATAGAATTTATGAATATGTAGTTCTTGAAAAAAATAGCTTTTTGATTTTTGTATTTGATACTTTTTCTTTCTGCTATGAAAAACTTAACTTTTTTTCTTTATAAGGACATAATGTTTTAGATGTTTGTTTTTCTGACACACTGACCAAATGCTCTTCTTGTGAAAATGGATACTTTCAGTCTGGTAGACTGGAAAATTACTTCATTATTATTATGTTGGCATGCTGTCTTAGAATAGTCAACATAGCACTCACCTAAATATCTGAATGCAACTATTGTCCCTGAGAAGAAAACAGCAACTTCTTGACTTAAGAAGAGGAAAATACAACATTATTCTGTGGTGAATAAAGTCTAATGAGTTCAGTTCTTTAATAGCAACATTAATGTCACAGTATCTTCACATGGATGATTCAGTTTCAAGGAAGGACTCATTTCCTTTTGTATAAGAACTGAAGGTTAAAAATCTGAGTGCAGTTAGCTGACTCTGATTTATTTCTAAATGTGCCAGTGTCATTGCCAGCTGCAACACTAGCTGAATATAATTAAATACATATAATAATTAGGTTATTTTAATCTACTCTGTTAATGATTAAATTGACTTTAGCTCCCCACTCCAAGGCAAACTTTTATATAGGTAGGGGTGTGTGTGTGTGTGTATATTTCTGTGGCTTTCACAATGTTTTGTGATTTAATATAAAATAAATATACACAAAAAAGAGAAATTCATACCATTTTACAAAAATATATGGAATTTAGTGTGCAAAAGGAGAACGCTTTTAGATTTCATTCTGTTTTTCAGAAATTGTTAAACTACAGGTTTGTCAAGTCAAAACCTCCTTTCTTTCTTTAGTTCTTTTGAATTTTGGTGCTCATCAAAGGCCTAGTAACAGTGGCTAAAAGAAAAAATTAATGGAGGCAGGTGCTGTGATCGTTTTTTTAGACTGAACTGCTGCTGCCCAGCTTAGTCTTGATTTTGCAGTACCTCTTCTCTTGCAGTACAGTTCTTCTCTGTAGAACTTTGTTTTCTTTTTGTGGAGCAATAACAAAATGAGATTAAGATGACACCATAGTGCTTATTTGCAATGGTATCCTACATGAGAGTGAAATTAAAAGACCAGAGCCCTCATCTTCCAACAGGCATTATGTGGGTGGCCCCTTGTGCCCATCATTTTACCCTAGGCTCTGTGTGGGTACAGATTTCTGCCTTTGTGAAGTCCATGTCCAGATTAAGGCCTAGTTATGGAGCTATGTAGCAATTTATTTAATCTCACCCAAAGGCATAATTTTTCTGAACTGTCCTATATACAGTAGAGAAAATAGAAATTCTAAACTGCCTTTTGGTTTTCTCTGTATAATGTCCATTTTGGGTTTTGTATGGCTATTTAGAAAACAGCTTTCATGTGGGTAGATTTTATTTTTAACTTCACCCAAGGTATCTTGGTTTATAAAGTAGTTAACAAAATCTCAATGATAATTGTCTTTTTGAGTCCCTAACACTCAGATATGTCTTCCTCTAAGAACTTGAAAAGGCAAATCTGTTTATTTCAAAGTTAATTTTGCCTGGCCTTGTTCTTCACAGTGCATGAAATCCCCAAGTCTTCCATCGGCTTCTCACCATTCAAGTTCCTTTATGGGAGGCAACCGCAGGGGATAGTGAACTTGTTGAAGGAGACCTGGGACACACAGGAGTCACGAGTCATGGGATTAGTCCCCTATATACTACAACTCCGTGAGTGGCTCCAGAAGCTGGGAGAATTTGCCCAGATAAACCTTTTGCAGGCGTAACAGATGCAAGCCCGATATTATAGTCGTGGGATGAGGCTTTTCACTTTTGAGCTGGGAGATCCTGTCCTTGTGCCACTGTCAAAGGAGTCCAAACTACTGGTGAAGTGGCAGGCCAGCTAGTCCAGGCCTTCTCCTCTGTATTATCCATCCATCCTGGATGGACCAAGTTGGTTCGCCACCACATAGCCACCTTGCTGGGCCAGGAGGTATGTAACCAACACCGGCCCCTTCCTAGGAAGATGTGGGAGGCAATCCAGAAGGAACTCCAGACTACGTTAGAGTTGGGAGTAATAGAAGAGTTGCAGAGTGAGTGGAGGAACCCTACAATTTTCGTGTGGCCCATTGGCCAGGTAGAGCACATACTAATGCAAACTTTTTCTCCTAGGCAGGCAGGGGAAAACCCACACCAGAACCTTGGCTGGATAACCATTTAAGGGGGAGTGTGTGTGATGGGGTATATCAACCCCTCACTGAAGCTGATGGGGTTGCCTTGGCCCAACTAGCTGAGAGGACCCCCCCCTCCCCACAGCGCTGCTGGGCATGCTCCAACTGGAGGCTGGCTATAAAGGCTTCTGGAGCAGCTCAGTCAGGGCTGACTGCTGAAAGGGAAGGAGGCGCTGAGGGAGCTCCAAGCAAGGAAGCATAGCTGGACCAAGCAGAGGCACCTAGCCTGAGAGGTGCTACAAGAGAAGCTGCAGGACTTGTGTGAGAGTACAGAGAGGACATCTGCAAGGATTGGGTAGGAAGTAGCTCAGGGTGGGGAATTTCTCGCCAAGCGCTCAGCGTCTTGCGGCATGATTCCTGCTGAGCAAGCAGTGGACTGTGTCACTACCAACGGGACCTTGGGGTGGGACTTGGCGGAGAGGGAGGGCCCAGGTCTCCCTATCCCGTTTCCATACTCCCATCTGCAGAAGTTCTTTCAGTGTATATGGACTGAGGCCATGGGGCCGTAATACCCTGGATAGAGGGACTTATATATGGACTAAGGCTGCTGGGCCATAATACCCTCAATAGCGTGATTTGTGTATAGACTGAGGCCACAGGGCCGTGATACCCCGAATAGAGGGACCTTGACTGAGGCTGTTGGGTCATTCTGAAAATAGACTCAGTGGCTGTTAGGTTACTCAATGAAAGAGAATAAGTTTGAGGGGCCTCTAAGGGCTTGTCGCCCTTAACATCCCTGTTATGCTTAAGAATCCACTGAAATGTTACATTATCGCATAGAAAAGTGCTAGTGTTTCACATGATAACTTATGCTCTGATCCCCTGCTCAAGAAGCTGCTTTTCATTCATTTCATGTCTGACAGTTTACAGGGATAATTTATATTTGAGTTAATGAAAGTTAAATGTATACATGCCTGTTTACAGAGATGTGTGTGTAATACAGCCATGATAGCCTAATGGTGTGAAATTCCACCAAACACGGGTCTCTTTTTTTTCTTAAACTGTCCTCCTTCCCCCAACAATTTTATACTAGATGTCTTCTGTCCTGGTGCAGTCTATGCTAGGGACAGAAATAGTGGTGTGGGAGTAGTTGAAGGGGCAGGCTTTGTGGGGGCTGTTTTAGGTCTTAAAGTGCAGTGGACAAAGGGAGAAAATGTTCAGTAATACAGGGAGTGGTGATTTTTTACAATCTGGGCAACACCCACATTTTCTCTTAACAAGCTCCTCCCTCCATTGAAAGGAACCATTGAGCCTCTAGCAGAAATGGAAGAAATTGCTCCTGTGGATCTGAAGTTGTCCATTACTACATTATTTGGGTGTACCATTTTGAAGTCAATGGTAAAATTCCCTGTTTACTTCAGTGGTATTAGACTCTTGAAAATGTGAGATTTTGGTAAATGTGACTGAGCTTATTTTGATCTAAAACCATAGAGAAGGAGAAAAAATATGCACATTTTTGTTTATATTTAAAATTCAAAGGATCTCAAATTATCCCACAGCCAATCATAAAAGATCCCAATAATACAAATTTACTTTCTCTTCTAACCAAACAGACCTTTTCTAACCAATTACCAAAGCTTAAATTAGGATAATAAAAGACTGATTCAGAGATCACATGCTCACATGGCAAGTGTGTATATTCCAATACATTGTTTACTTTTGTAAATACAGGAATGGTGTGACGAAACCAATTGAAAGTCTCCTGATTGTTCTATCAAATTACTTTAAAAAAAAAGTAAGAAAAATTGTAATATTTGACTAATCAGGAAAGTAAATTGCTTAATTTACAGATATTGATGTGACTAATTTACAATATTTGTATATGCGGGTTAATGATTATGTCCAAAACTACAAATAGCTGTGTTACCTAAATATTTTCAATAAATCTACTGAAAGGGGGACTTAAGAACTAGCACAGAGCAAGTCTTTTTCTACACTTTAGTTTACTATGTTTGAGATCTTAACATATTTGTCTATTTTGTGTTTAAACAGAGTAACTACTAAGAGATCCTTAAGGGTCTTTGATAATCTGTGAAGTATGGGGGAAAATATCACAGTAGTGCTATTCAATCTTTTCAATTAAAATCTGTTTTGCAAGTTGTTTCAGTAGTCCGTAAGTAGTATTGGGACTTCTGGTTCAGGAGATCTGAGTTTTGGAATAAATCTCTCCCCTATCATTCTTATCCATTTGCTTATCTTTTTCTTGTCTCCTCTTGCTGTTTCTTAAGCATTGTTCTTCATTTTATTGTTAAGTGAAAAAAATTGTTGCCAGGCAGTGAGAAATACAGCATCTGGAGGATGTGGAATGCACAATTCTCCACTGTTTTTATACATGGCAGGCAATCAGGGAAGATTTCTGTGATCTGCCTGTATGAAATTATAATTCTAGAAAGCCAATTTCTGTGTGCTTGTCTCCTTTATTAGGACTAATCTAAATAGTCATTCCTAGTTAAAGAGATTGCATTGAATCAAAATCTTTAAATTGTTGTACATAGAAGCAGTCATAAAGAAAATTCCATGTGTTGAACAGGTTTTGTTTTTAGACTTTAATAATCTGTCAACAGTACTAGGGTTTGGCTACATGAAGAAAGCTAGACTTTTTGTGCTGTTTAAATAAGCAAGATCAGTACTAAAGTGACTATCTTATCAGCAAAGTTATTTGAATATCACAGAAGACTACACAAAATATGAAATGGAAATAATAATCACCTATTCATTTTGTTTGTGGAAAAATATTTTTTCCTTTTCCATTCTTAAATTATTCATATTTGTATTTAAAATCAAGAACATAACAAAAGATTGTTTACACTTTGTTTGTAAAGCCTAATATGTTTTTATAACACTTCACACAAGAGTGTTGTGCAATACCATGTGTCCTGGCTAAATTCTTGTTTGACAATTCAGACAGTGTTGGATTTCTGATCTGTAGCCCATTAAATCAGTGAAGTCTTCTGTTCATTTTGTTGGTCTTTGGCTCAGACTGTTGGCGTCTGAGTCATAATGAACAAGAAACTGCACAGTTTTTATTCAAACTTTATATAGAAATGGCAAAATATTGAAGGTTTGCCAGTACAAGTTGGATTATTCTATGATTGATGTTCCCATGAATCATTTTCAGGCCCCAGTTCTGCAATCACTTGCTCATGTGAGTTGTCTTTACATGAGCAGCCTAAGGCATTCATGTAAGTAAATAAAATTTTCAGGATTGTGCCTCTACTGTTGACAAAACCAAATCTAGCATGTATAAACTGTGTTAGCTAGCTACAGCTTGAACTGCTCTAGTCCACTCTCTGGTCTGGAAAACTCCACGATTCGGCATGATTTTAGTTAGCCAGATGTCCACTTATCATGAGGTTCCATAAAGTTTATTTATGGCCACCAATCCTGGCTTTCAGTGTTCTGTGCTGTTATTGAGCTCTAATTGAGCCCTAAATATTTCCTAAGAGCCTAGGGGAAGTGTCAACCGTGATGCTAGACAATATTGACCTCCTGTTTTTCGGCAAATTCTCTGGATCTGTAGCGATCAGAGCCTGAGTGTGCCAGACTAGAGAGGTTCAACCTGTAGTTATTTAATCATCCTTCCTCAGATCTAAAAGATCTCTTTTTATCACTGTATTTAGTGCAAGAGAATGCCTGACTTTTAAAAAATATTTGTTAGCAGGAAGCATTTCTCTGCCTTCTGTATCAGGGTTAGGAACAGTGGGTTTACCTCGATATATATTATGCATATATATCATGGAAGTTTTCCTCAAGTGCTTGGAGTTGTCTTGCTAATTCAAATAATTGTATATGAGTAGTCCATGAATCAAGCAGTTATACCAAGTTTGTCTTTATGCAAATCTTATTCTGGCATTCAGGGTTCACTACTGATCGGTTCTGAGCTCTCTGGCCCTAATCCACCAAAACAAATGAGCAAAAATAGTCTTATTGACTTCAATGGCATTTACTCATGTTTAAAGTTAAACATGTGTTCTAATGCTTTTTGTCTTGATTTCTTTGGGCCTTGAATCAAACTATTAGCAGTGCAATGAAGGCACATGGAGTGCAACAAGAAGTAACTAAACAATGAAATAGTGATGCTGCACACCGAAAGAAGAGTGAGTAGTCACTCAATAGTACTGGATAGTTTAAATTGGCAGTGGCAAACTATGTCAAACCCAGCACGTTTGCCTAACCTCACCCCAGTGATGGTATGCTACCAGCTCCTCCCTATCGATGTACCCTCTCACCATCCTCCTCAATTGCTTTCCCTCCCAGTCTGCAGCTCCGCGATCCAGCTCTGTATTCAATGGTTGATGGATACTAATGGATGAGAAACCAGAAATTATAGAAAACAAATAGAAACTACTTTTGCATTTGCATAGAGAATTCCATCCTTGCAATAGTACTCTACAGGCTAACTTATAGTTATGTAAAATTTTTGTTATTCTCAGTCAAATTCCATGTGTCTTTTCCACAAGCAGTACCACTAGCTGGGAGGTTGAATTTTGATGTAGGGATTGTGCTGATACATCCTGACAGGCAAAAATGGTTATCATTCAAACTGTGAGAATGATATTATTATTATTCATTAGTATATTGAATACTTAATGTTTTGTTAATGTTATCTAGTTAAACTAGCTTATTGAAAAACAGAAATAAAAATTCAAATGAGATAGGTAGTAGTTTCCTTGGAGTTTATTTTCAGCCTTTGGATTCTGTACTGCGGCTTAATTTGACTAAAATACATTTAACTAATCAAGGACCTCTCATAGAAGCCACAGGGAGTTTAACCATTAGGTGTCTCTTGCTCCCATTAATCTCAATCCGGGCATGTTGGTAATATGACAACATAATTGAACAGAAATTACTGTAGGTATACAATAACTGAATATGGAAACTATCAGTTGAGCATAGAAGAGACAAAGAATTAAGTAGTTTCAGTGTGCATGAGCCAAACTTTGCAAAATTATTAGTAATGAGGGATGGAATTCATGCTAATTATAATCACATTTCAACATATAGCAGTTAGTTATCCTTCATGATGAAATTCTTTTTAGATGCTCTATTAATTATCCAGTGATCTTTTTTTTTCTATGACTGATCTAGTTCTTAGGCATTCCCATTGCTTATATGTTACTAGTAGACTTACACAGCGTTGCCCAGCTCCTACAGGGCAGGGCCAGGGGGATGTGTGTGTGTGTGCTGAGCAGCATGTTGTAGGAGGCTGGAGGCCAGGGCCATGTTCTCTCACTCCCCAGCCCACCCAGTGCCTGTTCTCTTCTCCCCTTCCAGCACCCACGAGCACAGTGGGCAAGCGCTGGGAAGGAGGGGAAAGGTTTTGGGGTAGAGGCACTACTTATCCGGTGTGCTGACAGGGAACATGGCAGAGCCCCAGCCTTGGTAGTATGGCTGCCCCCAGTGGGCACTCTGAATATAGCTCTCCCCTGCAGGCTCACTGCCCCCAGTGGCCACTCTCATATCATATCCCTCCAAAAGAAGCCCTTCCCTTTGCATATTATGGAAAACAGTCCTTTTCCCAGGGCTTTCAGTTTCCTGGCACAACCAAATCCTGACCTTGCTTCATGTTAGGATAAGATATATATATATATATATATAGAAGATACTCATCTGTTCAAATAAAACAATTCGTAATGTCCAAGTATTGCAACCTAATACTTGCCAAAATAGCCAAGGTTGTATGTATCATAGAATCATAGTCTTGGAAGGAGCCTCAGGAGGTTATCAAGTCTGCTCTCCTGTACTCATGGCAGGAATAAGCACCATCTGTCCCTGAGATGTATTTTATCTAATGGGCTCTTGAAAATCCCTTCTGATGGAAATTCCATAACCTTCCAAGGTAAATTATTCCAGTAGTTAACTGCCTGGCATTTAGGCAATTTTTCCTAATGACAAACCTAAACCTTCCTTGCTGCTGTTTAAGCCCATTGCTTCTTGTCCTATCATGAGAGGTTAAGGAAAATATTTTTTCTCCCTACTCCTTGTAACAATCAGTTTGCCTCTCCAGGGATATGTGATAGCTGAAGCACGCAACACCAAAGATTTAAAAAAAAGGTTTCTAAAACATTTACATTCAACTTTACATAGCTCAAGAGCTATATAGATCTAACACAACAACAAAATATTTATATACTGTTTCCTGCCTTAGTTTCTGCACCATTCTTTGGGACTTAGCCTGGTGTCTTCTGAGAAGTCCAGAATCCTTTTACTGCCTCATTCTCCCTGCATGTGGCTTCTTCTCTGGAACTTGTGTTTTTCTTGTCTACTTTCTTTTTTTTCCTTTCTCCAGAATGTTTGATAAGAGAAGATCCCTTTTATAATATACAGTCCTCTTTGGTTAGCCTCCACAGGTGATCAAATCCTCCAGTACAAGATAAATAACTTAAATACCAACTCACCTGGTCACACAAGTTCTTTTGGATGGTAGCCAGTTCTTTCTCCAAGAATGCTACCATGAAAATAAAGGATGCTCAAGGTTTAACTGCAGTGCTCTATTGTTGGATCTGTCTCACTAGTCCCTCAAATTTCAGTTCAAAGTGGAAGCAGCAAAAAAGACAACAGAGAAGGAGATGCATATATTGAGAGAAAATTCACAATCTCAGAACTCATATATTATATATGGACAGTTTGCACAAATCTTCAGAGTCCCTGTGGCTTCAAAGGAGTCCTCCTCCAGATCTATTTCTTGGGATTGGACATTACAAGTCTATTCTTTGCATCCTTGTTGTAAAATATATGATATTTTCCATTAAGATAAATAAAAGCTTACAAATCAGAAAACTCTGACTGTTTATAAATGAAGTACATTGTGAAGTTCCAAGTTAAGTTGTAGTGCTTGAAAGGCGACAGATTTTTTATGGCCAGAATGACCATCAAGGCTCTAATCTGATTTCCTCTATGACCAAGGCCATATAACTCCATCAAATAATTCTTGTGTTAAGACCACAGTTTGACTGAGCTAGAGCATATTATTTAAAAAAATATCATTTTTTAATTTTACAAATGCCTGTAAAAAGGGATCCATATAAAACTATGTACTCACATTAAAAATAATAATAGGCTTTTCATCTATTGGGTACCAGTTCAAATATGGTTCTTACTGGCTCAACACAGAATCTCTAATCAAAACTACTTTGAAGTTCAGAGGAGATGGGGTTCAAATTGGGTTTTAAGTACAGGTAATAGATTCGCTTTTACTTCTGATTCAGATGCAACTCTTCTCATGACATTTCGTCCTAGATTGGCAGTAATCTCACATAACTTGAGTAAGCAAGAATTCTGTTTAGGGCCTACAACTCATAAGAAAACTTCGTTAGCTTTTAGCACCACTGAATTTAAAATGGAACCCAAACTGTAGTTCTGTTTCAACTTCAAAACAGAACTGTAATCTTAACCTAATCCAAGTCTGAACATAGGCTTCTTGGCCCACCTTCACTTACTACCATCCAGGGTTGCCAGGTGTCCAGTATTAACCCTGTCAGTCTGGTATTTTCGCCTCCTGTCCGGTAAAAAAATTCAGAAAATATCGGACACCTAAAATGTCCAGTATTTTCTGGTTTTTTTCCCTGCCAGGAGGCGAAAATACCAGACACCTAGCAACCCTACGATGCACTCAGCAACTGGGCCCAGCCCCAGCCCCAGTCCCTAGCCCTGCTGGGCCCCCAGACACCCTTCTTACCTGGTTCCACAGGGAAGCTGCCTTCTTGCTCGACCAAGAAAACAAGATGGCCGCCAGCAAAAAGCCTAAAGGCCTGAAGCAAGGGGAAGCAATGCCTTCCCTGGGTCTTAGTGCTCAACCTCTCCCCTCTTCCTATCCTTATTCTGACTCTGCACGCACCTAAAGGGGCCATATTATTTTAATGCTGTTTGTTTTATTTTTTTATTTTTTGCTTAGTAACTCTCGGGGTCCTTTTTTTTCCTCAACAACTTTGGTCTCCTCCCTTTCTTCCCCCCTCAACAGAATTTTTTCCCTGGTGTTTTTTTTTGGGGGCGGGGGAGAGGGGGAAGAGGGGTGGTGTTCGGTATTTTTGGTTAAACCATCTGGCAACCCTACCACCATCTAACTAAGTTGTGCTAACCCTTTTATCTTAGTTGTCAAAAAATATCTTTGAAATCCCTAAAAGACTTCTAGCAGGAAGCATTAGTGTTTGAAGAATAACTATATAAGTGAGATAAGAATAACAAATGCTTACCCCACTTATAAAGAAGCAGCTCCATGGATCCCATTATATTTGTACTTCTAAGGATCCAACTACATTATACGTTGTTAGTATATCAGCCAAGTTCCTTTTGGATAAATCTTTGTTTCACACACTGTACCACCACAGTTGGAATTAATTTGTACCTTTTTAGTGGTTTCAGCAGAGAAATAAAATAGTGAATGTGTTTTGATAAATAACTACATTTTCAGGTGTAGAGCTGGCCCCTCCCAATTAAAATTAAGACTTTCATTTTAACAAAATCCCTCGTTTCTTTTCCCTTAACTGAAGAAAGTTTTTAAAAGTAGAAAATACTGTGTGTGCCCCATTTAGGATCCCAGATGGAACCCTGTGAACCTGAGTCAGCTGGCGTGAGCCAGTCATGGGTGTTTTATTGCATTGTAGAAGTTCTCAGAGTCACAATCGAAGAGAAGCAGGGCCATCCTGCTTCATGTGCAGAAACTGGAGAAACAGAACTTTCAGTGTCCAGCCCCATCACCTGGGACCTTTCACAAACACTGATATTTAGTTTAAAATTAGTGGGCTTCAAAGGTGAGAAATAGCTTCCAAAAACTTTTCTTGGAATTTGTTTTTACATAATTTCATGCCAAATCTTGTATATATTTTTAAAAATTGTCTTAAGTATTTGGAAATTATTTTCCCTTACTTTTTAAAGTAATGAGTTACTGACTGTTTCTCAAACAGAAAATTAAAAGCTATTGCAGGGGTGAGTAGCAAGTGGCCCACAGGCCGGATGTGGTTCACCAGGGTTAGCTCCTGCATGCTTCCAGATGCTTTATTTACCTGTGCATCTGCAGGTACAACCACTTGCAGCTCCTGTTGTTTGGCTGAGAACAGTGATCCACAATGGGAACTGCAGGAGGTGGAGTCCCGATCTGCACCACTCCCTGTAGCGCAGAATAATACTATGGGAGAGGACGTGATGTAGCATTTGCACCATTTCACTTCAGGATTTCGATTCTTTATAATTGTTAAGTAGGGTAAGATGTTTGGTGAACTATATCAATTTGGAAAATAAATGAGCCTTCATAGACCTAACACTACTGTTATATTGCATGCAAGATTACAAGATGCTATTTAATCCTTTTTTAAGCATGAACTGAGCCATAGTACAGAGAAACACAAACATTTCAGGTTTTCCAGCTGTCATATTACGTGTTTCAAAGAAACTATAATCCAAAGGCACATTGCATCTGTAACAAAAGGTTAATGTTTCCATATAATAATCATGGGTTTTGTGGGCTGAGTCATAAAATGGTTAAAAGACAGGGTCACCTTGCTGCCCATTGAAGAGAATAATTTCCTCAGTACATTTTTCATGCATTTCCCAGTGGCTTTAACAGGAAAGGGAATAAGGCATAAGAAAAGGGTAGAGTTCAGAAAAGTTTTTAGGTTTAGACAATGTTTTTTCTTTGGACTGAAGATGGAAAATATGCTCTGAGGCATAACCCTAAGGGAGAGTTTAGCACCTTTATCCGTTACTTTGTTTAGCTGCTTGACAGGCAACTGACTGAAGTAGGTGCACTCTCCTTACTATATTCAGCAAACACAGGGTTGCCTTCAGGCCATGAAGGCACCTGAACTGAAGATGGATTTTTTTTAAGTGCTTTACAGCTTTTTAATGTAAAAATATAAATACAAACTATTGGAGGTTCAATCATGTTGTTTGCCATTTCATGGTCCTTTCCTTGCTACTCATAACCTTACATGCTACACAGGCTGGAGGAAGTCATTTGAGCTACACAGCAGAGAGTCTGGGCAGAGCAAGTCTGGCTCTCTCTCCATTCATCTCCATACTTTCTTGTCAGTGTGTGGTATAGACTTGGCAATATGTGCAAAGTTGTCAATAGTGGCTCTTTTTATTAAAGTACTGAAGCAAGATGCATGGTGCATAGGACATCTTATCAGTCCTGCTTGTTGCAGGGTCCAGACGGTTTCAAGGACAATTTTATGCAATCTCTAATGTGCTGTCCTCTGACGTACAATAATGAAAGTAAGGTAGCCCTGGTCTACACTAGGGAGTTTTTTTGAAATAACTCCCCTTATTTCGAAACAACAAGCAGAGTGTCCACACTACCAAGCCCATTATTTTGAAATAAGGGGCTGGTTATTTTGAAACAGCAACTCCTGATCTCCATGAGGAATAACACTTATTTTGAAATAGTTATTTTGAAATAGCGGTAGTGTGGATGCTCCACTGCTGATATTTCGAAATAACTACTTCCCACAGTCATTCAAAGTAATTACTCCCCAATGCTTCCTGGAGCTCTAAGTCGAGGTAGCACATCCACATTAAGGGAGCCTGCCTTGGACTAATTTTAAAGCTTCCCTGTAGTGTGGACATGCTATTTCGAAATAGTTATTTCAGGAGTTATTTCCAAAAAAGTCATTTCAAAATAATGTCCTAGTATAGTCAAGCCCATACAGAGAAGTGATTTGCGGTTACGAATAGCTTTTAGAACAGCCTACTGAAATGCCAGTATCCACAAACAGTTAACATTTCACAGAATCTAGTACCCTGCAGTTACTTTTTGTGCTTAGGAAAGCAAACAATACTGGGATCTCAGACATGGTGGTTACTTGTGTCTGTGTGACCACTGTATCACACTCACACAACTGCTAAAGTAACAACCCAGAGGAAAGCCACAGGTGTTCCTTGGTTACCTCACTTTTATAGGACAATTGAAAAGAAAATTTTCTACCTCTTTTGAGTTAAGCATGGAACAAGCTGGATAAATTCATTAAAAATAAACATTATTAAAACTTCAATGCATCACTAGTGTTTTCTAAGCACAGTGCTCCACTTTATGCTATATTATGTTGCACCCAGAAATACTCTAGATTTAGGGAGTGCCTATCAGTGCCTAGACTACTGTTGATAAGTTATCCCTGTATCACATGGAGAATGAGTCTGCCTCTTCCTCTAGTGTGCCTAACGCTGATATTAGCATTTTATAATGGTGTCTGGTAATGTTTCATAGAGAGGGGTTTCCTTGGTTTAACTTTTGCTTAAATTAATATCTGAAACAATATGCAGCTGCTTAGCTTTTTTCATCTAGCAATACTGAATTGTACCCAGAGGGGCTCTCATTATTAGTTAGACTTTGAAAACATTAGAAAATACCACTGAATCATGTCTCTTCTAGCTACATCAATGAAAATGTTTTATTTCAAGAACTGTGATTTACTTAACTCGCGAGTGTATTTTTCTGCCTTTCCTTCCCATTTCTGCCTGACTCATTGACAATTCACTGAAAAGACGCAGCATATAGCTGACAGCATTAAACTCCAGCATCTGTGGCCACATGAATACATGATGATATATTCCTACAAAAGCTTAATTTGTTACCTAATAGAAATGCTAAAAATGTTGCCAACAATTTGGGGAATTTATGCCAAAAATACAAGTGATAGGTACATTTTAAAATCACAAAGGCAATAATGTATGAAGTAATCTCATGTGATTAAAAAGTGTAGGAAGCCCTATTGTGGCACATGCTTATTTTAAATATTTCTAAGCTGGTGAAATATGAAAATAGATTGCACATAACTGTGTTTACAGAGGGAAGAAAGGAAGTAAACAAAATAAAAGTTGCTTTTAACGTGTGACAGTTCTGGACCCACTGAAATCAATAAGGGTTTTGCCATTAACATCAATGGAGTCAGGATTTCACTTAAGAGACTGCAATAAAAACTTCATTCTGTGGAGGATAGTAGGCATGTTAATGTAGCAAAAGTAAAATGTTCACGGGTAAGTTGCATATTCCAGTAGAAAATCCATTAGTAAATAAAACTATAGCTTTAGAATAAAGATATTGAATATATGTTTACTTTATTTCCCTCATTGAACCTTGGAGGTAGATATAACAAATTTTAAGTTGTACTAAAATAACTCTGTCCTTTTGGCTTGTGGATGACTACTTTTTGCTGATAGTTTCTTACCTCCCAAATGTACTGATCCATATATGTATGAACGACATGACTTAATTATATTACAGTGTGGAGATAGTGAGGTGGCAGTAACATGAAATAGCCAGGACTTACGGAGTAATGGCCATGAATTTACTGAGTTCCTGCTATTAAATAGTGCACCTCATATTGGACACTAAGGGTACGTCTAGATTACATGCCTCTGCCGACAGAGGCATGTAAAATAGGCTACCCGACATAGTCAATGAAGCGGGGATTTAAATATCCTCGGCTTCATTAAAATAAAAATGGCCGCCGCGCTATGCTGGCTCAGCTGATCGTCGGCACAGCGCGCAAGTCAAGACGCGGATTGGTCGACAAGGGAAGCCTTTGTTGACCGCTCCTGTAAACCTCGTTCATGAGGCATAGGAGCGGTCGACAAAGGCTTCCTTGTCGACCAATCCGTCTTGACTCGCCAGCCAACGATCAGCTGAGCCGGCACAGCACGGAGGCCATTTTTATTTTAATGAAGCCGGGGATATTTAAATCCCCGCTTCATTGACTATGTCGGGTAGCCTATTTTACATGTCTCTGTCGGCAAAAGGCATGTAATCTATACGTACCCTACCTGAGCACATGAATATATCAAGTCTCCTTAATTTAAAAGTATAGAAAAATTCACGTCTTTTTTGTACTTACACACATGCACACATTTCTACCAAGGATAGAAAATGTTTAAAACAAGAAGAGCAACAATATCATACTCTTTCCTAGCAAGAGCTTAGGTTCTCATCTTCAATATTAGGCCTTTTATCAACATTCTTGTATTTTTCACTTACAGACAATGAGACATCTCTCTAGGATAATCTGTTACTATATAGGACACTGTGAAGGTATGTCTACACTACAATGAAATACCTAAGGCTAGTCTGTGGGGTCCCAGAGCCCAAGCTCCAGCCCAAGCCTGAATGTCTACACTCCAGTTTTATAGCCCTGAGACCTGTGAACTCAAGGCAGCTGATGTGGGCCAGACACAGGTGCATGCAATGTAGTCATATCACTAGAGGTTAATGAGAAGTTTTATTTAATTGTATATGCATGCAATTTTGTTATCTGTTTCTGTATCCAATCTTTTTTTTTCCTTTTTGAAAGAACCAGGTGTTTTTAGACCGAAAGTTTTGACTCTTTGTGTTGGAGATTGTAAATGTAAAATTAACAACTTGATATCCTTCCCATTTTAATTCATTCACATAAAAAGCTTCAAATAATCACCCTTGTATCATTTAACTTTGTAGACGTATCTATTTTGACAAGGGGAAATTTCTGTAGGGTACTTATCCTTTTTTACAGTATACAAACAACATGTATGTGTGGTGCTTTCTGCATATTGTTTTTTCCCCAAGGTTGCATTATATATTACAATGGCACAATTTTAATTTTAATGTAAATAATGTTAATACATTATTCACAGAATGAATTTCTATGTTATGAATCTTTATGGTAATAACACTTCCTAACATCTGCATAGAGAATTTACTGCAGTACACATTAAAACACTAAAAAAATTTCAAACAAAGATCATTTAAACCTGACAAGAGTAAGGAAAAGAAAGTTAAATACAATAAATTAAAACACTTTTTAAAATGCATTCATGTAAATTAATCACTGACCAAAACTAAAAGCTCTGCCCACATTTCTGAAAATAAATCAATGTAATTACATACTGTAGCTCTTTCTTTAGGCCATGTGCAGACCTATGTACAGCCAAAATAATAATGAGCACACCAGGCTGCATCATGTTTTGTTACAGAAAATAGTATAGGAGGAGAAATCTGGAAAAAAATGCAGCTCAACCAGTAGCAAGATTTGCTGCAGAGCATTATCTCAGAAGAGCTTTAACAACAGCTTATTATTCCCAGTGGACATCTTGACAAAAATACACCTCTAAAAACCACGGATGGTCTGTTGAAACTAGTGCATTTGACAGAAATTATCTTCCTATAAAAGTGGTGGCTTATAATGGAAATACAATCATCAAAATGGACTGGCCAATTTTTGGCTGGGCATTATAGTAATTTGTTCTCCTTCACCATTACCACATTGTATCACAAACAGCTTTGTCCTAAATTGTGACTATAATATTCAGTGGATATTTTACTCATTGACTTGGGAAAGACGACAGGTAGAACCGCAGTGGTGGATTTCTTGCTCAGAACTGGATACATTTTGGCAGGAAAAGGTTTGAAACTTGTACTTATGCAGGAGGTGGAGGAAAAATTGCTATCACCTGCAAAATCCTAAGAAGTAGAACTGTTAATGACTTCATTATTCCAGAGATCAGATAGGTGAAGTAATATCTCATATTGGGCCAACCTTGGTTGTTGAGAAAAGTTTTAAGTCACGTAGAGCCCATCTTCAGGTCTGGGAATGGTATTCTGTTCCATCTTACACTTAGCTGTGATGTTCAGAGTGCTTTTCCCAGACCTGAATGGCAGTTGTGTATGGCTCAAAAGCCTCTTTCTCCACAGAAGTTGGTCCAATTAAAGATATTACTCACACAGATTGCCTTGCTAATGTCCTGGGAGTGACATGACCACAAATACTTTATCAATAACTCCCCCTTCCCACAGGAGGAAGAAGTTATTTTTTAAAAATGGCTGGTATTTGATCTAAAACTAAATGTAACATAAAAAACAACAAATAGTTCTGTAGCACCTTAGAGACTAACAAAAAAATATAAATGGTATCATGAGCATTCGTGAGAACAACCCACTTCTTCAGATGACTGGAGTAAGGGGTCCAGGGTACAAATAAATAGCAGAGAAAGAGAGGGGATGGAGAGGGAAAGAGAAGGAAAAAAATACTGTCAATTAGAGTGTCTATGCTAAATGAGGCTAATACAGTGGGTTATAAGTACCCGGTGCTTAACTTCTATGTCATTAGGGTGTGGAATGTAGAGGCCCATCTAGGTCAGGTCTTTGTTCAAACTTTGATTACAGGTGTCAAGCTTGTAAATGCAACCAAGTTCCGCAGCTGTGCCATTAGCTTTGCTTAACAGACTTTGATTTTAAATTTTAAAACGAGCAGTAAACAAAGGTCTTGTTGGCTAGTTGAGAAACATATTTCTTACCGTCTGCACTTTGGAAGAAGCTGCATCCTTTGTCTTGTGGATGGGGACCTCCACTTGGTCATCCTTGCCTCAATCACCTTCAGGTTATATTATATGTAAACACAATCTCAAAGGTGTGAGTGTGAGAGCTGTAGTGGCTCCTGCTCGAAATGGGGCCATCGCTCAGGGTTTTAAGGATTCATCACTAATACAGTTTATCTGGTCATAGGCAAACTGCAGAGTTGGGGAAAGTCCCAGTTCCTCCCCAGGTGTATCCAGGGATTCCTCCAGTCTTTCCAGGCCATCTATCATGGACATCCCCTCTTCGGTTTCCCTGGGAGGTTCCTCAGCCTCAGGGCTGGCAGGATCCCTCCCAGCAGGCTCTCCTTCCAGGGCAGCCAAGGGGGCCAGCCTCTCGGAGGAGCTCATTAAACCCAGACCAGTCCTAACCTAGAATGATGGGATAAGCTAAGGTGGGGGTCACCTCCACTACCATCTCTTCAGTGACCCCATTTACTGTTAAAGCTGCCCTAGCACTGGGGTAAGTCTTTACATCACCATGGATACATTGGAGTGTGAGCTCTCCAACCACTTCTATGGGGTCTGGGATAACCCCCCTTTTTACGAGTGTTTGGCCACAGCCCAAGTCAAGAAAGGCAATAACCTCCCAGGTGCCCAGTTATATGGTAGTCGCTAGTTTGGGTGGGCACGGGCCTTTGCCATGCAAACCTGGCCAAAGTTTTCATCCTCCTGAGCTTTCGACTCTCCTGGCTATGCGGCATCCCACCCTTCTTCCCCAAACTTCGGGAACCCTGTGGCCCTCTCAAACTGCCCTTCATCTGAGTCTTGGGATTGGTGGGGAACCCCGTGTCCTTGGTATTTGGATTGGGACATGTGCCCAGAGCCTAGCAGAGTTCTTTGCTGTCAGGATGTCTTTCGCTAGAGCAACTGCTGCATCCAGCCTCCCTAGTGTCTCTAAAGCAGCCATTCTTATCTGTTCATAATCCTGGGGCACCTCCCCCGGGAGTCCCCGATAGGTCCCTGATACATATGGTCACACGGATGGTCCCTGATAGGTAGGGAGCCAATAGGGTGGTCAATTGCTCTTGGGCCCAACCTGCTACCTTGGCCACCCACTTGACTGCCTCTGGAGACATGCCTGATTCCCTCTTTCTTTCTCTCTGTTTTCGTCCTCTCTCTGTCTTTGGTTTTCCTTGTGTAAACACACAGTCCTTAAACCCCTTATTTCAGGGGCTGGATCGTACCCCTGTTCTCCACCAAGTGTAAGCATTTTCGCTTAGTCCTCGGACACTGACTGATGCTCGGACCTATACCTACTAGTCCGATGGTTCAGGGCAGGGCAGACAAACATCCAGTTCCCACAGTAAGTTTTAGCCCAGGCCCTGATTCAGGGTGGGGCAGGCAAACAAACAGTGTCCCAGCACAAGTGGGGAGGGGGAGACTGCCACTCAATATGTGGGTTGGCAGGGGGGACGCGGGCCCTCCCTATTCCACCGGATCCCGGCCCAGGGCCCTAGCAGTGGCTGCCTTCGTGGCCACTGGGTTCAGCAGGGAATCCGATCCAAAACATGCCAACACACATCAAAGGGCTACTAGGCCCACCTGATCATCAGCTGCTTCCCCTGGGCCACTTCCAAACTACCCCTCCATCTGTACCTGACTCCTGGTCAGTGGCAGGTTCACGGGGTCCAGGTACTTTGCTTGTGGGGACAGAGTATAGAAAGCCTTTTTTTCAGTGCCTGGGCCTGGCGTCCACCTCTGCCAGATCCTTAGGGCCTAAGATTGATAGCTCAGCGTTGGCCACTGCTTCCTGCAGCAGCTTGGCCCCTACTGAGCTCCTGAGCTGGGCTTTTATACTTCCTGCCCCTCCCCTAGGCCTCTGTGAACTTAAAGGGGCAGGCTTCATCTCAGCCCACCCAGGCTCAGAGCAGGGTTCCTCCTCCTCGGGGTCAGTGAGCGGCCACCCCTGCTCACTACACTCCTTTTAGGTTCCTTTGGCATTTTGGAAGGCAGGAGTTGGGGAAGGAATCCCCTGAGTGGGTGAGTGAGCCAATGGGGTTCAGGAAAGCCATTGGCCCCAGCACACCTGAGTGGAAATATACACCTTGTACCTCCAGCCTGAATCCTCTCCCATATCTTACGCTCAGGGACTTGGAGTAGTGGGTTAGGTGGCACGTATCCAATGCAGATATTAATTCCAGTGAGGGAGCTATTCCATTTTCAATACCAGTTTATCAAGGACTTAAGGGGAAAGTATCCTCTAGAAAGCTATGGAATAAGGCTGGAGTTCCTAATGTTTGGTATAGTGAAGAGACAAGCCCTCTCCCTAATATTTATTTTGGCAGCAAAAGGTTTTGAAACTTGTACCTCTGCAGGATTTGAAAACACCTTCTCTGACTCTTATATCATCTGCAAAATCCTAATAAGCAGAACCATTAATGACTTCATTAATCCAGAGATCAGATGGAAATACCATTCTATGAGGTGAGGGAATGGTGGGGCTTGGGCAATGGTTTGTGAGGAATTGAGAGATTGATGGCAACCTTTCACCATGTGGAAATGAATGAAGGATTAAGGAAGGTATGATAACCTGCATTGCACCAGTTATTGCCAGATGACTATGTTAATAAATTGGTAGACAGTACGCAAGTAGTGTAGTTTAATTAGCCTTTCTTCCCACATGTCTCAGACAATGAGCTTTGTATGCTTCCATTGGTCAAACCTCTATCCTCCTTGTACTAAATTGGGTACCAACTGAATCTAGGATGAAATTCAGTGGTGTTGGTTTTGACCTATAAAGATTTTAATGGTTTGAACTTTAATTGCTTGACATGGCAGCAAAAGTGCCAAAGTTAACAACCCTCTGATTTAAATAGAAAGGTGTGTGGCAGGCTATTTTCTTTAAAATTCATCTCTCTTTGCTTTGCTTTGGTTTATCGGATCCCAGATTTGGCAATCTGTGAGACTCACCTGTTTTCTAAAGCTTTTCTTGTGGGAGCCAAAGGTCTTCTTTGGGACTAAGATCTATCTTGTTATGCTTGTGTTGTTTAATACATGAATTTCTAATGGGTATAATGTGTTGAGAGAACCTGGAAAGCAATCAGTATTAAATGAATAGAGAGGGAAATGGTAGAACTTGACATGATTATTGATGTAGAAATTATAATTTCTATCACACCGAATAGAAGCCTTGTGTGTGCACAATAAAACAAATGAGGCTTTTCCCACTGTACATTTAGGAATCAGGCTGTCTTTAAACTACATCCCTTTTCTCGAAAAAGGGATATAAATTAGACACTTCAAAATTGCAAATGAAGCCGGGATTTAAATTTCCCATGCTTCATTTGCATAATGACGGCCATGTTTTTTTTCGAAACAGGGCTTTTTGAAAAAAATGGCTGTTTAGATGGCGATCGATTGAAAATAAAACCCTTTTTCGAAAGATCCTGTACTCCTGAAAAAATGAGTACAGGATCTTTCAAAAGAGTTTTATTTTTGATCTATCCCCATCTAAACAGCCATTTTTCTTTCAAAAAGCCCTGTTTCGAAAAAAAACTGTGGCCGCCATTATGCAAATGAAGCACGAAAATTTAAATCCCGGCTTCATTTGCAATTTCAAAGTGTCTAATTTACATCTCTTTTTTGAGAAAAGGGATGTAGTTTAGACACAGCCTCAGTCTCAGACTTGGGAATATTATGAATAGATGTGCAAGTGCTCTCTTTCTTCCTTTTTTAGATTTTTGCATGAGTTTATATACAATATTGACATAAAATATTTTGATTCCACTGCAGTTAGGGAACAAATAGAACTTCTCTAGTCAATAATTATAATGATAATTATAATTATAGAGTAAGTTGCAGTGAAGAAGAACAAAGTAATTGGCCTGAAAAGAGTCTGAGAATCCAAAGGATAACATCTGCAGTGATTTATAAAGAATTTGCAATAAAAGCCTTGCTAAATAAAGGTATTTAACTTACTGGAGTGAGTAGCTACAAACAAATCAGTACTAAACTCACCAAAAGTGGATATAGTTGCTAGAGAAATGATGGAGCTGCAACCATCAGTGTTATTTTTTTTTAATCTATAGTCACTGCAAATGTGATTGTGAAACTTGGCATCCCTACTAATCAAGTAATATTGTTCTTTTCAATTCTAGAAAAGGACTTCAAATTCCAGTATTTCAGTTTTGGTTTGAAATTTCTGCAGAGATGTTCATCTCAATTGTTTGATCAGTGCTGCATATTGCAGTTGTGACCATCAACAAACATTGAAACTATAATGAGAAGTGGTATAATGGTAGTGGAAGATAATTGCCAGGCTGATTTTCATAGCCAAGTAGCTCGGTATTTTCTATTTGTGGTAGAAGCAAGCAACTGATACATTTTAAACATCTCTTCACTCTACTTGGAGCCAAATAATTATTGGGAATTAAGGACAATGTTAAACATCATCTACTAGGAGTAAACATTTTTAAGTCAGTGAACTCAGACAACTCTCTTAAAACTCTTGGGTATATGCTGACAGAGGCAATCTCTGGCAAACGGATTTTAATTTTTAATAAATCTTGAAATACCAGTGAAATTCCAGTAAACTGGAAGAATGATGTTTTGCCAATACTAAAAAAAAAAGGATGACTTGAATAATTGTAGGCTAGCTAGCCTGCCAGTGACAGGCAAAATAATGGACAAGTTATTCAGGGTTCAATTGATAGAGAATTCAAGGTTAGAACTATAATTTATGCAAGACTATGTTTGTATTGCAAATAGACACTCAAACTAATGTGATTTCATACTTTGGTAAGATTACAAGTTTGTATGGTAAAGCTATTTGTGCAGATGTTATAAGGTATTGGACTGAGTATCACATTACATTCTGATTAAAATATTAGCACTATACAATGTGTTAAAACAGACTGATACTTTAAATTGCAGTTGTAAATGGGAATCATCCTCAAATGGGAGAGTTTCTATTGAGGTTTTGCATTGTTGAATGTTTTCATCAATGATCTGGAAGTAAATATATATTCACTGTTGATAAAATTTGTGGATGACACAAAGATTTACACAGCAGTAAATAATGATGAAAACAGGGCAGTAATACACAGTGATCTGTGTAGTACCCTGCATGAGACTTGGAGGGAGAAAGGTTGAAGGGAGGAAGTGGTTGGAGAAGGCACAAGGAAATTAGTCTGTATGCACATGGCTTGAATTTTAGCTGCAGTAGCAATATTTCTGTAAATAGCTCTCTTAATAAATGGCCAATTTAGCTTTACAAGCATAGTCCTTTGATTTTATAAAATGTGGAGTCAGCTATCAATCTAGTGAGATCCACAGCAAGGAAGTGTGATTAACTGGCAAACAAAGAAGCACCTATAAACAGAGTAAATAGGCAGCATGGAGGCACTCTGTCTGGAAGTGTAGCTTTCCCAGTAGTCTAACAATTTTGCACAAGCAGGGAAGCAAAAAATGATTTTTTTATAGAGCCCTGATCATGGGAAGCAAACATGACAAAATGAAGATAGAACTTATCTCATTGATGAAAAAGGACAAGAAATGAATGAGACACTGTTGCTATGACACACTGCAGAAAGTTTTGAATAAATGATAAATGTTTGGTAAGTACTATGATCCCGGAAGAAAGAGGCTGTATTGAGAGAGCATTTTTTTTACCTGAAATCAAGAAACAGATGGGATAGATATGTTGCAGACTTGTGAACTCTGGTGTTGACATGTAACCCTGTAGATACAAAAGACTCACTAATTAGAGACAGAATCATTTGTGGGGCATTTGGTTCCAGTTTCCTGGACAGATTGTTGAGAGAAACAGAGCTAGCCCTAGAAAAATACCTCCAAATAGCATGGTCAAGCAAAATATATGGAAAAAGCTCAAAATAATGGTAGCCACTAGCGTAGAACATGTACACATGATCATACTGAAAGAATCCAGAAGATAGGACAGAGGCAAAACAAATGAAGACACAGTCCAAAGGAACAAGAAAGGCAGAAAGAAAGTCCAGCCTGTGAGTGATGGTGAAAGCGTTATAGGAAACAAAACCCTTTGGCTGCGTCTAGACTGGCAAGTTTTTGCGCAAAAGCAGCCGCTTTTGGGCAAAAACTTGCCAGCTGTCTACACTGGCCGCTTGAATTTGCGCAAGAGCACTGACTTTGTAATGTACAAAATCAGTGCTTCTTGCATAAATACAATGACGCTTCCGCTCGGGCAAAAGCCCTCTTTCACAAATACTTTTGCGCAAGAGGGCCAGTGTAGACAACCCAGAATTGTTTTTCGGCGCAAAAAAGCCCCGATGGCGAAAATGGTGATCGGGGCTTTTTTGCGCAAAAGCACGTCTAGATTGGCCACGGATGCTTTTGCGCAAAAGCATCCGTGGCCAATCTAGACGCGCTTTTGGGCAAATACTTTTAACGGAAAAACTTTTCCGTTAAAAGTATTTGCGCAAAATCATGCCAGTCTAGACGCAGCCTTTATGTTGCAGCTACCCTATGATTAAAAAGCAGCATTATGTGAAATGGCTGAGGATGTAAAGACTCCAAATGAAGAGGAAGATGTCTGCAGTGTGACTCTATTAGAGTTAAAGACTCTCAAATGAGCTGCAGAAGAAAGCTGCCAGCCATTCAACTGCCATATGTGTATCTTTACTATTAGATCAATGATCAATTGGCTGGCAGCTTTTTGTCTTTGGCTCTATTAAAGTCACTCTGCAGAAATCTTGTTCTTCATTCAAAGTCCCCATGTCCTCAGTCAGCACCTGCTCACAGCATAGTTTTGTTGACCATCACCAGCACTTGGTCACATTTCTTCATTCCAGTGTTGCTACTTATCAGTGTTACTAGGATTGCATTGTACCTGGCTCCACAATCCTAGCAACACTGAAAAGTAGCAATATTAGAATGGAGAAAACTGCAAAGTAAACTGAAGACCAGTATTGATTCAAAATCATTGTACAGAGAATTGAAGAGAAGTACCATTACCAGTGACTGCGGACATACTATCTCATCTATTCAAGTAAAAAATGTTCACCGTTTATGACTTCAAGAATGAGGTCTGGCATATTGGGTAAAATGAGCCATCCATCCACCTAACAACTTTTGTCACACTTTTTGGCATTTACCGCTGTGTACAAATACCTATGAACACCAACCCAGAGCCAGAGGTGTTGCAATTTAAATTGAGCCAGAGACTCCCAGGCATAAAAAATGTAGCTAATGAGATTCTTATGGTAGTAGAAAGAAATGTCAAGGAAGAGGCCATTTAAGAACATGGTACCAAAATGCAACAGTGCTTTAATGGGTGCTGAGAATGGAATACTAAGCTGAATGCAAACAAGCTGAAGCTGAGGAGAACTGAGGTTCCCTACATTGGACATTTGTTGACTTCTGTCGGATTCTAGTTAGACCCAGAGAAACTGAACTGTTAAGGAAATGGCCAAACCAAAGAATGTGAAAGGAGTTCAGTGATTTTTATAGGGATGGGCAACTATCTTTCCAAAACCTGTACACCCATATCACAAGCCTGTGAATGCTTGAGACAGTTAACACACAATGATGCAGCTTGGGAATGGTCAAGAGTCCCAAGATCAGGCATTTGAATTAGTCAAGAAAATTATAAGTAAGGCATCAATCTTAAAGTATGGCAGTAACAGCATTAATACAAAGTCAGTAGTCCATAGCATTTGCTGGTAGAACCTGAGAGACACAGACAGGGGATATGCACAGTTAGAATGGAACTAGTGGCTACATGCTTTGGAATGGAATAATTTGATTGGTTCTCCTTTGGGCACAAGCTCTTTGAGTAGTCTGATCACAAGCCATTAGAAAGCTGCTGGAAAACACTGTGGAGTGCACCCAAGCAACTACAACACAACGTTGAGACCCCCATTCTATGATTTGAGGATAAAGGAAAATCAGTTCTGGTGGCAGACACACTGAGCAGGGCTTACTTTCCAGAGTACAATATAGATGGTTCAGTGAAACTAGAGAGAGATCCTGTTAACATGCTATAAGGCCATTGCATCTGATGTGAGGCTTCCGGCAACCACACAAAACACTGAACAGGATGGGAAATGAAATTATTCACATTCCAGGATTAGCCTGACTGCAAGGAGCAAATGCCCTTTAACTAACAGTTGAGGGATGAGCTGTGTATGCAGAATGGGATTTTGCTTAAATTGCATTAAGCAAATCTCCCCCAGATTTAAGAGATAATAGAAAGAGGGGTGTGTGCCTTATTCCTGAGTATAGGGGCTTGCCTAAGACAAGCCAGAGAGAGTATCTACTAGCCGGTCTTGAGTGTCCATTTGAGAGTATACATGAAGCAGTGTAAGGCATACAAAGAGTTTAGTGACTGACAATAGAAAGAGGACTCTCTAGCTTCATGAAATCCCAGCCCTAACCTGGGAAATGGTGGGAACGTGCCTATTGACTTCTAATGAGAGGCATCATAGTAGACAAACAGCTGAAAATAGGCTCCCAATGCAACTGAATGGCAGAAAGAGCTAACATGATACTGGGATGTAGTGACTACCAGTAGGAAACGGTGATTTTACCTCTGTGTATAGCAGCGGTGAGACTTCTGTTTCTAGTTTCCAGTTGTGAAATCCACATTGTGAAAAATAGAAGAGGACGAAGAGAGTCACAAAAATGTCTCCAGAGCTAGAGAAAATGCCTTACAATGAGAGGTTTAAGGAGTTCTATCTACTTTGTTTATTTAAAACAGCAATGCCAGTAAGATATTACTTGATTACAATGAGTAAATAGCTTCATGGGGAGAAAAGACTGTGCATTAAAGAGTTCTTTAATCTAGCAGAGAAAGGCATAACAAGAACCAATGGCCGGAAACCAGACAAATTCAATTTAAAAAAATTATGAGCACCACGTTTTAACTGTGAGGATGATTAACAATTGGAACAAACAATCAAGGGAAATAGTAGTCTCCTGCTCTTGATGTCTTCAGATCACAACTGGATGCCCTTCGGAGAAATATCCTTTAGCAAAACATAAGTTATTGTTCAAACACAAATTATAGGCTCAATGCAGGGGTTACTGAGTGAAATTTCATGGCCTGTGATATACTAGTTCGAGGTCAAACTAGATGATCTAATGGTCTCTACTGGCCTTCAGTGCTAAGAATCTATGAATTGCAATTGACTTTAAAAAATAGTTGAATTTGTAGTAATTTGATAGGCACAATTCAAGTTTAAATACAGGTTTCTGATGTGAGTGTCTGACATTGGAAGTAATGAGGCTGATGGTTCCCTTGCTGCACAATGCCCCATGCTTTCCAGACAGAAGGTTATTGGGCAAAGAAAGAATGAACAATTCTGAAGAGAAGGAAAGTAGTTGTGTGGGTCAAGTCTAACAGGACATGAAATAAGAAAAGAAGTGTGGAAATGACAGCATACTCTATTATAAAAAAAAAAAAATCTGGCATGCACAATTTAACACCGTTTTTACACTCTGCCCAGGAGGAGTACCTTATTAACTTCATTTAAAAAAAGAATAATCTGCATGAACCCAATACACATTTTATAAGAAATAAGAAGTTGGACTTTATGGGGACATTTAAACTAAAGTGGCTTTCACTAACATCTTTAATTTGCAGAAAAATTATCAAAATGTATTTTGAACATTTTGTACAGCATAAGCCAAACAAAACAACAAATCTCACAGTTGTACATCCTACAGCATCTATTATACCAGTGAAAATAATTGTGCTGCCATTAGATATGGCTCTTTTGTCATATTCTGTTGTGGAACTACAATGGTTAGCTTGAAGTTCTAGATTCCCTTTTATGCAAATAAATTGTTAAGGGACAATCATTGAGAAGTAAATAAATAAATGTCTTAATTATACCTGCAGGCTGTAAACTTGTCACATTGAAGCCAGTGGGAGTTTTGCCATTTACTTCAATAAGCCCTGATCTCACTAACAAGCTTTTAAGAAATAGCTAATAAACAGGGAATACCCAGAATGTGTATATCAATTTCAATTCATACAATGGGCCAAATTCTTTTTTTAGTTACAGTAGTATGAAGCAACTCTACTGAAGAGAGTATGAATTTCCACTGGTTTACAGTAAGAGCTGAATTTGGTCTTGGATATTTATTTGCTACTAGTTTTGCTCATAATCAATCATTTATTGCATGCATTTTTAGACTGTAAGCTCTGCAAAGGCAAGCAGAGTGCCTGATTGGATGACACTAAATCTCTAACAGACTCCACAAAGGAAGACCCCTAGGTCTACTGAGAGCTTCACTGACTTCATTCAGTTCTGCCTCATGCAATGAGGCCCCTACACTGCTCAGACCCTCTCCGGTAATATAAATATTAAAGGAGAACATTGAATTTGTATTCCTCTGAGTCCTCCAGGCAACCTACAAGATCGTGAGAACACCGCACTAGAAGACTTTGTTCTAAATGTGTCCTGTTTTTGGAAAGTCTTTTTAGCCTTCTTTATAAATGGGAAATTGTTGATATTTTTACACTATTAATTCTGTCTTGGTTGGCAGGAAACAGATTTTCTCTTCTTGCCAGGCAAAGATTCAGAATATATCCCTTTTACCTTATTATCTAAAAAGTGTGTTGTGATGCCAACAGCACAGGTGGTGAGAAGGAAGCATAACTGAGAATAAGTGGCTGAAAATGGGTTTTCTATGCTAGTTTTAAATGATTTATGAGTATGTATATATTAGAATCAGAAGGTACAGTGATTAGGTCATCTGGTGCATCATCACCTGATGCATGGAGAATTTTTCCTGCATTGTTTTATTTTTAAACATTTTGTAATGGTGTGACAGGATTTAAGATTTTCCACAAAGGGATTGCCAGGCTCTTCTGTTGTTGTACCCTGTTAGCAGCAGTGAGACCCCTATGTAAAGCTGTTATATACTTCTGGTTGACACGTTGTTGCAGGTGTTGCACTTTCCAGGACATAAAAATCATGGTGTGTGATCCCTTTGTCACAGGAACTAGGAATAGAAATAGGGAAGAAACCCTGAAAAAAGCTGATTAGGGTGGGTGGGGAAAATGATTCAAGTTGCCAGTAAAGTCAAACCTCCAGGCGGGTGTACTTTTGACATTTTACAGTAGTAGGCAGACTTTTCTTGGAGCAAAGAAAATATGTTACCTGTACACACCACATTAGAGTGATTTTGAAAACCTGCTGTATCCTCCCCATTGAAATATTGGTAGGGGCACTAGCTATACAGTACTTATGTAATAGGAAAGGTTATGCTTTCAGTTAGCCTCCATCTTTTTACAGTTCAAATAATGTCTGAGCTTTAAAATACAAAACTGCAATCATTCTATTCATTTGCATATGTTTTATTCTTGAGAGAAGCTCAGTGAAAACATTTTGTTACATTCAGTGTCTTAGAGATTCTTCTCTCTTCTATCAAATTCATTAACCTTTCTGGAAAAAAAGCAAGCTTCTCTCCATGTCACCTTATTATTTATTTGTATGTATGTATTTATTTATTATATGTTTCCTGTGAAAACATATACATGCATCAATAGTATGTCTGTCTGAATTATCTAGTTTGACATTAATCAGTGAGATATGGCCCAATTTTGGCACAAGTTTTGTGTGTGGAATGACTGCAAGATTTGGCCCCGTCTAGTACACTGAAGGCTAAACATGATCTATTGTAAAATTACTGTTGCTTTGGACAATGAGATGACTATCAGAATGTATTGTTTGCAGGCAAAAATAAAAATAGCATTATATCTTAATTACATGTGATACAGATATGAAATCTAGTAAAAGATATTAGGAAATCTTTTTTGAGCAAACATATTTCAATTATGTTTGCTTTTTCAAGTAAATATAAATATTGGGGAATCAGAACAACGATGGAGGGAGCATGTAAAAGTTAAACTATTGAGGCCACTACAACTGATGTCCAATATGCTCTTCATTTTATAACTAAATTGGTTGGTTTTAACTTTTTGCAAGAGTGTAATTGCAGAAAACTAGTAAAATGAGCACCTAAAGTAATGAAATTTATAGATAAAACAATATTTGCTGAAGCCGTTTTTCTCTAGTCAGAAATATTCAGAGCTCTTGCTTATTCACAAAATATTTGCATTAGATTTCAGTAATCTATATTGTGTGCTGTCAATCAGAGAATGCCCTTAAGGGATTTTTTTACATGAAAAATAAAAGAGAAATTGAAAAAAACATATGATATAAATTGAATACAGCTGTTCAATACCTTTAGCAGTTGGATAGACGATAGATCCTTCTATCATTTAAACATATTGTGTTATCAAGATAAAACCAGAAGTACCCTCTATTCCAATTTCCCTTTTTCATATATTGTAAACAGACCTGCTGATGGGGAAAGGGGCAAAGGGGTCAATTGCCCATGCTCCTAAGTGACTTAAAAGGGCCCGGGGACTTCACTGGCATCCAAGAAACCCGTCAGGCTCTTAAATCATCTGGGCGGGTGGGCTGCAGGCTGTGAATGGAGCTGCCGAGTGGTGTTCCCTTTGGGAGATAATAGCCCCTGGCTCCACTCTTTCCAGCCATGTCCTCCCGTGCTGGCGCAAAGAAGCAGAAAAAAAATACACACATTATCACAAATCAATAAAAAAATAAATATTAGATTCTCTCTGGCCAACATAATGAAGACTCAGCAGTGAGATACAGGCTAGGATTTAGCACTTGTATTGTAATAAGTTAATGAGATGCTCAGGAATAAGTTTGGTGTAGTTAGTAAATGTTGCTAATTATTAATGTCTCTTCGCTGTACTCTCTGGCTGCATTTTAAAACACAGAAATTAAGAAAATCCCTTTCCTCCCTGTGCAAGACCTGATCTTTTTGGCAAAACTTCCATTGTTTAGTAGTGCAGGATCAACCCTAATGTAGTTCCCAATCCAGTAAAGCATGTGAGTGCATGCTTTACTTTAAGCATGTACAGAGCACTATTGAAGGGGATGGAACTACTTGCACTCTTAGGCTGTGTCTAGACTGGCAAGTTTTTCCGCAAAATCAGCTGCTTTTTCGGAAAAACTTGCCAGCTGTCTACACTGGCGGCAGAATTTCCGCAAGAACACTGACTTCCTACCTGTAAGAAATCAGTGCTTTTTGTGGAAATACTATGCTGCTCCCGTTCGGGCAAAAGTCCCTTTTGCACAAAACTTTTTCGCAAAAGGGCCAGTGTAGACAGCTCAGTTTTGTTTTGCGCAAAAAGCCCGATCGCGAAAATGGCGATCGGGGCTTTTTTGCGGAAAAGCGCATCTAGATTGGCACAGACGCTTTTCCGCAAAAAGTGCTTTTGCGGAAAAGCGTCCGTGCCAATCTAGACGCTCTTTTCCGAAAATACTTTTAACGGAAAACTTTTCCGTTAAAAGCATTTGCGGAAAATCATGCCAGTGTAGACACAGCCTTAAAGTTAGCACATGCTGAAATGCTTCCTTGGATCAGGTCTAGAGTGCTCTGCAGGGTCAGCATTTTACAGGATTAATTCTTTTGGGAATATATACATTGCAAATTCCTTCTTCCATCAAAAAGTTACCCACTGTGAAAGTGTCTGAGACAAGGCCAGTTAAATGGGATTCTAGACGTTCATTAGTATATGGATAGATATCATTTAATGTTAGCATAGAAGTGTCTGTATTAATAAATCTCTGAGCTTGATCATGAGACAGGTGTTTCCAGAAGCCTAAGCTGACTTAGTTTGATTGGCTTCTGAGAGGGCAGTTAATAAAAAAGAATGACTTCTCTTCATCTTCAACAAAGAGTTCAATCTCAAATATATTTATTATGGATCAAATGGACCCAGAACTCCTCCAGGACTTAGTTCAGATTGTGTCCAAACATCTGATCAATTGAAAGTGGGATTTAAAATAGCCATCTGTACAAAATAAAAAGCAGGTACTTTTAACACCAAACTACATCCTTTCTTTCAAATGCTACATTAAATGCCTTTCTTCCTATAGGAAGCTTTAATCCAGCAGACTTAGAAGTGTCACTCATCTTTCATCAATTTTTCAAAACCTGCTTTACTAAATCCACTTTCTGGCCAACAAGTACACCTTTGGCCTGAATCTTCACTCTGTTGAGGACCCTTTGCATTATTCCATTGGTGCAAAAGGGACAGAAACTTTATGCATCTGGAAAGGTGCCAATTTCTTATGTAGGGGGTGATGTCTGGGTGACACGGTAGTTCAACATGTTCCTCATCTAACATACGGGATATCCATGCCCTGGGTATTCCTGGTTACCAGAATGACACAATCCCTGAGTATGCTGTAACTTATTCTTGGGAATAAACCAGTCTTGAGAGAGTCCCATAATGATGAACCCATCTCTGTTTTCACTCCTCCATCATCTCTGACCAGTTCCCCTTTCCCTACCACTGGTGCTACTTCAAATGAGGCTCATCAGACCAAGTCTGATTCCAGTTATTTTCTTCTGTAGTTGTTAGCTCACTGTGACTAGCTGTCTCTTGATCTATTTCATACAGCAACAGTCACACAATTGGTTGTCAACCTATTATAAATAATAAAGATGAGAATAATTAAGATACTAAAATGTGAATAAATGGCCAAACTTTATCTAGGGTAACCAGTCTCCAGTGCACAATTAACCTTATTTACTGGGTGCTGTTTTGGGTTGCAGCTTCAAGTGATATGTGAATTATTTAAACTCTCTGTAGGTTTGTCAGAAAAAGGAGTAGGGTTGGAGAGATTTGAGAATAACAAATGAAATATTATGATAGAAAGAATAAAGATTCCTAAAAAATGCTGTTTAATTTTTTTTCCAAAAAGCTTACTGGTTATTAAATTGCTTCATTAGCTTTTGTACAGCAGGACGCCAATCTCCAACCACCAGTTTTAAGTAGGCAACATTTTTCATCGAAGTAAAAATTTGTAATGATGAGAAAATGCTTTTTTAATGCAGAATCAGATTTCTATTAATCATGTATGCATTTATCAGCAGCTGGAGATGTTTGTCCAATGCGTATAGTCCCAAAGGAAGCAGAAGGAGCTTCATTTTTCTGATTTCTTGTAGCATGTCATGAAAAGCTGGTTTTCTGAAATGTACAGTATTATGATTTATATGATATGTACTTAGCAGCTTAGAAAATAAAATCTTCATAAATCATATTTCATATGTTGACATCCAAAAAGAAACAGTGCCTTCTATTTAAATGAAGTGTTCTTACATCTAGATTTGATGGTATATTAGTAGCAATAATTCATTGTTCAAAATAAGCGTTATTAATTTAAATTTTCACTTACATGTAATCTTTTATCCAAGTAATTTAGAACACTTCACAAAGGCAGATAGTAGATGTCCCACTTATAAACACAGAAACAGAAATACAGAGAGCCTGAGAGTCAATGCACAGCTTGTATCAAGGGTTGGTGCAGGGCCTCACTGGAGTTCCAGAAGAGGATGTGTTGCAGCCAGACCTCTTGCCTCCAGGAGCACTAGAAGAATGGGGGCTGTGCACCAGTTTTCCACAAGAGAGTCTATCTTTCCACCACATTTCCCATTGTGGAGTCAGACTGTACTGACTGACACAGAGGGGAGTCATCTCACCCACTCACTTTGCACTGGCACTAGAATGCAGAGGTAACTGGTTTCTGGAGCACAGTGACTATGATTATGCCTGGCAATATGCTTGTTGGAAATAAGGAAGAACTCATTGCACATGTTGGGTAGGGTTGCCAGATGGCTGAAAGAAAAATACTGAACATCCCCAAAAAAAAAAAAAAAAAAAAAAACCACACCTGAAGGAAAAAAAAAAGGGGGGGGGGACCACAGTTGTTGAGAGAAAAAAAAACCAAACCACCTCCGAGAACCTGGATCACTGCTAGCGGTTACCAGGTAATCATTAAAAAAAACCAAAAACCTGAACACGCTTCATTTGGGCGGGGCGGGAGAGCCCAGCCAGGAAGAGAGCGGTGCTGGCCGGGAAGGGGCGGCAACGGGGCTGGCCGGAGGAGATTGGGGGGACAGGAAGCAGGGCTGGTCATGGGGAGGTCGGGTGGAGCAGGGCTGGCCGCGGGATATCGGGGAGGACCGGCCAGAAGGGGCGGGGCTGGCCGGGAGTAAGGGGCGGGAAGCACAGCTGGGCAGGATTGGGGGCTGCGAGGGTGGCCAGGAGGAAGAGGAGCGGGAAGCAGAGCTGGCGAGTGCAGCGGCGCTGGTCTGGAGGAAGGGGAGCGGGAGGCACAGCTGGCGGGGTTTGTGTGCAGGGGCTGGGCGGGAAGCAGAGCTGGCGGGGCGGGAGAGGTGCAGCAGTGCTGGCCGGGGAAGACAAGGAAGAGGAATGGGCCGGCGGGAAGCGGAGCTGGGGGGAGGGTGCAGGGGGGCTGGCCGGGGAAGATCAGGAGGGGAAGTGAGGGAGAACCAGCCGGCCGGGAAGGGGAAGGGGGACTGACCTGGGCACTTGCTGCCTGTCCCGCGCAGGCTCCCGGCGACGCACGAGTGAGGAGGAGGCTTCCCCTTCTCCTCACAATTAACCGATTGAGGGCTACCATCAGCAATCGCAGCCCTGCCTCCCAGCTGGGACTCCCAGCCGCTCTCCCCCAACCGCCCCCCCACGCCAGGCTTTCGTCCGGTGCGCAGCCGGAAAAATCAGAAAATACCGGACATTGCACATGTCCGGTATTTTCTGATTTTTTTACTGGACAGAGCGCGCAAATACCGGACTGTCCGGTACAATACTGGACACCTGGCAACCCTCGGTAGGGCTGGGTACAATCTAGCCCAGGTGTTTTGCAAAAGACTAGACTTTAGTCTCACTATCCCCCCAGAACTGTGCTCTAACAAGTATGTTAAAAAAGCTCTCCTCACAACTCATAAATGTACAATCATTCCATGCCTATTGAAATCTGTTCTTTATGTGGCACTTCACTTCCCCTTCCATCCTTCCTTCACACTTTGAATCTTTAGGCTTAGTCTACACTGCAGGGTTTTTGCGCAAGAAGTCTTTTGTGGAAGAGATCTTCCGGAAAAACTTCTTGCGCAAAAGCGCGTCCACACCTCAAAGCGCATTGAAAAAGCAATGTGCTTTTGCGCAAGAGAGCGTCCACACTGCATGGGCACTCTTACGAAGAAAGCTCTGATGGCCATTCATGGAATGGCCATCAGAGAACCTGTGCTTTTTCCCATAGGAGAGTCCACATTTGCCTTTTTGCGCAAGAGCTGTAGCGCAAAAAAGGAGTTATTCCCTGTAAGGAAAGGAATAACTCTACCGGCAAAAGCCCTCTGTTCTGTCAATTTTCTTGCACAAAAACACTCTTGAGGTGTGGACGCTCTGTCGGTTTTTGCTCAAAACAGCCATTTTTGCGCAAATACCTTGTAGTGTAGACGTAGCCTTAGGGTTCACAATAATATCCCTCTGTATTAAGAAAAAGTATTTCACTATTGTGTAATGATAAAATTTGTGAGATTACAGGGCTTATTTAAGGGGATTCTGCATACTACTTCTTTGACAAGGTAACAAGTCTTGTTAATTCAGGATTCTACACACAAGAACCAGAAATAAGAAGGGAGAAAGCAGCATGTTCCCTAATGGCAGAGATGCACAATTCAACTTGTCTTGCGCTAGGCTAGCTCTTTGAAAACTAACCGCGAGAGGCATCAGCGTGCATGCTTTCCACAGAGCTCTCTGCAAGTAGGAGCACCCTGTAGTCTTACCAGGTATTCAGTGGTCTGTGGATATTATCAGTGTTGGTAGATTTGCTGTCTCGTCCTTCCTGGTTTTGTGACTTTTATCCAGTCAAGCACTAAACTCATGTCGGTTCTTATAACGTAGTATAGTACTTGAAGTTCTTGAATCTTAAGATTATCAGGATCAGTGAAAAGAGAGAATCACTGAGGTAGTAGGAATGTAACAATAAAGAGCAGGAGAATAGATGAGTGAGAAGGAAGCATGGTTTTCGTCTCCCTTCATTGAGCATATGGCAATGCCATCTTCATGCTGTTCCCACTGGCTGCCTGCTGGCCGCTCCCACCAACCATGCCCACCAGACACTCTTGCCGGCCACTCCTGCTGACAGCCCACTAGCCACTCCTGCTGGCCACCTGCCGCTGCTCCTTACTGTCGCTTCTGCCGGCCGCTCCCCCCAACCCTCCCGCCAGTTGCTCCTGCCAGCTGCTCCAGCCACTCCCGCTAGCCACTGCTGCCAGCCACCTGCCGGTTGCTCCAGCCACTCCTGCCAGCCTCTCCTGCCAGCCGCAGGCCTGCCGCCTGTCCACTGACTGCTGCAGCTGGCCTTGTGATTGATTTGGCTCTGGGCCACACCTAGTGATTTCAGCTTCTCAGTGATTTCAGCTCTTGGCCCACAGCACAGTGCAGCCAAAAGTTTCCAGCACCCACTGCAATACCATTTAAAAATAATAAAGACACTCCTTATGGAGTCTGTTTTAGTTCTATCATTAGAACAAAAGAGGGGAAGAGAAACAGGTTGAGCCAGTCTTACAGCTCATGCCTTGAGGGCATGTAGTCTGCTTGTTCAGAGCTCTCCCCTTCCCCCCAATTGACTTCACAGAGTTTGGAAGAGGAGGCCTTGTCCATCTGAGATTCTTTATACTGACAGTTTCTCTCCTTTGAACTGAGTTAAACACAGTCTGCTTTTCTGCATTCCCAATAACTGCAAGCATTGGCGGTCATATCTTACAATTCCTATAGTTAGGGCTAACATGGTTTGTGACTCCACAAGAGCCAAATTGGTTACAGCAGGCAAAATACCATTCTAACAACTGAATATCTATCAGGCCTAAGCAACTGTATGAACTGTATTTATGTAACCACACCCAGGACTTCTTTACCATTCCACCATGAGCTGTATTTACATAACAGTTATGTAGGGCTTGTAGGGCTAAGCAACTGTGTGAACATAATCATACCCAGGATTCCTTTCCCATTCCAGCTGGCTGCAATGGAAGCATTGGTTCAGATCCTGTTTAGATATTTAAGATTGCCGCTTCCCCAGCAATCCCATTATAGTGTGTGGAATTAGTGTGTCATATGCAGAAGAACTGGTGTAGTACAGCACAGTGCTTTTCAATGCTGTGGGATCCTCCTAGATGCATATTTACAATGTAGCTGTTCTGGAAAAGTATATAGCACCATAAAAATATTGATTTGCAGACTTTGTTGAAATGTTGTGTGTGGGTTTGGGTAGAAGAACTCTGCCTCAAAAAGCATTCCTTCTTTGACACCCATGAACCTGACTTTTACCAGATTACCAGCTGAAAGACTTCTGGATCTTCAGTAATGCAGGGGCAAGGGGCTTACAGAGTAAATTTACCCCATTTCTGACACTCTCCAACCCCAATTCATGCATATGTTATTTTTCTTTGTGAAAATGAAGAGGGAAGTGGAATTGGAGGCTTTTAAATATTCAAGAATAGTCTGATGGGTTACATTGTCTGAGACAGCCAAAACTGATGTCCATAGGGAATGGATTTTTCAAATCCCAAGACAGGAGATTTCATGGACCATGATTAATCTCCCAATGGCAAATTACAATATTTGTAAAGGATTTTTTTTTAAAGTTTTGAGTACTTTGGGAGTATTTCTAATAAATCCTGTATTTACCACAACCAGTAAATAATTCTCAAGAGAAAAAAAAGTTTAATACGGTGTTTGTTGTTTGCATGAGATTTAAAGAATGATGTATTACTATGCACCAAAGAAGCAAATGTTTTAAACCTCTATTATCTGAGACTGCAGGAAGTAGGTTTAACAAAATTATTGAACTACTTGATTCAAATTATATTTTTAAATTATAAGGAAACATTAGAAAATACAAAGTGACCAGTAGAAAAGGAAATACTATAAATTACATACACTAAAATACCATTTCTGCAGCTTCTAGCTAGTATGCTTTTTCATTATTTGAAAATACTAACATGCCACAAAATTTGAGATGCAATTTTAGAAATGCTGTCCTTTAAATAGATATTTAATATTTAGGAAATGGAAAATCGTTTCCGCATTATGATGGTTAAGGAGTTAAAAATGCTCTACTATAGAAAATCTAATATAAGAAAAATATGGAGTATTTTGTTAAAATAGTTATCTGACAATGATGGTACTATTGCTGAGTGAATATCATATCCATTTGAGCAGATTTATTTGCCTATTTATCAGCTTGAACTGCAGTGGGAAGAGAAACATTTTGTCCAGAACTTATCACATGAGAGATCCTAGCACCCTTGTAACTTTAAAACTTATGTCTTCTTCTGCACACATTACCTGTTTCATAGCTCATTCCCAGCTAGGAACAATTAGTCTTGTAGCTGAACTTTGGAACCATCTATAAGGCAGGATTATTTCAGCACTGCAAAGGAAACAGAGAGCATGTAAAGGGGTAGTTGGAGATGAACTTAATAAAGATGCAAGTAGATAGGTTCAAAATGGGTCATATGAAACAGATTCTGACAAAAATTATTGGAAGTAAGAGAAAACTTTTCACATCACAGCAGAAAACCAAGACCCTAACCAGAAACAGAAAAATGTAACTGGGAGCCTCATATCCCATAATCCTCAATTAGAGATTCAGTCTCCATTACCCCTGTACATGCATCCATTTTTTAGGAACATGACATCCTTTCAGATAATAGTCTTAAGGGAAGTTGGAGGGAAATATGCTTTCTTGGCCTATAGTATTTAAACAAAATCTTGTATATGTTTGTTTTGAAATAAGTATTAACATGAGTTGGTTATTTTTGTGTGACATTCTAACATTTTATTTCTGTTTTCTTAATTGAAGAGATGCAATTTCTAGGGTTATTCAGGAAAATGGCCTCAACTGGTAATTAACTAGTAGCTAGGACCAGGATTTGAGTAATTTTGGTGTGAATGGCATAGCTTCCAAACAGACGTTTCTTTTTATTCTTTTTATTTAAAAAAAATTGTTTTATTTTTCAGGAACTTATTATTACATTTACATTAATAAAATACTTCAAATGATCAATATAAATAAAACCCATAAATTCCAGTTTATCTATACATCATTTTATGAAACATTATTCCATGGTATTGAAAAGTTTTACAAATTAAAAGCCAGCATAAAACTGTAATGTACATTTACTTTGTTCATTGTTTGTCCTCTGTTGCTTACAAAGTGTACTTAAAACATAACGTTCACTGTCCGTGCTAACCACAGCATATATCAGACTCAAATTAATGATATTGAATAAGATGGGATTTCCAGTTCTGTCATATTAATGTAATTAAATGATTTCAGAAAAAATAAAGTAACATTGACTCCCCTGAACATGACAATTTACGTACTCTTGGATTAAAGGATGTCATTGCCAGCACCACACATTCCTTCAAGCTCAAATTCCTCACTACCATATTTAATACATGCTTCAGCCATTTTAAATCATATTTATCTGAAGGCAAAATCTTGAGGCTTTTCAGAAGGCATTGAACAATTCAAGCTATATAGTATATGTGTTCAGGAGCTGATTCACCTAGATGTGCTTCCATTTCCTTACAGACTGTGTCTATGGTAACAATGGAGAGTAGGCAACAGTCATTGCAAGAATTTATTTACTCTTTAAATATTTTTTCATGAAACCAAATCATTTTTACATATTTTTATCTTCCTGTGTTTGTTATATACCATTATTTTTAAAAATTGCTTTCAGTTTATACATTATTTTAAATGTTATGTTGTATTTGTGGAAAAAAAAACCCATGTCTGTAATGATAGATCTTCACATCAGTACATAAATGCAGTTTTTCCCTTGGGTTAGCTAACGATAGCTATAACAGCAGTGAAGATATGGCAAAACAATTTTAATTCAGGTTAGCAGCTGAGTTTAGCCTCAGATTCTCCTGTAAACTTTAACTCAAGTTGCTAACCCAAATGAAAAGCCAAGTTCTCTGATGTAGCTAACATGGGTTAGCCAACTCAAGAACATGCTTTTTCTCCTCCTCCCAAGTAAAGACAGATCCCATGTGTAGCAAGGATATCTTGTATTCTAGCTGTTTGTCCTAATATAGGTCTGTAATAACCTTCATTGTCCATCTCAAAGTCCTACTCCAGCTGTTTGGTGACTTGGGGAACACAATAAGGATGTAGCATGATCAAAAACTGAATGTCAAACATTGCTTGTATTTTTAATATCATGGATTTAAACTACACAGAAGTTATGATTACTCTCAAGAGGGTTATCCCATCAAATTGCCTAATATATTAGTATCCTTCTATGTTTAACATCCAGACCAAGAGGTCACCCTTAATATATGTGCTTGTTGTTGTTGTTGTTTTGCCAAAAAAGATTTAGCTTCAACATCAAATAATGTTGGTAAAGTGCTATATAAACTTCCTCCATGAACTGGACAATCAAGTTAATGTTTTCTCTGATATTTTTGTTTGTATTAGGGGTATCAGACAATTAAAAATCACAATTAGTCATGTAATTAAAGGTAATGTTAAAGAATAATATAATGCCATTTATTTAAATATTTTTGGATGTTTTCTACATTTTCAAATGTATTGTTTTCATTTAGAACACAGAATACAAAGTGCACAGTGCTCAATTTACATTTTTATTACAAATTCTTGCACTACAGAAATCCCAGAAATACAAATTTTCAATTCTCCCATTATGAGTACTATAGTGCAATCTCTTTATTTATGAAAGTTAAACCTACAAATGCAGAATTATGTACAAAAAATCTGCATTCAAAAATAAAACAATGTAAAACTTTAGGGCCTACAACAGAGCTGGGGAACTTTTTTTGGGTCAGGGGCCACTGACCCACAGAAAAATCAGTTGGGGGCTGCACACAAGTCAGAAGCAACCGCACAAACCCTCATTTATGTGGTCCCTAACTGAAAAGGAGAAAGATGCTCCAACACTCTCCTCCCCCCAGAGCCTAGTGGGACCCAGCCTAGTAGATTTTGTGTACTCCAGCCCCCTGGCAGGGTGGCAGGTGGAAGGGGAGCCCTGAGCCATGGGGGCCAGATCCAGGCAACCTGATCCCCTAGGCCCCCTGAACCTCCGGGACTGAGGTTCCCCATACCTGACCTACAAGTTCACTCAGTCCTACTTCTTGTTCAGCCAGTTGCTCAAACACGTTTATTTACATTTGTAGATATAATACTGCCCACTTCTTGTTTATATGTCATCTGAAAGTGAGAACAGGCATTTGCAAAGCACTGTCATATCCCACTTCACAAGATATTTACATGCCAGATGCACTAAAGATTCATATGCCCCTTCAAGCTTCAACCACCATTCCAGAGGACATAAGTCCATGGTGATGATGAGTTCTGCTTGATAATGATCCAGAACAGTACAGATTAATGCACATTCATGTTTATCATCTGAGTCATATGCCACCAGAAGAAGGTTGATTTTCTTTTTTGTGTGTTCTGGGGTCTTTAGTTCCCACATTAGAGTGTTGCTCTTTTAAGACTTCTGAAAGCATGCTACACACCTAACCCTCTCAAATTTTGGATGGCACATCAGATATTTGGGTTGAGTACTCTCTCTTTAGAAATCTCACATTGGTATTGTCTTTGCACTTTGTCAAATCTGCTGTAAAAATGTTCTTAAAGTGAACAATGTGTGTTGGGTCATAATCTGAGACTGCTATAACATGAAATATATGGCAGAATGAGGTAAAACAGAACAAGAGACATGCTTCCTGACCAAGTTCAGTCACAAATTTAATTAATGCATTATTTTTCATGAGTGTCCTCAGCATGAAATCATATCTCCTGGATTGTTGGCTAAAACATGAAGGTGCATATGAATGTTTAGCATATCTGGCACATAAATACCTTGCAATGTCAGATAGAAAAGTGCCATGCAAACACCTATTCTCACTTTTAGATGACACTGTATGTAAGAAGCAGGGAGCATTGTCTCCCTTAAATGTAAATAAACTTGTTTGTCATAGCAATTGGTTGAAAAAGAAGTAGGACTGAGTGGATTTGTAGGTTCTAAAATTTTATATTGTTTTTGAGTGCCGTTATGTAAAAATATCTCCATCTGTAAGTTGCATTTTCCTGATAAAGAAATTGCACTGTAGTACTTGTATGAAGTGAGTTAGAAAATAGTATTATTTTTTGTTTTCTATAGTGAAATTATTTGCAATCATATATAATTATATAAAATGAGCACTGAACACTTTGTAACCTGTGCTGTATTTGAAGTCAGTATATTTGAAACTATAGAAAAATATCAAACTATATACTAAATTTCAATTGGGATTCTATTGTTTCACAGTGTAATTAAAATTATGATTAATCACAATTAAAATTTTAAATTGTGATTCCTTTTTTTAGTTAATCATGTGAGTTAACTGCAATTAACCACTCTAATGTGTATGTAAATATTATAATTACATGGAATTATGTCCTAATGTACACTCAGTCTTCTTTAAAAAAACCTGAAGTATTCCACAAACAAATTAAATTAGTCAATAGGACAGAAGCCTTTCTTAAATCTTGCAGGTAGAGTGATTTCTCAGATTGGTGATATCATCAGATTTCTAGCAGGGCTATGAAGCTGAACACGTTACATTACTATCAGATCCGAACTATGTTGTAACATCAAGATCAACAACTTTAAAGGGAAAAGTGCTAGAAATATGAAGGGGACTCTGGGGAGCCCTTTAGTTCCTATAGCAAACTCTGCTACTAATGTCAAGCATTTTCATGAATACCTTAACTGTGAGAGGTAGTGAAATGATGCTTTGGTGCTTGTTAGCATGAATAATAAATGAGCTTTTCTTTCTTTTCCTAGTTTCATAAACCATTGCAGCTCTATTTAGAATGGAGGTTTTTTAGGAGATGTAACAATAGAGAGTGCCTGTTGGAATGTGTCAGTTGTCAGTTTCTGAAATATATGAAGTCACACCAAACCTTTGTTTTGGGCTTTGTTCTTCTTGCTGTTATTCATAAATTAATGTGTCCAGCTGTGCAGAACTGTAAGAGAAAGAGTCTAACTGTGTAAATGGATTTCCGCATGGCTTCATGCTGGTCTAGCTGCTTCAATAAGCTTTTTAGGAAGTGGGCTCTATTAGCCATTCATTGCAATATGTGCCCAGCCAGTGATGAAATATCCCAGAAATAGTGCTTTGGGAATTGAAAAGTGCAGTGAAATGATGTTTTGATGAAAGTTAATATAATTTTTTTCCTATTTTGTTAAACTATGAATAATTATTCTTATGTTCCAGATCTTTTATAGCTATTTTTTTCTGATAAATATAAATGGAAATTTGATTTCCTAGTCATGTATGTTCTTATTTCCCTTTCACTAACCAAATCCCAAAGCTATGTCATCTTGGCTATTCACTCCTGACTAAGACATAAAGCTGAAATTGAAGTCAATGAGAGATTTATCTGACTAAGGATTGAGGGAGGGATCTTCTGAGCTGCCCAGCATACTTGGCTCAGTATTGAAGATATTCAGAATTTCACAAAGATCCTAATTCATCAGTGTATGCTTAACTTTAAGCACACAAGAAGATAAACTGAAGTCAGAGAGTCTACACGTATGTTTAGTATGCTGAATTAGGGTCGGCATAGCATAAAGATGGACAGCTATATCCCTAATTACTAACTATAACAGCTATTTCATGCCTCTTTTGCAGAGACTATATACAGTTCTGGTAATTATTCTGAGGAAAAAAGGGAGGGGTTAATTTCCACCAAACACATTTCAATGTAGTGGTGCCATGTCATATGATATGGGAGTTACAAAACATCATAGAGTAAATGAGGTGGAACATCTTGTTGACGTAAGAGGGAAAGAATGTTTCATAGATGGAGCAAGCAATTAAGTGGAAGGAAACTTAAGTTCCATTCATAATGCCCTAAATGATGATAGATAAAACAAAAGGAAAAACTATGTAGCACTTTAAAGACTAACAAGATGGTTTAATAGGTGATGAGCTTTCGTGGGCCAGACCCACTTGGCTCAGAGGACGTGGGTCTGGCCCACAAAAGCTCATCACCTATTAAACCATCTTGTTAGTCTTTGAAGTGCTACATAGTTTTTCCTTTTGTTTTAGCAAGATCAGACTAACACGGCTACCTCTCTATTACTATTTGATAATAGATAAGATACTTTTTAAATTTCCATGATTATTTCCCTTTTTGAGAAATGGGTATAATACTTACTTTGTGAGACATAATTAATTCTTATAAATTGCTTTAACAGCCTTAAAGGAAAGTAATCTATGTGAAATGTGTTAGAAAAGCAGTCATGACCTGGTTAGTAGATTTATTTCTCCTGTCTTAGATCCAATATAGACTAAAATGGTCTTTCTTACAAAAAATGTGCTCCTCACATATTTTCTAATAATTCTTTGTATTATTCAACACTGTTCCATTTTTCAATAGTAACAGTAAGAGTTGCTTTAAGAGCAAGAGCTATGCTTTTCTGTAGTTTGAAATATTTAATTTCATTATTATATGAAACAAATCAGTTCTTATTCTATCCAATGACATATTGAATATTCATCTTAATTTCTGGTCCATCATTTGCTGTCTTACTACTTGATAAAAAAGTCACATCTGATACTAAGTCATCTTTTGTTTGCTTGCTTTTTGAAACCATTTTTCTTTTCTTTTTTTTTGTATAATGACTTCTACTGTCTTGATTGATTCAGACTTTGAGTGAAGTGCAGGAACAATTTGTATAGTAGGGGTGCTGAGAGACATTGACTCAAACTGCAATCCCTTAATCTGAGGGAAATCACTTCAGGCGAGGGGTGCATCAGCACCCCAGGTAGTTTCAATGTTTTGGAAAGCAAAGAAACAACCAACAGTTTTATATTATGTCCTTCTCCACTCAAAAGCATCACCACTTAAAGAATTTTCAAAATTATTCTGTTAAATTGGTTGGTTTTAATATCTTTGGGTGAAATCTTGGCTCATTGAAGTCAATGGTTTACTTCAATGAGGTTGGGAATTTCTCCTTGTTGTGTACCATTCCCCAATATTGTGTTTAATTTACTTTACTGTATTTTTCAGCATTCTTTATACACTGAATAAGTAAGACCCCAAATATTGTGGAAAATGTAACTAAAGTATGTCAGAATTTTAAAGATACCAAACATATATTCAATCCACTTAAATTCTTCTCAGTCCTTGGCAGCAGTGACTCATAGGTTAGAAAACAAAGAGACTGAAGACCATGTTCATCCATTGTAGTTGGCTTGTTCTTTTTACTGTTTTACTAGCTAAACAACTCTACTGTCTCCAGAGATCATTTCCTAAAGCACAAGATTTGCATAATTTTCAAATATGAAGTATGAAAAAAACTCCTCTTTCAGTACTGCTAGCAAAGATGATTTGTACAGCCTGAAATTTGAAAAAAAACCCCAACAACTATGTACACAGCATATATTCACAGTAGTATTACATGATGTTTGTTGTAGACAAAGCTGGAGGGAGAATTTTCATTTACTAATGTATCTCTTGTACCAACCATTCCAGTTTCCTGTAAGCTTAAAATTGCATTTTTATTATTCTCTTTGTGGTTTTAAATCACTCTGAATAGTCAAAATTGTTGTTTTGCAGTTCCTTTACTAATTAGTTATATATACTATGATTATTTCAATTTATCTTTTACAAACACATACACAGCTATACTGAAACAATTTCTTAAATATTTTTCAGTTTAAGAAAAGTTTAAAGACATGAAAAGACTTCTATATGAGGTAAATAAAAAAGATTAACACTATATATTTTACAGAGGAGATGCATGAGGTCACATGCTCCCGATATGTAAATAAGAATCAATTTAAAGATGGTATATTGGAATATTAGAATTATACTGTATTACCAACATAACATTTCAGGGGCACATACTGAAATTAAAAGGCAACAAAATATAAACTGATAAAAAGATATATTTACATAATGAACCTACATTGCTGTCACAAACTATCAATAAGACCAAGAGGTTAACAGGGTTGAAAAAATGATAGACATTTATATGGGTAGTAAGAACATCCACGATTCCATTATACAAGACATACATTTTCTAAAGGATACAGTTCCTCAGGCTGAGGATTTGAGTCAACCACAAATTGTCTGGAGATGATAAAAAAAATTTCCCATGATCAGATTATTCCATAACCATCCATTATGAAATTTCTTGAACCATTTTTGAAGCATTTGATACTTGCTATTGGTGATAGAATGCTAGTTTATATGGATAATTAATTTGATCAGGCAAGGCAAATTTCTATGATACTACATAATATGTAGCAAGAAACTGAACATAATACTGACAGTGTAGAAGTTCTCTGACCCACAATTTTCCTCACAAATTATCTTTCAAACACAAGAGTTGCACATTGCAGGATTATGGATGAAATCCAGCCTCCCTGAAGTCAATGGGAGTTTTGCCTTGACTTCACTGGAGCTACAGTGTTGCCATCAGTGAATTGCACTTGAGTTATATCCTCTGTTCAGGTATTCTACTCTTTGTTGTGATATCAAGAATTCTCAGAACATAAGGAGATCAAGTTTGGTCAGCTCATGGTTGGATGACCTTCACTGAACATTACAGGTGCTGCAGAAAGTTGTGATTCACTTGCTGGATATCTCCCCTCTGCTTAAAAAATAAGAATGCACAATACCACATTGTGACAGCTTCTCAGGATGTCTGGGACTGAGAAATACTTTATCACCTTCCCTCCAGCAAGAGGCATATTTGCTTGTGCTTAACTGGGTATCATTTCCATGATACCATCAGTCTCCTCAGGACTCTGCTGTACTTTGACTACTTGCAGGTCAATAGCAAGTGTACCTTTGTCCCTGATTCCCTCTGAAACCATTTCCTTGTAGCATCTAGCCCCCATCACTGGATGCTCAGAGAAATCACCTGATTTTGTGTACCTACAAGACCAATATACATACAGCTTAAGTGGTACAACTCAGGTGCTTTTAATACATTATAGCAACTATAAGCTTATTATCAAAGTCAAAGATTCTAGAGATACTTAGGATAATGGAAATAGAAATGATTACATATAAAACAAAAAAATATGACATGCTTTCAGAGTCTAAACTTAACTTCAACAAGCTAAAATCCCTGTCTAAAATGGTTTCTCTCCTAAACCAATTCTCCAGCATCACCAACCAACCAATGTGTCTAGGACTTACCTTTCATGAATACAAAAAGCAATGTCTTTTTTCCTCACTCTTGGGTAACAAATTGTCCTGGTGCTTCTCTGTTTATTTCACAGAATTCATTATTTAGTCCGCAGAGTCAGGATGAAGCCTGTGGTTCCTTCCCTGGCTCCAAGCTGTCCTCAGCTACTAGTGCTGACTCAGGCTTCTGCTGTGTTCTCTTGCAATGTTTAATCTCCATATGAACCTAGGCAAACCCTTTGTCTGGTTACCCAGCTGTGATGGAGAGTCTAAGAAATATTTTCACTACATATAAACAACTCCTTAAATATCCATCCAATGTCTGAGAATTCCATGATATACGCTTTAATTATGTACTAGTTCTATCAGTTAATCACAGTTAATTCACAGGATTAATTAAAAAGTAATCATGATTAAGCACATTGTTAAACACTAGACTATCAATTGAAATGTATTAAGTATTTTGGATATTTTTCTACATTTTCAAATATATTGATTTCTATTACAACATAGAATACACAGCGACAGTGCTCACTTACTATTTTATTATTTTTTTACTATTAAAATGATAAAAGGATAAAGCATCTTTTAGTTCACATTATACAAACATATAATTTTTCTTTGTTAGATAACTGCATTGAAAAACAGAACAATGTAAAACTTTGTCCACTAGGTCTTACTTCTTGTTCAGCAAATCTCTCAGACAAACAAATATCTATAGGAGACAAACAAATATCTGCCTGCCTCTTACTTGTAATGTCACCTGAAAGTGAGAACAGGTGTTCACACAGCAGTTTTGTAGCCAAGGTTGCAAGTTATTTACATATCGGCTGTGTCTAGACTGGCAAGTTTTTCCACAAAAGCAGCCGCTTTTGCGGAAAAACTTGCCAGCTGTCTACACTGGCCGCTTGAATTTGCGCAAGAGCACTGACTTTGTAATGTACAAAATCAGTGCTTCTTGCGCAAATACAATGACGCCCTCCCGTTCAGCAAAAGCCCTCTTGCGCAAATGCTTTTGCACAAGAGGCCAGTGTAGACAACCCAGAATTATTTTGCGCAAAAAGCCCGATGGCTAAAATGGCGATCGGGGCTTTCTTATGCGCAAAGCGTTTAGATTGGCACAGACGCTTTTCCGCAAAAAGTGCTTTTGCGCAAAGCGCCTGTGCCAATCTAGATGCTCTTTTCCGCAAATGCTTTTAACGGAAAAACTTTTCCGTTAAAAGCATTTGCGGAAAATCATGCCAGTCTAGACATAGCCATCAAGTATGTTAAATGTTCGTATGCCCCTTCAGATTTCAGCCAACATTCCAGAGGATATGTTTCCATTCTGAAGATGGTTGTTGGAAAACAATGTGCTAATTAAATATATCACTGAACTCCTTGGGGGAAAAATTGTATGCGTCTTGTTCGGTTTTATCTGGTCTGCCATACGTTTCATGTGATAGCAGTCTCCGATGATGACCCAGGACATGTTTGTTTCAAGAACACTTTCACTGCAGATTTAACAAAATGCAGAGAAGATACCAATGTGAAATTTCTGAAAATAGCAAAAGCACTTGACCTCTAAGTTTCAAGAATCTAAAGTGCCATCCAAAAATCGGAAATGGAGGAGATTTAGAGCATGCTTTCAGATGTCTTAAAAGACCACCACTCGAGAAACAATGGAACTGAGCCACCAAAAACAAAACAACAAACAAACAAACAAAAAAGCAATAAACCTTCCATTGGTAGCATCAGACTCAGATGATGAACATGAACATGCATTTGTCTGCGCTGCTTTGGATCATTACCAAGCAAAACTCATCAGTAGCATGGACATATCTTCAGGAATGGTTACTGAAATATGAAGGGACACATAAATCTTTACCGCATGCAGTTACATCAGTGCCACATGAATGCCTATTCTCACTTTCAGGTGAAATTCTAAACAAGAAGCTGGCAGCGTTGTCTCCTGCTAGCTTGTTTGGCTGAATGATTGGCTGAACAAGAAGTGGGACTGAGTGGACTTGTAGGCTCTAATATTTTGCATTGTTTTATTTATATATTTGGGGGGGAGGTGTACGTAATTCAATATTTGTAAGCTCAACTTTCATGATAAAGAGATTGTTCCACAGTCTTCATCTTTGGTGAATTGAAAAATACTGTTTCTTTAGTTTTTTACACTGCAAGTATTTATAAGAATAAATATATAAAGTGAGCTCTGTTCACTTTGTATTCTGTGTTAAGTCAATACATTGGAAATGTAGAAAACATCCAAAATATTTAAATAAATTATAGTATATTTTGTTTAATAAAATGTAATAATTAATTGCACTAATCACACAATTAATTGTAATTAATTGTTTTCATTGCTTGAGAGTTCTATTAGATATCTTACATAATATTCTTTATGGATAGACATGAAATTAGGGTGCTGGGTACAATGATTTTTTCAGGCCTGTTAGAAGTTGCTGAAACTTCTAAGTATTGAAGCCTTTGCCAGCTGGCACAAGTGGGCTTTGGTGTCACAAATATCCTTATATCACGAGAGAATATGTTGTGGAAACAGGGCCAAATTCTTCCTTCAGTTGTACCAGTGCAATTGAAGTCATCAGTATAAATGAGGTCAGAATTTTTTCCTTTAAAGAATAAGTATAATAATGTGAAGGGTGGCTTGTATATGTAGGTGGATTGTATATTTTATTGTCTCAATGGTACACTCAGACCTATGGATGTCAATGGGAGAAGGAGCTGTCCCAAATTTTTCAAAGTGACCGAGTAAATGGAATAATATAAGTCTAACAATGAATTCTATTAATGCAATTGGTGCGTAATTATTATGATATTTATTTACTGATGCGTTATTAATTATAAACTGAAATTCTGATCTTAGTTTAGACCCTGAGTAATTTCTACAAAGTCTTCATTATAGGCTTCTCTCTCAAGCTTTATAGAAATGGATTTTTTTTAAATAATTTTATCCTAGAAAAAGGATGGTGAAAAAGGATATAGGATGTGCGCTAGAGTTAATGTTAGTAAATAAAAAAAAAATGTTTATACTGAATTGTACATTTGATACTGTACAAAGAAAAATACTTCAGCTGCATTTGCTAAAACCTAAAAGTCAAGAGGATTTTGTGCCTGCTGTGTATTCTTCCTGTTATGTAACTAATCTTTTATTAGTACATTTCTTTCAGTCAGATCCTCTCCCTTTGACCAAAGAAGTTCCAGTAGAAATCTGTTTTGTGTTAAACCTGCTTATAGAAAATGGCTTTTTTTTTTTTTGGCTTTTTAATAATGTTTATTTTTTATAAATTTATCATTTTTGCAGTCATATTATATTAATCAATTCTCTATTTGCTCATATAACTGTGCATCCAAGACCTTGGGACCACTTTTGACCTCAAATTTATCTCAGGGATAACACAATATCTAAAACAGTATTTGTTACATATTCTGTATGATCTGTTCCTGTATCATCTAAACTAAATATGATGTCAGCACTATTAATGACTCCTGCCTAAGTAGTTATAAAGAAAACGTATACAACTGTCCACTAGCCACTATTCCCCTTAAGGTGGCAGACTACCCAGTCATATAAGGCCACTTGCGTTAGACAGATCTGATTAAAATAGTGTACACGAAACACCTGTTAAGGAGACTTAAATTCCATAATGTCTCAATGAAGTAAACATTTATAAAAGACTCCTTAAGTTGAGACATTCTTAGTTAAAACAGTACTTTATTTTCTTCAGTGGTGTTTTCTTTTATCTTAGCTGTTATTTATTTTAAAACCTGGGAACTTTTATGAAAAACATTTTATCATCACAATGTTAAGTTTGTGAAATCATGCATACAAAAGGCAGTACATTCCAAATTTATTGAGTGATGTTCTGGCTTCACTGACGTCAATGGGAGTTTTGCCATTGACATCAATACAGTTAGTGTTCCACCCATTGTTTCTAAGATAATATTAACCGAGTTATTATAGGTCCTGCTTCTGCTTTTCTTATGCAGAAGAAATGCCTATTGACGTAATTGGAGATTTTATTGAGAGAGGAAAAATCAGACTGTCATAATATTTTCTACTGTGTGGAAAAAGTAGTTTGTGCATATAGAATTACACACTGTCTGCTAATTCCTATTCCCCCCCACCTTCCTCTCCACTGCTCATATTGATTCACCCTGATCTGACTCCTGAAGCCTCCCCCTCTGCTCCCATCCACTGTGTCCTGGACCTCTCACCACTTCTGTCTAACCTCAGCTTCTGTTCTCCCAATTTCTACTCCCCCTTTCCACTGGCTTCTGTCCTCCAACAGCTTCTGTCCAACATCTCCAACCACTATCTTCCTCTCCCCCTCAATTTCTATCCCTACCCCTCTCCTGTCTCCTGCCCCTCCCTACTTCCTTCTACACAACTTTATCTCATATCCTCCCAACTCTCAACTGCACTCCATTGCTTACCCTTTTATATCCTAGGAGGGCAGCTTCCTGCTCCTCCTTAGCATTGCTAGCAAAGGGCAGACTCTCAATATGTCAAAATTCTCACTTCAATGAAGCTATGACAATTTACACTAGCTGAGGCTCTGCCCCTACATACTTATTAAATACAACTAAACTAACTGAAAATAACTACGCCTAGATGGGTGTGTAGATGAGTTAAATACCAATCTCAGTTACACAAAATAAGCATATGGAAACCCTGCCCACAGCCACATAAACACATTTGCCAAGACAGTAACAATAGCATCTGGTTTTACTACATATTTTTTAAAGGGCAAAACTGAGCTCTAAGAATGATGCATTAAAACATATAATATAAACCAGGGTTTATAATATATTCCTTAGCATACAATATAAACTGAGCTCTAAGAATGATGCCTTAACATATAATGTAAACATGCAGCCCGTGGCCCATTTGTGTGTGTCCTGTGGTGCAGTTTGGGTTTACCCAGGGCTCAACACGTGGCCTGTGGGTGGGAGCCAAAATAAAAAAGTAGCCAGTATAATGATCTTCTGTTGAGATGTGTTTTAATAGTTAAATTCCTGGACTATCATTGCTCATTAAAAGTGCTGTCAAATGGATGGAAATTGGGTAAATATTGCATTTTATTAAAATCAGCAGAACTGACTTAAATGGGGCCTGCATGTTGTGTAGTCTTGCCTTAATCTTTGTATTCATTCCCATCAGTGTGAAAAATCTGTTTGCATATATTTGCATTTATATTTGCATGTATATGCAACCACACTTAAGTTGCGGCCCTCGGCATGTACTGTGAGTATCATTGTGGTCCCCAGAGCTTCCAAAGTTGAGTAGCCCTGATATAAACGAATGCTCCTGTCATTACTTTAAAAAACCCGAACACAATTTGCAACATAGATGTGTAAAAATATTGCTTAGATGTAGCCTAATATTCTGCCAAAAGTGAGACCTGGATTAGAGTCAAATGTTGAGATTCCTTTTTTTTTCTCCCTATCTGTAGGGTTTTCCAAGCCACAGTTGAGGCCTTAGGATCTTTTGCCCATCATATTTGTTCACCTTTTTATTCTCTGTGTTTTGCAAGTGGAATCTTCTTGTATGAGTAAGATATTAGACAAATACAATTGCTTTTTAGAAACAGATGTTATATTTTCCTCTTTTTAAGATGATCTAGTTAGACCGTAAGGGTATACTGTACCCGTAGCTTGATAAAAGATACACAATTGCGTATCTTATTTTGATCTTATGTCGAAATAGTTTATTTCATAATTTGGCACTGTCTACACAGCACCAAATTTGAAATAATCCGCTATTCCGAAACATTCCTTACTCCTCGTGGAATGAGGTTTACAGGGATGTTAGATTAGCAAGCCCATCATATTTAGAAAAATATGCTGTGAAGACGCAGGATAGCTATTTTGGGATACTCCAGTATCCCGAAATAGCATTGCAGAGTAGACGTAGTCTAAGAAAATGAGTCCATTGGCACCATCACAAGCAAAGCCATATCAGAGGCGCAAACAGTGCATGCCTCTCTGCACAGCTCTTAGTGCATCTGTCATTGTTATGCCTCCAGGAATGGCTTTCATTTTTTTTTATTGAAAAAGAATACAAATCAAATTAGGCAATATTTCATATATGGGCTATAAACTCTCCAAATATTCAACATTTGGCTTAGTTGGGAACATCAATTACCATCACTGCTCCAAGTGAGCAAGGTTGCTCTTTTGCTACTCCCGTTCAAAGTGTACCATGGTTTTATAATGCAAATATGAGTACGTTTCTGACATATCTGAACTCAACTACCTGGAGATAGTTTTTATGTCATAGAACAAAGCAAAAAGGATTGAAATGTTAATGTTGAAAATGAAAAACTAGAGTAAATGGGATAACCCTTAAGATAACCCAGATCAACCAAAAATAGGCCTTTATTATCTGCGTACTTTTACATAGTTTTAGATGGCTTGTGAAAGTTTGCCTCTTATTTCACTTGAAGATGATTATTGTGAAGTGTTTATAATGACAATGTAAATCTTGCCCTTTGCTACGCAGTATCAATGGGAGTTGACTGCAGCTCTCAGTGCACTTATGCAGAAGTAGGATACAATTAAAACATAGCAGTGGTTAGAGATAAAAATCGTCACCTTACACAATTAGTGTATCTTCTGGTTAGGAACCATAGTCCTATATCCAGCACAAATCCATCCATCCTTGGAGAATTTTAAGAGCAAGTTAGACAAATATCTGTTGGGGATGGTCTAGATAATACATAGTCCTGCCATAAGTGCAGAGGACTGGAGTAGATGACCTCTTAAGGTCCCTTCCAGTCCTATGATTCTATAACTCTATACTAAGTATTACAATACAGGCTAGCCTGACATGAGCAATGCCTCTGTTTTGGAACTATATGAAGGGACATCATTCAAAGAGATGCTTCCTGGACATCCTATCCTCCACTGGCAGAATGGCTTTTGTACCCACTGTAAGTTCAGTATTTTTCTAATTCTCTCCCCTTTTCCTTTCCTCTTATCCCTTCTTTGCTCTGAGAGGATTGGATATGTAAAGGTACATCTACACAACAGTGGGGAGCATGTCTGGGGGAAGGATAGTTGGCAGCTTGGATTAGCTACCTGAGTACAAGCCCTCCTGAACTCTCTGGGTATGTACGTGGACAGTCACATGTCTGGTTTTAGTGTTCTAGCTTAAATAGACATCAAGTCATGCTGAGAAGCACATTCCCAGCTAGTGTAGATGTTTCTAGGTGAGGTTCAGTGAACTGTTTTCACAGCTTTCTGTGAATGTTATCAGTTTTGGTTACAATGTATGTTTCTTAATAATAGCAGAGAAAATGAAAAAAAGGCAGATTCTTGGTTTATTTAGTTGAAGCTCAACTGTAGGATCTGTCTGAGTGAAAAAAAAGGCATTAATGTTTATCTGGTCTCTCCAGGACCATTTTATCTTTAAACATCCAAATGTAAAATAAGCGTACTCTTATTAAGTTTGCAGATGATACCAAGCTGGGAGGGATTGCAACTGCTTTGGAGGATAGGGTCATAATTCAAAATGAGCGTACTCTCTATGCCGATATCTAAATCATTGATGAACATATTGAACAGAACCGGTCACAAAACAGATCCCTGAAGAACTCCACGGCTGTGTCTACACTGGAGCGATCTTGCGCAAAAGTGGCCGCTCTTGCGCAAAAACTTGCTGCCTGTCTACACTGGCCGCGTGTTCTTGCGCAAGTAAATTGACGTTCTAATGTATGAAATCAGGGCTTCTTGCGCCAGAACTCTGACGCTCCCGCTCAGGAATAAGCCCTTTTGCGCAACTGTTCTTGTGCAAGAGGCCAGTGTACACAGGCAACATGAATTTCTTGCGCAAGAAAGCCCTATGGTTAAAATGGCCATCAGAGCTTTCTTGCGCAAGAGAGCATCTACACTGGCATGGATGCTCTTCTGCAAAAGCACATCTCTTGCACAAAAGTACATTCCAGTGTAGACGCTCTCTTCTGGAAGAGTTTTTGCAGAAGAACTCTTCCACAAAATTATTACACCTTTTGCAGAAAATATTGGATGACAACGTACTACTTAGATTTCAGTTAGAGCAAGTGAGAAGCCAGTAGTATTAGAATAAACTCATATCCCACTTTCATCCTTATTAAAAATTGGAATATACGTATTTCAGAATGTAATTGCTTTCTTTCTCCTCTAAGTACATTCCCTCCATAGTACTCTTTTGAAATTCCATAGCACTCTTCTGAAATAGCCACACGTGGAGTCCGCTGGTAGCTCATTCATGAGAGATCTGGAAATTAGGTAATAAGGTAGTTTAATATGGTGCTTCTATTTAGTTAGACATACATATGATTTTCATTATTATTTTATAAGTTATAAACCATAGAATATGAGTAGCTGAAAATCTAGTTCTTCTAGATGACAGTAATTTCACGATAATTTCATGGAAGCTGATAAAAAATAAAGGAAATTGCTTAATTTTCTTTGGGAAAATTTTACTTGTTGGTTTCAAAATGACCCTGAAGACCTGAAGATGTCAATAGTTATTGTGTCTGTGGTTTACTTATATAAGTTTCATCATGCAGATCATTTAAACAACTCTTTGGATATAGAAGGTGTCACTTTCAGGGGCATAGTCCATCCAGTGAGGGGTAGTATGATCACCGGCTCTGTAACCATGGCTGTCTCAAAATGCTCTGCTGCTAGGGTTCTTTTGTCAGGATGCTTCCAGCACAGTATACAAGCATGCAGTATCCTGAGTGTCTGAGTGCTGTGCAGCCCTGGGTGACTACTCTGACCCCAGCAGCCTACCTACAACACAATGTCCCCACTTTAGTCACTATAACCTAGCTACTATATGCAGAGGGGGCACCAACATTCACCCAGTAACAAATTTTCCCTGTACTGACTGCCTGGAATGCTCAGAGAAATAATAATATGGTTTGTTTGCTACTTTAGACAGACAAAAGCATATTACTAGAGTAAATATATCCTTTGTTTCACATATGGCACTGAGTTAGTTTGTTGTAAAAATAAAACAAATTTAATTTGCAAAAGGACATAGGTTAAGACAGGGGTTCTCAAACTTTGTGATACTGCAACCCCCCTCTAAGTTGCTCGCGACCCCCCGGGGAGTCAGGACCCACAGTTTGAGAAACGCAGGGTTAAGAGACACCAAATAGAAGGAATAAAGTTAGAAAGGGTTACAAACAAAAGTAAAATTCTGCTTTCTAACAGCTAAGACCTAACTTAATAAGTTACAAAAACTTAAAAAACAACATGGTCATTTAGCACCTTAGAGACTAACCAAAAATATATAGAGATAGTATCATAAGCTTTCGTGGACAAAACCCACTATGCCCACGAAAGCTCATGATAGTATTTACATATTTTTGGATAGTCTCTAAGGTCATATGTACACTAGGAAATTATTTCAAAATAACTTATTTTGAAATAATAACTCGAAATAGCATGTCCACACTACAGGGAAGCCTCGTAATTAGTCCATAATTAGTAATTAGTCATAATTAGTAATTAGCACTGGGGAATAATTGCTTTGAATGACTCTGGGGAGTAGTTATTTGAAAATAGCAGCAGAGGATCATCCATGCTACTGCTATTTTGAAATAACTATTTCAAAATAAGCATTATTCCTTGTGGAAAGCAGGAGTTATTATTTCAAAATAACCAGCCCCTTATTTCAAAATAACAGGCTTGATAGTGTGGACTCTCTGCTTGTTATTTTGAAATAAGGGGAGTTAGACCAGGGGTGTAGACCAGGACTAAGGTGCTAACAGGTTACAGGCTAACATGGCTACCGCTCTGAGACTTAAGAAGTTAGTCTTTGTTCAAGGTTCTTACCAATCTTCCATGTACAGAAACTTTAACCTCTGTGGTGGAAGGACACATCTTTCTCAAGGTGATAGGGAACAGCCAGCATGGATTTGTAAAGAACAAATCATGTTAAACCAATCTGATAGCTTTCTTTGATAGGATAACAAGTCTTGTGGATAAGGATAAGTTTGCAGATGATACCAAGCTAGGAGGGATTGCAACTGCTTTGGAGGATAGGGTCATAATTCAAAATGATCTGGACAAATTGGAGAAATGGTCTGAGGTAAACAGGATGAAGTTTAATAAGGACAAATGCAAAATACTCCACTTAGGTAGTAACAATCATCAGTCTCACACATACAGAATGGGAAGTGACTGTTTAGGAAGGAGTATGGCAGAAAGGAATCTAGGGGTTATAGTGTGATGCTATTGCAAAAAAAAAGGAAACATGATTCTAGGATGCATTAACAGGTATGTTGTGAGCAAGACACGAGAAGTTATTCTTCTGCTCTACTTTACACTGATTAGGTCTCAGTTGAAGTACTGTGTCCAGTTCTGGGTGCCACATTTCAAGAAAGATGTGGGAGAAGTTGGAGAAGGTCCAGAGAAGAGCAACAAGAATTATTAAAGGTCTAGAGAACATAACCTATGAAGGAAGACTGAAAGAATTGGGCTTGTTTAGTTTGCCCAACTGGGATTGAGAGGGGACATGATAGCAATTTTCAGGTATCTAAAAGGGTGATACAAGGAGGAGGGAGAAAACTTGTACTTCCTGGCCTCTGAGGATAGAACAAGAAGCAATGGGCTTAAACTGCAGCAAGGAAGGTTTAGGTTGGACATTAGGAAAAAGTTCCTAACTTTCAGGGTGGTTAAACACTGGAATAAATTGCCTAGGGATGTTGGGGAATCTCCATGTCTGGAGATATTTAAGAGTAGATTAGATAAATGTCTATCAGGGATGGTCTAGACAGTACTGGGTCCTGCCATGAGGGCAGGGGACTGGACTCGATGACCTCTTGAGGTCCCTTCCAGTCCTAGTATTCTATGATTCTATGATTCTCAGCTTGCAACAACTCTGGCTCCTTGTGTATGTCCAGTGATGGATGCCAAGATGGCTTCACATCTTTTTCATTTATATATTTACAAACTTACAGTTTTGTTCCCAGACTCAAGATATCATGGCTCTGTTCTTCTCTTCCTATGGACTTCCCATTCCCCAGCTGAAATGTATGGAAATAGAGCTTCCCTTGTTTTGGTCATCAACTTTAAAACATATCATCAGTAAGCATCCATATTTTCTCATATGATGTTAATGCATGCATGCTTTTCACAATCATAATACTCACCAGTGTGTCATTAGATTTCAGAAGAGACCTTACCTGATGTCCTTTTGTAATACTGTAATATTGTACACAAGCATTTGAGTCAATAACTTAACATTTGATGTTCAGATCCCCATTTTCTATAGACAAGGTAAAATTTCTCCTTCCGGCTGGGGTGTAGATGCTGTGCTGTCTGCTCCCCTGCACATTAACTTTGTTTGCCTTGCATGTAAATAGACCTTCATTGTGTCTGATGACCAGGCTGAACAAACAAACACATATATGTTCCTTTGTGAAGGGCAGACTGACTTACGCTGCTCCCCAAACACATTTTAAAAACCTAATTCTAGCACATATTCCTATCTTTCTGTACATCTCCTGTTCATACATCACAGAAGAATATTAGTGATGAGTGAATTAATAGTGTTCCAATGACCTGCCACCTTTCAGATGCACATTATGACAACATTGTGTTAGGTGCAGTGAATATGTCAGGCATGGCCAGAGTTGCTGACAGATGATCCACAAAGGGACTTGTGTGTGTCAGTAGTCTAAAAGCATGAACCCAATATACTTTCCCAGGCAATGAGAAAATTTCAGTTCCAATAAAGTATTCAGCTAGTGTGGTGATTTATTTGTGATTGAGTTACTCAGTGATCCTTGAAAAAACTGAAAGGCTTCACTAAGCAAATGAAAACTTGAATAGATAAGAGATTGTAAGTATTATATGAGCAGCCTAAGAATTTAGCTTATTCTAAAATATTACAGCTGTTTAATATTTGATCAGTAGGGGTTTGTTTGCATTGGGAAGCTATTATAAAATAAACAAGGGTGTGAATTTAAAGTGCAATAGGTATTCTACACTTGTTCCCCATGTGGATGCTTTGATTTTGCATAAATTTTGGCTTTGTCTACACTGCAGATGGGAGTGTGCATCCCAGCTCAGATAGACAGATATGCACTAGCTCTGCTCAATCTAGGATGCTAAAAATAAGTCTAGCTGAGGACGGCACAGCTGTGTTGGCTTGGATTAGTCATCTGAGTACAAACCTGATTTCCCCCCCCACACACTTTGCCACCCCCTGCTTCCACCATGTACTAGCCTGTTATACTGCTTGCAATACTGCTATTTTTAGTGATATTTTTGGAGCAGAAGTATCTGTCAAAGCTCAGAAGCACACTTCCACCTACAGCATAAACATCCTCTAACAGTCCCTTTTTTGTGATTTAGGACATCCCAAGAGCTATTCTGGGCTGTTTCCCTATGTAGGCAAATTCTAAATCCTGTGATTCTTTATCCACTGAGAGTGCTGAGATTGGCAGAAATTTTAAGAAAATGTTGTCAGAAAACAGTATAAATATCGCATTTCTCTTCATATGCATGTCATTGTTTGAATAAAGGAAGTTTATCAGGACATTAATTTAGACAGACACTTGCATAGCCAATTATGCAATTATGTATATTCATTAGAGTGCTTTGATTCAAACCACAACTATCCTCAATTTACATGCTCATATTTGTAGTTACCACCACCATTGTATATTTTTTCCTTGCTCTTTCCTTCTTTAAGGTATATCTATAGTTTGAGCTGAAGGTGTTATAGCTAGCACAAGGAGATAACTCCTTCTGATCAAACTTGCATGCTAAAAATGGTTCAAGCAACAGGATGGGCTAGCCACTCCTGAGTATGTGCCTCGGGTCTTTGTCAGGCACACACTGGAGTGGCCAATCTATCCCACAGCCTATGGCTACATTCTATTCTTAGTGTAATAATTCAGCCAGAACTAGATTTAAATAGCTTGAGGGTGGGAGGTGGTTTCTTTCCAGCTTTGGAAGGTTAACCTGGCCAGGCATAGAGACTTTGTTTTAGACTTTTACTTTTGGAGACCACCTGATTCCCAAGGTAAGGGCCTTAGATTTGTTATTACATGTGCTCCTTGCCTGGGGCTTCATTAAAGGAGACCTATTTCTTTTTATTCCTAGTTTCTTTTGGCTTCTCATGTTCCTGATCTGTGCAGGTAGGTTGGCTGGCACCCAGTTGAGGGAAGGAAAGGTAGAACTCACCAGCAGTGCCACATCTGGTAAAAAGGGGGATCCACTCCATTAGTTACATGTCAAACACTTACATCCGCAACATAATTTGGAGACTCTAAACAGTGGCTTCATTATAGAGATAACAGAATTTGTATTTAATCTTTGTAAGAAGTTAATGTGATTCTGATTGATTAGGACATCATCACAAATGAGTAACAAAATGATCACACTATGAACATAGCAGATATTTTAACAGAATAAACATGGAAGTCCTCTAAAAGCAGGATATTCAAGTGTATTTTTAAAGTATTGGTTTTACTTCCTAATGGAAGAGTGTTCATCACTACAGATTCAATGAACATTTAAATATTCATTGCTTATTAACGTATGAAGGAATTTCAGGATCTAAATAATCAGATGATGCACAAATGTACTACTTGTTCAAAAAGAGTGATTTTTTTAATAGTTGTACATTGTTGAAAATCAGCAATCTACTGGAAATTGTGATACCAACTACGATCTGCCAAGAATGAAGGGCTTACCCTCACGAACATTTAGATTGAATGAATGCATGAAGCTGGGATGTCACTCCATCAGGCACTGGCCTGCTGCCTGTTAACTGCCTCTGTGGAGCTTGCTGTTGCACACTAACTATTCATTAGAGTGCTTTGATTCAAACCACAACTATCCCCAATTTACATGCTCTTATAGACAAGCCGAAAGTCCCACCATTTCATTTGTTACCAGTAGTTTCAATTTATTGTTCCCGTTGGAGACATAATGTGATGGATCAGCCACTACCGATGACATGACATAGGATACACATATATAAAATACAGGCTGATAGAAGGATGTGTATCTGGGCTGGATTAATTTAGACTGCATGAATATAAATGGCAATTATACAGCAATGTTATTGTATTTATTCATAATGATGACCAGATAAAGTAATTACTTCCTTGGCTACATGAGACTTTAACTAGTTTTCTGGGACATATTGCCACCCTAAACATACATGACCTTATTTTCAGAAGTCCAAGGAGTTGTGGGTGCTCTGCATGTGTGAATATGAGATCCAACTATCCACTTATAAAATCATAAGAGAGCACACTCTTTTTGTTCATATTAATATTTTATTTTCATTCTTGGACTCTGACTCATATGGGTTTGGCAATATCTGTTGCTTTCAGAATTTCTCTACTTGTTGTTCACTATAATTATTTACTGTTTCTTTATATTTTTATTGATGGTTGACAATTCAGCAATTGAATGAGAGCAATGTGTTTTGTTTAGCAACAAAACAATACCTAGAAGAAGGCAAATCACATTCCCAATTAAATTTTACTAGAATTGGGAAATTTAGAGTACATGAGAACTTATTTTGGAACTCCAAGACAAAAAGTACATAAACGTGAAATTATGATTGAATACATAAAATATATTACAAAGATATTATAATTATCTCCTAATCCAAGCATTATTAACCAAGGAAATTCAGAGATAAGCTTATTCTTAAAAGAAATCCAAAATGTTAAGATATGGAAGTGACATCCTGCAGTAGCCATATAATTACGGTGAAGGCACGCTCCGCATGGTGGCAGATTTTGATTTTGAAGACTCATTCAATCTAAAGATGTAAAGGAGTAATAGGATAACTGGTTACCCAGTAATCATCAACCAGCAGCAAGCAGGCCTGGAGCAGCCCCTACCCATGGCACAATGTGGTGGGCTCGGCTGGCCTGGCCAGAGCAGCTGGCAGGGCGGGCCTGGTTGTACCAGAGCAGCACCCCCTCTTTGTCACGCTCTGGGTAGGAAGCTGCTCCAGGTAGTCAGGGCCCATCTGCTCTGGCCCAGCCAGGCCCATCATGTTGCTCCTCAGGAAGGGGGCTGCTCAGTGGTTAAACATAGTATTTAACTGGTTAACTTTTTAAATGACAGTTTACATCCATAATACATCTTTTCTCCCTCATGGGCTATGTCTACACTGGCGGCTTCTTGTGCAAGAACATCTTGCAAAGGGTTCTTGTGCAAGAACTCTTGCGCAAGAAAACGTCCACACTGCCATATGCGAGCTGTGCTTTTGCGCAAGAGCATCCATGGCAGTGTGGACGCTCTCTTGTGCAAGAAAGCTCTGATGGCCATTTTAGCCATAGGGCTTTCTTGCGCAAGAAATCCCTGCCGAGCATCCACACTGCCCTCTTGCGCAAGAGTCCCTACGCAAGAGGGCTTACACCTGTTAAAAAAGAGCATAGCTCTTGCGCAAGAAGCCCTCCCTTACCACGCCGTACTGTAAATTTCCTTGCGCAAGAGCGGGCGGGCAGTGTGGACGCTCTGTGGATTCTTGCGCAAGAACGGCCATACTTACACAAGAAGCCGCGAGTGTAGACATAGCCATGATGTTTAGATGACCCTATCCTTTATATGGAGACTTTAGTTCCTGTTTCTGATCACAGATTACCTGCATACTTGTTAAATTAATATAGAATCATAGGACTGGAAGGGAATTGATCTAGTTCAGCCCCCTGCACTAGTAGCAGGACTAAGCATTATGTAGATCATCTCTAACAGGTGTTTGGAAATGTTTAAGACCAGGTTAGTAAATGATGGAGATTCCACAATCTCCATAGGCAATTTATTCCTGTGCTTGATCACTCTGGCAGGAAGTTTTTTATTCATGTACAGCCAAAGCAGCCCTTAGCCAATTGTTCTTGTTCTATTCTCAAAGGCTAACTACAACTATTTACTTCTGTCCTCTTTGGAATCATAGAATCATAGGATTGGAAGAGACTGCAGGAGGTCATCGAGTCTAACCACCAATCCTCCTAACAACCTTTTATGTCCTTCACTTCTGCAGACAAAACAAACCCATTTTTTTAAAAATTTTCTCTCATTGTTCATGCTTTCTAAACCTTTCATCATAGTTATTGCTCGTCTCTGGACTTTCCTTAATTTGTTCACATGTTTCTTTAAATGTAGCACCCAGAACTAGACACAAGACTTCACTTGAGGCCTAATCAGCGCAGAATAGAGAGGAAGAATTACATCTTATGTCTTGCTTAAAGCACTCCTACTAATACAGCCCAGATTATGTTCGATTTTTTTGTGAAGAGTATTTACTGACATTTAGCTTGCTGATCCACTGTGACATCTGGCTTCCACTATGTGTTATTCTTTTCTATGCAGTCCTTTCCCATTTTATATGTGTGCAACAGATTGTTCTTTCCCAAATGAAGTACTTTGGATTTGTCCTTATTGAACGCTACCCTATTTATTTCAGACAATTTTTCCAGTTTCTCCAGATCATTTTAAGTTTTAATCCTATCTTCCAAAGCACTTGCAAACCCTCCCATGTTGGTGTTGCCCGCAAACTTTAGAAGTGTACTCTCTATGCCATTATATACATTATTTATGAAGATATTGAACAAATCCAGACCCAGAAATTATCCCTCTGGGATCCCCTCGATATACCCTTCCGTCTTGAATAGGAAACTTGTGATAAATACTGCTTACTAATGGTTTTGCACCCACTTTATAGTAGCTTCATCTATGTTGCATTTTTCTAGTTCATTTATGAGAAGGTTTTGTGAGATAGTATCAAAAAACTTCTTATGGTCTAAATATACCACACCCTCCACTCTACCCCCCTGCACCCACAAGGCTTCTTACCTTGTCACAGAAAGCTATTAGATTGATTTAACATGATTTGTTCTAGACAAATCCCTGCTGATTCTTATTTATCACCCTTATTACCTTCTAGGTGTTTACACATTGATTGCTTAATTATTTACTCTATTATCTTTCCGGGTACTGAAATGAAGCTGATTGCCCTGTATTTCCCCAGGTTTTCCTTATTTCCCTTTTTGTAGATTGGCAATAAAGTATATGATATGTTTTAATAAACCTTGACTGAGAAATACAGGAATTTGTCATAGACAGTGAAACAGTAGAAATTCCTCTTTAAACCAGTTCCCCTTTTAAAAGTGTTCCAAAATCAAGATACAGTAGGACAGAGTTATTGGAAAACTTTTGGAGCCAATGGAAATGTTACCATTTATATGAGAGCAGTAGGATCAAATCCTACTTCGCTTTGCTTCGTCTAAACCATGGATAAGTCTAAAACATTTCTCAAACAACGTGATGTCAGTAATAGTGTATTTGAATCACTTATTGTAGTGATTAATAGAACGGGTTTTTTTTGTTCCTTTCTTTCACCATACACTGTAAAAACTTACTATTTGCATTTGCTCCAACACTTTCTGATGGCACAGTTGTTCCTAAGGCATTTTCCAAAAATCCCTCACACCCTGATGAGATCTTTGAGTAAAATTAGTTCTATTTTTGGATTGTGCATGTTCAGTCCATTGCCCAGTAGATTATTTTATGTTAATAGTTTACGTTTCTAAAAACTAGTGATTTCCGTATTCTCATGAATAATTAATTTCCTCTGCAGTTCACAAAAGGTTTTTCACATTTGAGATTTGCTAATTAAATTTTTCCCCTTGTCTTGTTTTTTCCAGCTCTCGTAAATGTGAAACTTTGGGCTATTGATCGGCAATGTTTTCAAACAATAATGATGAGGACAGGCCTCATCAAGCATACTGAGTATATGGAATTTTTAAAAAGGTATGGCACTTGTTTACTTTTTGAAAAATACATTAAAACTCCTGTCCTCACTTACGGCTTTTGGTGAGTTCAGTGTGTTGATTGTCTCCTTTTCTCATCTCTTCTAATTTGTTGTTAAACCACCTGTAAGCCATATCCTACAGAAGAAAGGAGGAACACTGCTAAATGTAGTCTCATTACCATTCATTTCTTCCAATTGTAAGTTATTAGTCTGGAGAATCATTTGCAAAGAGGACCACAGCATAACTGCATCAAATCACAGTTTGCATTTTAAAAGACTGCACAATTGTGAATCCTTCAAAGCTACCTCATTATAGAAAATACGAATCAAAGATATGAATTATAACTTCTCAGTGGAAAAAAAATCTAGTTTATATGCTATTTAGGAAATTGTTCAATTTAAAGTGCATTTTTATTCCTCTGTCAAACAGAGACAAAGGCAAGTGAAACTAAGGTTTATTGTATAGGTTTCTATGGGATACGGGTCAATTGACTAAGAAAATGGAGTTATAAAGTGATGTCCTATCTTTCAAACCTGAATTCAATCTTAATAAATTTGACTCCGTTCCTGTAGCCATCTCTCAAAGCATCATAAATCTGCCTTACTTTAGTAATGCATCATGCACCAATAAATAAGAATATTATGACAATGAAAAATAAAGCTAGCCTTATGTAAATAAGTTTTGAAAGACCAAACCCTGTAGTTCTTTTTTCCAGAAAATACCATTGAAGGTTGGCATGAGATTACAGGGCACAACTTAATCACTAAATACTTCATCACATGTTATTCCCAAATACTAACTTTTCCCATTAGACTTTAGTGCTACTGAAGCATTTCCTTCCAGTCCTGGTTCCTGTCACTGTGAGTCACATAAAAGGAGCTGGCAAGAGAGTGGATGCTGTGACTGAGGCACTGAATAAATACATGGTGGAATCACCATTTCTCTCCTCCCCATATTTTTGGGTGAATAGGGACTCTTGAATTTGGCCTTTTCCAAAAATAAATAAATTTTATAGTGCTTTCAGAAGTAATCATGACTATTTCAGTAAATTTATTATTAAATTTATTTACAAGGTATTGCCAAATGATAGTAATATCTCTAAAGGCCCTTTTAATTTAAAGCATATTTTGATACTTAAGTATTGCAAACAATAAACATTAGTGCAATAATTACTAAACAATATCTCAGCTGAATAGCCATTTTTACACATATCTACTAATATCTATACTACTTGATATTGTGACAGAATAGGGCTTTTTAACATTGAGATCACTAATATTTAGTGTTATACAGTTTTATGTGGTTAGTTTACTTTGTTTCTGACCTACATTTTACTTATTTTTAAAAAAATATATGAGTATAAAATCAAACAAAATGAATTTACCATTTCTTTCCAAAATACAATGTGCATAAGGATGAGCTGAATTGATTCTGGAAAATTCTAATTAGGATTCCAGAAGAAGAGGGGGTCCTGTGGGAGACAATAATATATATTTATGTAGTTAAAGACAGTGTTATAATGTGTGTGGGAAGGGAGGGGGGAATTATGGTGGCACACAGAATGACAAAGACCCATATCTGGAGCAGAAAGAGTTCGGAATGTCTTAAGACAAATAGGGATAGCTGTCACAGTGGGAAGGTTGAAGGAATTTGGCAGTTTGTTCACAGTGTCTCATTTTCACAGTAACTTGAGGTGGGATTGTTCCAAAGGACAGGGAGTGATATAGTTGATAATGTTGTAATTAAACTCATGGTGGGAGAGGAGAGATTTTCAGAGACACAGAAGGGTGCTAGGCATCTAACTTCTTCTGAAAGTCAGTGGTAGTAAGGCACCTACCTGCCATTTGTGTCTTTGAAAATCTCTCCCTTAGTCATCTTTGACTGTTACTAAGAAAGCAATGAAATAGGCTGAATAACTTCCGAGTAGAGGACAAAATATGTAGCAATAAGAGGGAACTGTGAGTACATTGGGAGTTGACAATTTCCCTAGAACAACCTGCAAAACTAATCAGCAGGTCATTTTACACACACCCCACCCTCCTTACACACTTCATTTGTTCTCTTTGTGATTTAGTGTGTGGGTAGCTCTAACTACCAACTCTCAAATTACTCAATAACGCACTTCTTTTGGAAATTAACTTTCTGAATTTCAAGCTTTTCTATTGTATAGACATCTACAATGTGTCTCAACCTTTTCATTTCTCATATTTCTGTCTTTTCTTTCTACAAACATTGTATCATTCATCTCTTTATTTCAATATGCCTCATGAGAATTTATCTCAAGTATTTCCCATGTATGGTATGTTGCCATCTTTACAAAAGATATAGAAAACAAAATATCTAACTTGTTGTCCCATACTGAAAATGTTTCTAAAATCATTAATCCAGATGTTAAATGTTGCCTTTTTTGTATTACAGGGGATTACAAAAGTAGATGAATGTAAAATCAGTTTTGAAGTTAGGGTGTTTTTGTTCTTTTTTTCAAAGCAGAGGCGATATACATGTTAAGCTCTTAAGCTTTGAGATTTAACAGTTTTTCAAGAAGATTGTCAAGATTAATTTGGATGCACATTTTACCCAGCTTTAATCTGAAGGCAAATTGTCTGAGGCAGAAATTGAGAATAGTTTTCTCATACTATTCCTGAGCTACTTTTTTGCAGCCTATTATTGCGTTCACTGAGTATTCATTCTTATTAATGGTGATAAAAAACATTTAAAATATACTTTTATTTAAAAGTTGATATTTAGCATTCTTGCAGGTATTTTTATATGTTTCTAATTTCTAACATGAGATAATATATTTGCCCAAATATCAAATTCATTTCCCATTTTTATCTCAAGCTCAACACAAGTAAAACTCTAGTTTTTCAGGATTTTTTATTTTTAATGAAACATGCAGAACATTGTGTTTTAAGCTGTAGCAATCTTCATCTTTTTAATGAAGGAAAATTTACTTTAAATCTCCAAGATGAAGATATGAAAGGCATCTTAGTCTACCATGTTCCAAACTTTTTCTTTAAGTAATGTTTTCCCTTTTAAACACTATTTTGTCTAGTGGTTGGACACTGTGTGGAGGCTGGATAGGTTGTTTCCATTAGGTGGAGAAGTTTATTATACAAGCCAAGTATTTCTTTGGTGAATTAGTATTTATTTAAGAAGAATGAACACAAAGTCCAGTTTCCCTGAATACCATAGGAACAAACAAAAGGAGATAGTTTCCCTGCTCAGAAATCCAAGTCTGCCTTTCCTAAACACATTATGCCAAAAGGAACCCTTTCTCTTGACATTCTTCCAGGGCCATGCTTACCACTGTAATAGAAATGTAGCCGTGTTAGTCTGGTCTAGCTGAAACAAAAAACAGGACTATGTAGCACTTTAAAGACTAACAAGATGGTTTATTAGGTGATGAGCTTTCATGCTTACCACTGTTTTTCTTGCTTTCTTCTCACTTTCCCTTGGCTTTCTAGTTGTTGTCTGCCTTCCTGCACATAGCCATAACCCTCAGCCCATGTGGTTTAGCATCTACTTAACCTTATCATGATGCTGAGGCTTTGGATGGTGGCTTTTATAGTTTCAGCTGTCAGCACGCAAAGGGCATTTTATTTTTTCTGCCATTTAGTCTGAATGAAGAGTGTTTAGTAACACCCATCAGCTTTAATGGGGTCTGTGACTGATAGCAACCATTAACACCTCCCAGTATAACAGTAATATGCTATTTAGATAACTTTTAAAAATAGCACATATAGAATGATTTTTCTGCCCATTTGTAAGTCTTATCCTTCTAATCCATAGTAATTAATACATGCTGTTTCCCTAAATTGTGTGCATCAAAGAAGGAGATAATATGAATCCATGCTGTTTTCTATATCACCAGAAAGGAAGTGGAAACCAAATTCTTGCCCGATGGAAAAGGGAAAAGCCAGCATGAATAAATGTTACTTATAATCTTTTTTGTGGTGGTGTTGGTTGGAAGAATGATTTATTAAAATCAGCTACAGAATACATTGGGTTAGGATCAAGAAATTTTATCTCTTTCATAACTGATGGCTGTTTATGAGAAATTAGTGTGTGGGGTAATTAGACAGTGAATCTGTTCTTTTTGATCCCTTTGAAGTTGATGGGAGGCGGTTTCTGTTCATTTCAGTGGGAGTACAATGGTTTGATCTTGTAGAACTTGCTCTTTGAGGCTCTTCAGACCTATATTTGCATATATGCAAGATCAAAAATTACATCATTAATTCATTTATAAACATAGGTGTCCAGCACTTCATGATATGTTTATACAAATATGCTCAAGAAATGGATTTTCAAAATTAAGGAGCAGGTTCTCCACTTGACTTCAATAGAGCTGTGACCATATACCAGCTAAGGCTCTTCCCCATGGGTACGTCTACACTTGCTCCCTAGTTTGAACTAGGGATGCAAATGTAGGCGACCGAAATTTCTAATGAAGTGGGGATTTAAATATCCCGCGCTTCATTAGCATGATCTCGCCGACACGTTACTCCGCTTAACAGCTGTTTCGAAAGTGAAAGTGCGCGCCGGGACGCGTTAGTTCAAACCAAACCCCTTGGTTTGAACTAATGTTACACCTCATTTTTTGAACTAACGTTACTCCTCAAAAAATGAGGAGTAACGTTAGTTTGAACCAAGGGGTTTGGTTCGAACTAACGCCTCCCGGTGCACACTTTCACTTTCGAAACAGCTGTTGAGCGGAGTAACACACTGGCGAGATCATGCTAATGAAGCGCGGGATATTTAAATCCCCACTTCATTAGAAATTTCGGTTGCCTACATTTGCATCCCTAGTTCGAACAAGGGAGCAAGTGTAGATGTATCCTATTGGCCCCAATTTTGCATCTTGTTGTGTGTGATGTCAGAGTTCTTTGAAAACTCTGAGCTCAACCCACTGACATCTCAGAATAGAGTCAGGACCAAAGTTCATAACAAATCTAACACATTTAAAATGTAAATAGCAAAAACATTTCATTTTCACTTTAGCAGTTCTGCATATGCAGCAATTATTTCTGCTGTAGCTCTACTGATTTCATATTTAATTTGCATAGTTTAGTAAAATATTAGCTGTGTATTACATTTTATTTGTACTTATATCATTCCCCATTATCTAAGTTAATGTAATAATCCTCAGTCAGGACTGCACCTATACCAAAATGAAGTTTAAAACTTCATTTTTTGTGAATATATTTAACAGTTAAAAATGCATTTCTCTACTAGCTCAATCCTTACAAATAGCTTCAGGGATTTTTTTCAAGCTTGTAAGAAAAAAATCATTTTTAGGCATGAACCAAACAAAAGCCACATCTGTTAAAAAATAAGTCTGTTTTTTTGTTCTTGTTATTGTTGTTTGTTTGTTTGTTTATTTGTTTGTTTGTTTGTTGAGGGGGGGACAGAAGATTACAATGTAAATTAAGCTACAGCAGAAATACAGTTTCTTTTATAAAAAGTGTACAGTAGTTAGAAGTCAAATGGTAAAATATTTTAAGGAGTAGCACAAATATCTACTTCCCAATAGACTAGAATGTCTCAGAAGTGTAAATATTGTACTTTTATAAAAACTATCTAAATGTTCCACAAGAGATGCCTACATGTTCCATTCCACTGTATAAACACTGAGTCATCCATGAGTCTGGAACTGATCCTAAGAATAAACTATACATGTTCTCTGTAACCTTTTAAAGGAAGGAATCTGGCTTTAGGATAAGAAGGTTAAAGGAAGTTATACTCAAAAACCTTAATTTCTTAAAATAAACCTCAAAGTATAATGCAAGGGAGAGAAAAAAAAATAAAACTCTGTACTCTCATGTCATCCAGAAGTTTTAATGTTCTGGCTGTGCAAAATTTATGTCACCACTGTAATGTATTGCCAAAGCTATGTATTTTTGTTATTTAATACTCTGTTATAGAAATCTTTCTTGATATTTCCCTATCCTAAAATCCTTTCTCTGTTTGAATCTTGATCTGAGAAATGGCTGTAGGATTGAGCTGATTTTATGTAAAAACAAGAAAATATTCATTTAGATCCAGATCTACAAAGGAACGAACTCAGGTGTTGAAACACTGAGTCATGCAATACTTAACTTTTAGAAAAATCACAGGGCAACAATAACACAATCCACAAAATCTGAGTTAGGGCATACACGCTCTCTACAATGAGTGGGGACAGATAGATGCTTAAGAATGTGATCCACAACAGCCAGTATGCTAAGCAGGGAGTCATCTAAGATAATCAATGAAAGATACTGATCCCTGAAGCCTACACATGCTTATCAAAAGATATGGTGTCCCTCATCCTACACACTAAATGCCCCAATAACCACTACATGCGTGGAACCATACAGTCTTTATACTTTCAAATGAACTGGCACAGAAAAATGATAAAAGGCAAAAACATCTAATCACCTCTGGGTAAATCCTTTTTTTCACAAAATGTTCACTCTGTATCAAACCTCTGTCCTCATCCTCAAAGGCAATTTGTACAACACCTTCAAAAGGTCAGTCCTGGGAGCTTAATTTCATATTTTTCTGGAAACTAAAAATCATGGTCTTATTAAATACATTGTATTTATGGCCTTTTACAAAAATCAGTAATCCATTAACCTCCCGTTTTTGTCCTTTGACAGCAGAGATGTTTGCATTTCTTTTGAATGGTCTCTTATAATAATTTGTTATTTAGGCTAAACAATCTGTTCCATCTTGTATTTAGGTGTGACACTCTGCATATCTTTCCCAGACCTGATGAAGAGCTCTATAATTCAGAAACTTATCATTTCTTTGACAGATTTGGTTCAATAAAAGATGTTACCTCACCCACCTTGAGTCTCCAATATTTTGGGACTGATATGGCTATAACACTGCACAGAAATCTATAAAGTTATTTAGGTACTGGCAATTAAAGTGTATTCAACTTACTGTATATACCAACCTAATTGACACCAGTTTGAAACAGAAATATCTTAAACCAAGTAATGATTATAGTAGCATGAAAAAAATCTGCATATAAATTGGAAGAATTTCCTTTCACCAGAATTTTGTGAAAGTAAAATACCCTACATTTCTGTGTGTGCTGTTTTGGTTATTTTCACCATAAATGAAAAGCAAGTTTTCCCAGTGAAACTGTGAAGTGTATTTAGTGTAATTATATTAATTAAAACTGTACATACACATGGGAACATGATATGCTTTCTCATGTAAAATAAACATAAATTATTAACTGAAGTGCCATTAAACTATAAAAGAAAAGGGTCACCTTCAATGAGAGATTTGGATCACAGGGACTATTAAGTAAATGGTTCATCATATGAATCTGTAAAGTAAAACCCTTCAACAAACTCCAGAACAAAAAGTTAGGGATTCATATAAAACAAATCTAAGTATAAATTTCAAATGTGACACCAAATATTTCATCATATTAATGGTCTATTCTATATCAAACCAATTTAAAGTTTATTTTACTTAAAGTAAAAATATGATGTAGGCACTAATGATACAAAGACTTAAGTATGTGCTAAATTTTTCATATTGACAAGAATCCCAGTACCTTCACTGTGGTTCCTCACAGTGTTTAAAGTTCAGCATATGCATATGTCTCTACAGGCCTTAGTCCTTTATTTTATTTTATTTATATATAAAAATAGGCATGTTATAGGGGAAGAGGCATCCATGTTAGTTTTGTATTTCTCAAATTAACTATATACTAGTACCACAAATCTGCATGGTCTTGAGTCATGGAACTATACTGAATTATACTGTTCAGTTATTATGTGTGTAATGTATCTTAGAGTCAAAACAAATAATCAGTCCTGGCAATGCATTAGAGGGTCTTACAGTGAACATGTCTGGTGTGTCTCATTGCATAGGAAGCTCTGGTATAGAAGCCTGATATACTAATAGTGGTCCTGCAATCTACATGACAAGCTGTACATGGCAGAAGTAAACTGTCAGAGGAAAACAGAAACACAAGAAAAATAGCAAACACGAGAAAAAAAAGTGGGGGTGGGGCTAGCAACAAAGGTTGCAGGAGCTCATCAATATTCTAGTCTTCAGTGCACCATAGACAGTGCACCATAGTCTTCAGTGTACCATTAACATGGACAGCATGAAAGCAGATTTTGCAAGATTTTATATTGCCACAAAATTCAGCAGGAAATTGGAAATATTCAGGTATCTTTCACGTATGCTATGGGGAAGTAGGCAGAGTATATCTTTAAATCCTTTGACTTTAAAGAAGACAGTTACAACGATGATTATGAAAGGGTTCTTCCTAGGTTTGATGCACACTTTGTACCTCAGAGAAATGTAGATTATGAAGGAGCATGTTTTCACCAGAAAATTCAGGAAACAACAGAAAATGCTAAACTTTTACATGCAGAATGCTGTGTTTTGGGGTCAGCAAAACATGAAAATGTCAGAGACAGGTTGGTTATTGGGTTAACAGACAAGAACCATTCACAAGAACTTCAATTAAAGACAGATCTAATCCTAGCCATAGCAATCGAAATAGCAAAACCATCTGAACTTGTAGAACAGCAGAGCAAAAGGCAGGAACAACTTGAAAATTGTGATGGACAATGAAACACAAGTTAAACATCAGAATTTCTTATTCCAAATGGAATATGATTTTGGTCAAAAAAATCTTAGATCATGAAGATCCACCCCTTGCTCTTCTGAGTTACAGATCAATACCAGTAACAGCTACTAGATATACTCCATCACAATTCATAAGTGGAAGACAACTCAGAGCCATTGTTTTGTCTTAGGTTTTTACCAATCTCCGTAGTGGATGGACATGAAGAGTGTCAAAATCAGATAAAACAGCAAAAAGACCTTATGAACACTTTTGTAACAGATGTCATTCAGAAAACTGCCAGGTCTATAACCTGGTGACAGTGTTTGTGTCAGACTAGATGAAGAACTCCAGCTGTCATAAAGGTATGAAAAGTATGATCTGGGCAATTAATTCATGACTGAGGCTGACAGTAGAGAGTTCAACAGAAACTGTCAAGAGAGGAAACTCTATAGATAGCAAGTGCAGAACTGGAAAAAAACTCAACATTTCCAAACTAACCACAGATATTTGTTGCACTTAATGGACAGTAAGATAAGTTATTACATGTTCAGTTTGTGCAATTAGAAAACCAGTATGACTGAGAGCTCCTTAACGTACTGATCTATTCTGAATTTTAAAGATAACATAATAAAGTAAATTTTGCAAATGGTGGGAATGTAAAAATTAAAGAGGGAGAGGTAATAGAATGCTAAATTGTGTTACACTGGTCAGTTCCTAGCTGGTGCCAAGTGGAACATAGCTTAAGCACACAACAGCCATTTCTGGTAGTACCTTAACTGATTTTATAGAGTATATATCCTGCGTATCTGGCTGGGAAGGAAGCTATGTAGCCATATGCTATGTGGTACAGACACCCAATCTTCTAACAGTAGACCTACAACCTACTCTGTACAAGGTAGTATACATGCCAGGCTGGGCCTGAAATTCAAACAGCAAATAGGCAATGAGCGTGATGAAGGGATTCAGCCAAGGGCATGACAGACCTTCTGAGACTCAGTCTTTAAAGGCAAGAGAAGGGAACAGCAGTTGAAAGTGAGGCAGGAAACTGAGGGAGGTATATGTTTGAAGAGGACAGTGTTAATGAGCTGTCATAATGTGGGTGAGAGAGGAGTGGAGACTTAGAATTAATTGGGTGTCTGTTAGAAAGGAGTACAAGTGGTAGGCTAGTGGTAGATGGGAGGAGGGAAAGAAGGCTTTGCTGGAAAATGGGAGGTTGGGAGTAGGATTTATGTGAGGGAAACTTTTGTAGGGGATGTTTGTGACTGTACCTATGTTTAGTTTAAAGGTCTTATTCTATGAGGTTCTGAATGTCCTCCACTGCCCCTGAGCTCATAAACCTCTCAGGAGGTGCTCAGTACCTTGCTAGGTCAGGTGCTTTCAGGATAGCTTGAAAAGATTGTGATGTGAGTTTTGAGGTATGTAAGCCGGGGGCTAAATTTGGGAAGGGAATTATTTCTAAAATGGAGAGCACTCAAAATCCTGCCTAACTGTTCTGTGCCACTTTTACTGTTACTTTAAATTGGGTTTGCAGTCAGGACACATGAGGATATTTTGAAGGAAGTTTATGTTTGCAAGCAGCTGAATGTAATAAGGTGGTTTTCACTAAGCCATAGAGCACAGCCAACCACTGAAGTGGAAATGAAATGATGTGCCAAGGTATCAAACTGTCAATTTCTTACTGCCCTTTTAAAGATTTTTGTGTTTGTTTTCTTTTCTCTTGTGGGGGGAGGGGTGGTCAGGTAAAGAATTTAAGTGTGCTTACAGTGAGCAACTTTTCTAGCCATAACCCAATTATCTTAATTGTAAGTCAGTATAAAGAGGCTATAAAGTAGCTGGTGTCTTTTTTTTTTTTTAAGTCTGGAAGGTTAATTGTGACTGAGCATGTTTCCAGTGGTTGATCTAAGGAGAGTTTCTAGTGGTGCTGTATCTCACTAGAAAAGGGGAGGAGGTGAGGAGAAAGGAAAGGATTGTATGCGCCTGTTGCATAAAAAATTGGATCACTGATTTCTCAGACACAGAAATTTTAATAAATGAATCTAACACATTTTTCTAATAAGTGTTAAATATGTCCTCCTTCATTCTCTATGGAAGGAGAAGAGGAAATAGCCAAAATGAGTATCTTCCCAAGAATGACTTCTCTCATTAGCCTGTTGTCTTTCAAGGTTGCTCCCCTGCTCTTTGCTTGAATAAATAGGCTGATCGTGCAGTTTATATGGGATGAAAAACAACCTTGCTTGTCTCACAAGACCGTTAAAAAAACCCTGAGCATCTGGAAATGGGCCTGACAAATTTGTATCTCTATTAATCAGCATTCCATATGCAACTTTTCGTAAGGTGATTCCCCTCTAGTAGGTCAGAATTTATGCCAACCTGGGTTGAGATAATTAGTTATGCCTTTGGTTCCTTTTCTTTTTGTATATGAAAAGGCTACTCATACCCTTAAAGGAAAAATCCAATATTTACATCTACTTGGGGCATCCTGCAAGACATTAAGGTCAGGGCTGGGCAACCAGGAATGATGGGTGGGCCGCATGAGTGTCTCTCCTTCACCTCAGTGGGCTACAGTGAGGTTGCACATCTGGCCTCTTGGTCCCCCTGTTGGCCCCTTCTCCCTATGCACCTCTCACACACTGGGGCACTGGAGCCCTGTACTTACCTGCTCCTCCCCCTCCTCCCAGCACATTTGGAGCCCACAAATTGCCTGATTCATGCACTGTCCCCACTCCTTGCTCTCCCTCCGAGACCTGGAATGCCATAAATAAGCTATCCATGGTGTTGAACTCTGGGAGGGAAGGGAAGGAGCAGGAAAAGAGCACGAATCAGGTGATTCACAGTGTCTCTGAAAACGCTGGGAAGGAGAGAGGAGGAGCAGGAAGGGTGGGGTTCTGGTGAGCAAGATGTGCATGGGGTAGGGGGTTTTCGGGGTCCATGGGCCATAGGTGGAGCCCTAGTGGTCCACATGGGGCCTGAGGACTGTAGGTTGCCCATCATTGTGTTAAGATGATTACAGCATCTGATCATTCTACTTCTCATACCACCATAGGGTAACCTGCTCCTCAGGATCAAGGCCAGATCTGTGCTTAAGACAATTTGAATAGAAAAGTGATTAACAAAAATTAGTCATACTATATTGGATGATAGCAATAGGTACAGAATCTGTAATCAGGCACCAGCAGTAAACACTGTTACGCTGGAGTACCAAAAATTTGATTCTGTTAACCAACAGCATTGCTAAAAGTGGAATCGCAGGAAACCTCATCTGGATTCTGAGATCACAATATCCAGAGATTGAGGCAAGTAACAGGAACTCCTTTTATTACACACGTAACAAATATCAGCTACCCCTGTTTCACAGTTCTTTCTTTAGTGGCTATGCTCCAGGATTTATGGAAGTGCAGGGGATTATTGGTCTGTTTCAACTCTTTTACCTCTAGAAGAACATGTTAAGAAATATAGACACAACAGTCACTTTGTAGGAATTACTTATAAGTGTCTTAATACTTTGCATTATCCTCTCAATCTCAGTCTCAAAGAAAAATGGGAAAAATAACGTAGTCTTACTATCACAACAGAAACCTGGGAGGGTAGCTGGCTTAAAGTGAAAGATACTTCATGTTCTCTAACCTTGTGATTCTTCCAGAACAAGATATTAAACAGGTATTATTACTGGGCTCCAGAACATTTGCTTACAGCTAGATTGGCAACATACATTGGATTCTGAAGATGCAAACAGCCCCATGCCAACCTTTTAAACAAATCTCTAGACCTATCAAAAATCAATGTGAGCTGGAACATCATATTCAGTGCTCTTTGAAAAATGTTAAGCATTGCTATCTCTCCTTCTCCAAGCTTATATATTCTAGGACTGCTGGGTTGCGTTGGTAATACCAGATAGCATTAAGAAATGGATTGCAGTAACTATTTAAGTGGCCAAAACAGTTACTTTGAGCAAATGGAAATCTATAATTCCTTCCTCTTAAGTAGGCTGGCTTAGTTAGCGCTCTACTACTGCATTCATTGAAAAAGAAATTTATACGTTTCATAGCCCGCCGACGGAGGCATGTAGATTAGACAGATCGACATAGGGAAATGAAGCCACGATTTAAATAATCGCTGCTTCATTTAATTAATAGTTACGCTTGCCGATCAGTTTGTCGGCAGATCGGGACAGTCTGACGCAGCGTCGACAAGGAAGCCTTTGCTGACCGCGCAGGTATGCCTCGTGAAATCAGGTTTACCCGCGCTGATCGACAAAAGCTTCCTTGTCGATCGCGCGCGCCCAGACTGTCCCGATCTGCCGACAAACAGCTGATCGGCAGAGCGGGCAGCCATTTAATTTAAATGAAGCCGCGATTATTTAAATCGCGCTTCATTTCCTATGCCGATCTGTCTAATCTACATGCCTCCGTCGACGGAGGCATGTAGTCTAGACGTACCCTAATAGAAATGCTTGGAAAAATATGAGAATATCTGGTCATATGGAAAGCTATTGTGTACTTTTGCAGTGCAGAATATATTGGTCTCCAGTACTCATAGGTTTTTTTCTCTTATTTATATAGTCACCTTAATTGATCCCCTGCATGACCTCTATGAGTTCAGGCCTATTTTGTTCATTTTGTTTGTTTAGGTTTTTTCCCCAGGTTTTACAAATAATGAACACTGAATTTTGTTTTGGTATGGTATTTCCATCTTGCGCATGTGTTTATGTATGTTTATGTTTAAACATCTGTTAACTCTGCAGGGATGTATGTAACATATCACAGACCTCGCTAGAGATGGCAATCTAACTTTGAATTAGGTATGCATTGTATTTGACAGACTTATTAATACAGACTTGGGTGGAATTGTATTTTCATCCTAATATGGAGAAATTTCTGTGCATAATTAACCTTACTATTACTGGCAGCTATATATATGCATGAATCTCTGAATATTGAGATCTCAGAATTTAGATGAGGTGTCCCATGATTCCACTTTTATCACTGCTGTTGGTTGACAGAATCAAATTGTTTGTACACCAATGTACCTGAATGTTTACTTCTATTGCCTAATTATAGATTCTACACCTGTTGCTAAGAATATTATTAACACAGATTGACTTTCTCATTTCCATGTTGCTCTGCATATATTTACTCTGCCATCAGTTAAAGGATTTGACACTTAGGAATTTTTTTATATTTTTTATATGTACTTATTGCCTCTTAAAAAGTGTACAGTAAAGGATAGGGATCCTGTTCCGTTACACACACCCCTGACAGTGTCATTTAAAATTCTGATCTGCAAATAAGCAGCAAATAATTAAACAGTAAATAGTTTACAAAAAGCAAGTGGTTAGATAGTTATTTTTTCCCTAATGTCCATCTGTGGGGCAATTTGGGCTTTGCTAAAATGATGAATAGATATGTCTAGTAGGAAACAGTTTGATATACAGAACTGCAGAGTATATAAATGGATGCTACCGCCTGTGCAACAAAGGCCACAGGTGGTAGTTGGTAATAAGGCATCTGTGGATCTTAAGGATTTTGAAGTATTTGACTTTTTTTTTATTGTTCTTTTTCTATTCAACTACAAACTTTTCTTACAGAGTCAAGAACTAATTTGCTAGGGGGGCTGTTGCATTATAAGACACAACATCTTCACATTTCAAAGGAAAACAAACCAAGAACCTTTTTTTTTTTTACCATGCAAGTTCCTTTTCCACACCAAAGTTATTGTATAAATTGATATGAAAAGGCTCAAAGAACATTGTCCAGCCAGACACAATATTCTGTTTTTGTATGAACTAATTAGTATCCTATTTTAGATTCTTATTTTACAGGTAACAAGTCAATACAGATGGATATGTTAGAAAATGGATTTAAAAATGGTCTATGCATGTATGACAAGATTTTACAGATCAGTTTGTAGGGAATGTGAAAATACTAGGTTTGAGCTTTAGTCAGATTAACAATACTGCATAAAATGTTCTAATATGGTCAGAATACAGCTCTGTAACATATGTCGTAAGACACTGATAGAAATAGAATATGTGTTTTTGAATATTGATCTTGTGTGATAAGATTCTAAAAAGAATGTTGTTGGAATTAATTCACTAGTCAGCGTAATCAGGATGTACTGGAAGCATCAACAAATTCTCAAATGAGCGCATTCCATAAATAAGACAGATATTGTGAGGAACAGTATTGATGCTATTTATCAGTTACCAATGTCTAAAGGCAAGACACTATTCCACGATAAATTTGATCATGTACCATAAAGTGTTTATAGAAATAAGTGTAAGAAAAACTTATGCTTCTGTTTAATGAAAATAAATGGAAGTGAGCAGCCTTTGAGGAAATAAGGAAAGGAATATGGCAGATTGTTCAAGTGGAGGTGCAAAAAGGAAAATGTCTGTTTATCAGCCAGCTAATGCAGGGTCAGAATCAAGACAGAATTTTAACTCATTCAAAGTGCCTGCATATGGCAAAATATCAGTATATTCTTTTTTGTGGCGTTAGCATTGATGATGGTGGCTTTATACAGAGGATTTTTAAGACTGTAGACAAGGGGTGTGGAACCTCAGGCCCAGAGGTTCATCCAGTCCCCAAGGTTCATCACTGGGGAGCCCATGCTGGCACTTCAGCCACCCGCAGGGCTGGAGCACACCAAATCTATTAGTCCGAGCCCCCCTAGGCTCTGATGTGCAAGAGGAATATGGGGAGTCTTTCTCCTTCTCAGTCAGGGGCTTTTCACTTTGCTTCTCACTTGTGTGCAGCCCCCAAATGATTTTTCTGTGGGTCAGTGGCCCCTGACCTCAAAATGATTCCCCATCCCTGCTGTAGACTAAGGCTAAAACTTTGAAAATTGGTATTTTTGGAGTGTCTGTAAAACCAAAAAACTTCTGTGAGCAGTCAAATGACCTGACCCTGTCTGTATCCAAGAAAGATGAGCCTAGGGCTCTGACTGCAGTAGATCTGGGGATTAACGGAAGTTTTTGGGTTCTTTTAGATGTGTGGCCATGAGCCTTTCTAAGAAATTATTTTTTATTTTGTTCTCTAATTCATGTTCAGTGTCTCTTCAGTCCAATGCCATCTTTGTGTTTCTCATTAGTTATGGCATCTTACCTTTCAGAATATCAACATTTTCACTTTTCAGAGTATAAATTCTGATCCTATTTCCCATAGCATAAGCATTGAATCATTTCACTGGCACCTCATATAAATGAGAATAGAGTCAAATCCCATGGCTTTGTCAATGGCTTTTCAAGTCCATTACTAATTGTTACAAGTCTGACACCTCAGTTGTCTAGAGAAGGAAAATTGCTTTCAAGAATTTGTGTCAAACAATACTGTCTTGGTTATCGCAATACTAGCTACAGTCATGATTTGGTGAACATTCCATTGTCTGTGCTGCAAAACAAGCCAGTGCTTATAGACATATATACTACTGACAATGCTAGTAAGTAAAAAAACCAAAAACCTAATCAGAGCTTGCCTCAAAACAATGTACATACATGCAAATGTGATAATGGGTTATTTTTTTTTTTAATACATGTACTAAACAAGCTGGCCCTGTAACTACATTCTGATTATGGCATGTGGGCATCTGTTGTATATAACAGGGAGATTGTCTTTTCAATTGTTAAGTAAAATTTGGTAGAGGTTTGAAGGTTTGTTTATTTCACTAGAAAGATGAAAGCATGAATTCACTTATGAATTGATTGATTGCATTTGAAGAGAATTTTAGGATGCTGTAAATTTGCTGCGGTCAGGAAGTCTTATCTAACAAGAGTATATTATGACCTAAAACTTGAGAGGCTACAGAGGTAGCATGAGCTGGTGAACAGGCTTTGGGACAGGTAGCTAGGAATTCCATAGTTCTAGTCATGGTTTTGCCTGTCATTTGCTGTGTGGTCTTGGCTAACTTAATTCTGCTCGCTGGGCCCCAGTGTACAGCCTTTAGTGAGAAAAGTCTCACTGATTTCAGTTGAACTAATGTCATTTCACTGCCTTAATCCTCTTGTCACATTAAATATGAATGTTAGAGAAACTGGCATAGAGGAGTCTTCATTCTGGCATTGTCCCGTTGGCAATGCCATCGTCTCTGTGTGTGAAGTGTGGCTGGTACGATTTGCTAACATTCCTCAGAAGAATTCTATAAGGACTTTTTTTTCTATCAAGTTCATTTTGATCTTTGTTTGAAATCACCCGAGGCCAAATTTTGTGCTGAGTTATGCTGGGGTGAGTACAAAATAATGGCCCAGTACACCAGTAGCAAGGAAGTGGTTGTAATGCAGCTGAGTGCTGAGCTCTGAGCATGGCGGTATCTATGCTGGTACACAAGTGGCTCTCTTCCTCACATTCTGTTAAATGGCTTTCACACTTATAGCTGCAGCCACCTCTCACCTTTGACAGAGTGTTGAAACTGGGTGAGGAACCTGTGCTATATACAAACAGGCAGAAGAGAAACAGCAGAAAGAGCCTGGACTGAAAGTGAGGGCAAAAGTCAGAGCCATGGGAAATAGGTATATGTGGAAAAGGGAGAACCATGAAGGAAGCAGTGGGAACCAAATTTTGGAAAGGATTCTGTCACTGACACCACCTCCTACATGTATCCCTTACTTGGTTCATGCGTAGTTTCCTGTGTCATCCTCACCGCAGATCTATCTATGATGCATCTTTTGGGACCAGGCCTTTTAGGCAGATGCTCCCTTTACTACTGGTCTGTAGAATTCAAAGACTTTGATCTCTTCTGGGGTGGCCTACATAAAATGAGCCATGCTTTAATCTATGAATCATATAATCTTGTTAAAACCAAATGAAAAAGGGGGTGAGGGAATCATATTAAAATAAAGAAGTAGTTTCACAGCAGAATATTCTTTAAATTTCAGTGGGGTAGTCTGACCTTGGTGCAATTACAGTGAAGCAATGGCAATATCTAATGCTTCCTGAATGCAACATCCATTTTCTGACCCCTCTCTGGTCATATACAGGCTGTCTATGATCCATTTCCTTCCGCTGTGCTCACACGTCTCTCCTCTTTCAGTCCTAAGTCCTGCTTTCCAATCCCTTGGCTATTCTATAGTTTGTTGATAATCAAAGGGGTTTCAGAGCTCATTGTTATATCTGACATCTCGTGAACCTTCTACCTTCAGAAGGTGGTCCAATAGAATATACTACCCCGCCTATCTTGTCTCTCTCATATTCTGGGACCAGCATGGTGACAACAACACTGACAGTCTCTTGCAACAGCTATTTATCTAGTGGTATATTATCACATCTCACAGGCCCCACCTTGTATCACTTCACATATCCAACTCATGCTTTAAAGCAGGGGTGGGGAACCTTTTTTGTTGGCTTGGGGGCTGCCCACCCACAGAAAAATCACTCAAGGGCCCGCACTCAAGTGAGAAGCAAAAAAACAAAACAAAACCCTCACCGACATGGCCCATGACTAAGAAGGAGAAAGACACTCTTCACAATCCCCTCACACACCAGAACCTGGGGTTGGGGCTGGGGGAGGCAGCCTAGTAGATTTTGTGTGCTGCAGCCCCGCGGTGGAGTAGCAGGGGGGCTGGAGCACCAGTGTCATCTCCTTAATGCTGGGGGGGGGGGGAGGCCAGATCCAGGCAAGCTGGGGGCCACATTCAGCCCCTGGGCCTGAGGTTCCCCACTCCTGCTTTAAAGGTAGATATTCACAATAAATGTCAGAAAATATTTGCATTCCCTCATCAAGGAGATCATCAAGAGGAGCAAGCTGGGGATGGTCTATTAGAGTTGCTGGATTGTCTGCTTTTTAAAAGCTTAATTTTCTGGCCAAACAGGTCTTGGCTTGCTAAATGATATCTGTTCCACTAGCTATTGTTAGCGATGTACTCATGTCACAGACTTTCAAAAGTCAGTTTTCACAGCATTGTGTTCTAGGTTAATTAGCAACTATTGATAGAGATTTTATATCACAGATTTTCCCCCCAAGTAAAATGGGAGCCTGGGGAGCTGCTTAAGGGTATAGTATCCTGATTAATTTAACTTGCTTTTCCTCTCTTTTACTTTTCCTCCTCCATTTTAAGAATTAAATAAGTAAACTTTGCCAAAATGGTTACAAACTGCTCTGATGACACTCAGGCCCTTAGCTTATGAGAAGAAATATTTTTCACGTATCAAGAGCCTGTTCTACAGATTTATAGTTTTATTGGTTTTTGTTCTATACACACTCTATTTAACATGGTCTGATCAATTCTGATAAACACCTCACAAAAATAATATTTCAGTGCGGGAGATTATAGGTTTTGTTCATATTTGCTTTATGTCAAAAAACTAAATCTATCAGAAAATTAAATAGATGCTTAAACAGTACCAAATAGTATAGTAAACCAATCTTCACCACTTGGAAAAACAGATAGATTAAAGTACAGATTTCTATCACTCTAGATTATTTTTCATGAATTTTGAATCAAGACACCCTGTATCAGTAAGTGCATAATTTGCTTCTGTTTTGGTCTTGCAGTGATATCAAAATAGGCACTGGAGCATCTGGATTATGGTGACATACGTTTAGTCTTCTCCTATCATGTGTGGCCCTCTTTTTGTCTGCAATGTCTTCCCTTCATCTCAAAAAAGATATATTGGCATTGGAAAAGGTTCAGAAAAGGGCAATAAAAATGATTAGAGGTTTGGAATGGGTCCCATATGAAGAGAAATTAAAAAGACTTGGACTTTTCACCTTAGAAAAGAGGAGACTAAGGGGCGGGGATATGATAGAGGTCTGTAAAATCATGAGTGGTGTGGAGAAAGTGAATAAGGAAAAGTTATTTACTTGTTCCCACAATATAAGACGTAGGGGTCACCAAATGAAATTAATAGGCAGCAGGTTTAAAACAAACAAAAGGACTTTTTCTTCACTCCACGCACAGTCAATCTGTGGAGCTCCTTGCCAGAGGATGTTGTGAAGACTAGGACTTTAATGGGGTTCAAAAAAGAGCTAGATAGATTCATGGAGGTTAGGTTCATAGAATCATAGAATACTAGAACTGGAAGGGACCTTGAAAGGTCATCAAGTCCAGTCCCCTGCCCTCATGGCAGGACCCAGTACCTTCTAGACCATCCCTGATAGATTTATATCTAACCTGCTCTTAAATATCTCCAGAGATGGAGATTCCACAACCTCCCTAGGCAACTTATTCAAGTGTTTAAGCACCCTGACAGTTAGGAAGTTTTTCCGAATGTCCAACCTAAACCTCCCTTGCGGCAGTTTAAGCCCATTGCTTCTTGTCCTATCCTCAGAGGCTAAGGAGAACAATTTTCCTCCCTCCTTCTTGTGACACACTTTTAGATACCTGAAAACTGCTATCATGTCCCCTCTCAGTCTTCTCCTTTCCAAACTAAACAAGTCCAATTCTTTTAATCTTCCTTCATAGGTCATGTTCTCTAGCCCTTTAATCATTCTTGTTGCTCTTCTCTGGACCTTCTCCAATTTATCCACATCTTTCTTGAAATGTGGTGCCCAGAACTGGACACAGTACTCCAATTAAGGCCTGATCAGCACAGAATAGAACGGAAGAATGACTTCTTGTGTCTTACTCACCACACTCCTGTTAATGCATCCCACAATCATGTTTGCTTTTTTTGCAACAGCGTCACACTGATGACTCATATTTAGCTTGTGGTCCACTATGACTCCTAGATCCCTTTCTGCAGTACTCCTTCCAAGACAGTCGCTTCCCATTCTGTATGTGTGAGACTGATGATTGTTCCTTCCTAAGTGGAGTATTTTGCATTTTTCCTTATTAAACTTCATCCTATTTACCTCAGACCATTTCTCCAGTTTGTCCAGATCATTTTGAATTATGACCCTATCCTCCAAAGCAGTTGCAATCCCTCCCAGCTTCGTATTATATGCAACCTTAATAAGCAAACTCTCTATGCCTACATCTAAATAGTTGATGAAGATATTGAACAGAACAGGTCCCAAAACAGACCCCTGTGGAATCCCACTTGTTATGCCTTTCCAGCATGATTGTGAACCATTAATAACTACTCTCTGAGAATGGTTATCCAGCCAGTTATGCACCCACCTTATAGTAGACTCATCTAAGTTGCATTTGCCTAGTTTATTGATAAGAATATCATGCAAGACTGTTTCAAATGCCTTAATAAAGTCTAGGTATACCACGTCCACTGCTTCTCCCTTATCCACAAGACTCATTATCCTATCAAAGAAAGCTATCAGATTGGTTTGACATCACTGGCTATATTCAGGATAGGTACGAATGGTATCCCTAGCCTCTGTTTGTCTGGAAATGGATGACAGGAGAGGGATCACATGACGATTAACTGTTGTGTTCCCTCCTTCTGCGGCATCTAGTATTACCTATTGTTGGCAGACAGGATACTGGGTTATATGGACCTTTGGTCTGACCCAGTATGGCCGTTCTTGTGTTCTCATGTTCTTCTTTTTGACACATACCTGTGTGAATGTTGTTTTCCTATGGTTATGTTGTAATATCGCTTCTCAGATGTATAGAATTGCTGTGTTGTTTCTGAACAAAATAACAAATTTATTTATAAATTCTTAAAATAACCCATCAAAATAAAATGTACAAAGGCTTTTATTCATTGCCAGCTCAGGAACAGAGAGTGTAAAATTTGGCATCCACTGGATAAATTTGGATGGCAGAGGGAGCGCCCAGACTCTTTACTAGGCTTTGATCGTTTCTGCTAGTATATGATTCTCATAGATATAACAATTGGAAGTGGAGGGAGAACATGCTAATAAGCTACCTCCTTGAAAATGCAAATGTCTATCGTTAGAGAACATCTAGAAAAGTTTCCCATGTGCTGGGATTTCCTTGTCCCAGTATTTACAAACCGAATACTTTGCCTCTGAAGCTGTAGAAACTAAAGATCTTAATAAAAAGTATATGGTTAAAAATATCCTACACTAGGAAAGGAACCACTTATCTATTTCTCCGCACCACCATGAGCTGCAACTAATCTACTTCTTCATTCCTAAAAAAATAGCTTGGGTATAAAAGAACTAAAGTTAGTTGAGGTATCTTACATGGCCCCATGTAATAAAATTTTTAAATTAATTTAACTTAGATGAGGCACATTTCTATGTTTTATATTTTAATGTGCTTATCACATGCAGTGTCTATGCTAACACTTGCATTAAGAGCTATTGTTGTTCTCCATGCATATAAGGCTTGGTTTTCCAAGGCCACAAGCACTCTCAGCACCTATTAATGCCATGATATTTTTTAATCATGATTCAAAATTTAAAAGAGTTTTTGAAATACAAGCAAATACAAAAAAATGTTTTCAATAAATGTAGCTGCAAAATTTTCAGCCTGTTGCTTTGATGGAAAAGTACATTTGCTTACTCTGGAGCAATTAAAAACATGTTTCTTTTCAAGGCTGCATAGCTGTTCAAACAAAATACCACAGTAGTAAGTAATACTTCATTTGATGCCCACCACAAGTAACAAAAATAGGTCAAGCCATGGAGCGTTGTTGCCATGGTGACTATTTAGTATCCAGTTGAAAGACGGACGTGCATAATGTAATGCATAAGTGCTAGGGTTTTTACATTAGGTGTACATTCAGATTATTTTCATCAAGACTTGGTAGGAATCAATATTGTAATTAATAGTAGGCCACCTTTCTAATCCTCCTTTTGTAGTTTTACATCATTCTCATAGGATATGTTTGAGTTTAAATGATTTTTTTGTGTCAGGGGGCTGAGGGGTTTTCTCTTGTCTGCAGTGGCATTGTCTTAGCATTAGGGGAATCTTAAGCTATGTTTGTACCTTCACTAATTTGTGGATCTGATTCATTTTCTATAGTACTGTGCTTACCTCAGACTCATAAAACCATCTCACATTTCATAATTACCCTTGAAGGGTGAACATAGAAGCGGAACTCTGGTATCCCTGGAATAGTAACAGTAGGAACAGAATGCATTTGTTGACTCTTTATCCTTCTATTTGAATCACCTTCACCTGAAATGATGTAATAGATTCTTAAAACTATACTGTATTTTTGTGGGAGAGCTCTGCCAGAGATTTTCAGCTGTTTACAGTTATGACATGAAATCACTTTTTTCTGTTATAAGAGAGAAATCTGTATTAATCTTCTTAATTGACCTGTTGCACATTTAGCTGACAAGTTCAGGTTGCTTTAGGGAGATACAGCATGATATTTGTTCCTCTAATATAATTTGATACAGTCCTGAGAATCAAGAAAGGTCTGGAAAAAAAAAGAGTTGAGAATTAGTAGGGGAAGAAATAATATTGAATTATGATGAAAAGATATTAATTTTTTTTAAAGATAAAGGGTAGGGGGTAAATATAATAGTCCACAAGACATGGCCACTGTGGCTTTTATGTGTGAAGACTGCAGTGCATTGACCAAAAAACAAAACACACCCACAGAAAGTCTGAGCAAATAGCTTAGACTCTAAACTGATTGACTGAGATGTCAGCCTTTTGCAATAGGCAATACAGGCCTCATACTGGTGATAAAATAGGTTGAACCTCCCAAATCCAGTTGAACCTCCCAAAAACAGGTTGAACCTCCCAAATCCAGTACTTTCTGGTCTGGAAACATCCTGCGTCAGTGGGGTCAGGTGGCTGGAGAGCCCCTGGCAGCAGGGCCTGTGACAGCCGCAGAACCCTGGAAATCTCCCGGCAGCAGCGGGTCTGGGATGGCCAGGCAGCCCTGACTGGGAAACCCTCAGTGGCTGCGGGGCCAGGCAACAGCTTAGGAGCTCCTGCTGGAGATCCCCAGCAGTGGGGCAAGACAACAGCCAGAGAGTCCCAGTCCCAGCAGGAGAACCCCAGCATCAGTGGGGCCCGGCGGCATCAGGGAGCCTCCACCCCAGCCAGGGAACCCCTGTGTCAGTGGAATTAGGCACCTGGAGAGTCCCTGGCAGCAGAGTCCCTGGAACCCCAGGAAATCCTCAGTGGCAGCAGAGCCTGGGCCGCAGCAGTGGGGCCAGATGGCCTGAGGCCAGGAAACCCTGGGGAAGCACTGGAGGTAGCAGGGCTGGCGGTGGCCAGGAGGCCCTGCCTGGGAAACGCTGGGGAACCCCTGATGCAACCAGTGGCAGCAGGGCGGGGAGCCTCATCTGGGCCAGCTTTAGCCGGGCAGTGGCAGGGCAAGGAGCCCCAGCCTTGGGAGCCCCAGGGAGAGGAGCCATCAGTGAGGCAGCCAGCAGGGGAGCATTGACCTTCCCTGGTCCGGGATGGCTCAGGTCCTGAGGGTGCTGGACCAGGGAGGTCCAACCTGCGTCTCTCTGAGAATTACATTTGTACAAGTGTTTGTTTCAACTTGCTACAAAGGTTATGGAATTTTGAGTTTTTGCAATGTGGAAGTCCAAGTTTGTTGCTGTTTAAGTAGGTTGCTCTAAATAATGTCCATCAACCTGTTTGGTTTTAGCAGTGTATTTTTAGTAATAGTGTTATAAAACAACACAGAAAACATAACCAGGATTTTGGTTCTGATGTGTTGGAAACTACACAAACACATCATAAGTAACATTCCCTACAATTAAGAGTTTAAAATTCAAAGCATGGCGGATAGTGGGCGTGACACAGTCAATGAGTAGCAGTGGGAGAATGGGGTGTCAGTGATAGAAACACAGAATCATAGTCACGTAGGGATGGAAGCAACCTTGAAAGATCTAGTCTTCCCCTTGTGCTGAGGCAGGGCCAAGTATTCCCAGGCAATCCCCAACTGATATTTGTCTTACCAGTTCTTAACAACCTCTCCGAACAAAGGTGCCACTGTCTTCTTTGAAAGAATACTCCAGTGTTCAACTCTCCTTATGGTTAGAAAGGGTTTTTTTTTTTTTTTCTGACCTGAATCTCCCTGCCTTCAGAGTAAGCTGATTACTTCTTGCCTTGCTTTTGCTGGTCACGGAGAACAACTGATTACCATTTTCATTATAAAAGCCATAATGATTCTCAAACTATGGTTTAGGATCCTAAAGTGGTCCATGACCCCATTTTATCGGGCTCACGAGGGCGGGGGTTAGACTTGCTGGTGTTTGGGGCTGAAGCCAAAACACATGCCCCACTGCCATGGGTCAAAGCCAAGTCTGAACCTCACCACCTGGGGCCAGAGCTCAAGGCCTTCAGCCGTGTATGGTGGGACTCATGCTACAGGCCTCCAGTCCTGGTGGAAGCCCCTTGGGTTTTGGCATCTTCCTCCAGGAAGGTGGGGCTTTAGTCATGGTTCTTCCCAGGCTTCAGCTTTGTTCCCCCGGCCTGGAGCAGTGTGTCTAGCTTTGGTCCCTTGTCCTGGGTTTATTTTTGTTGTCAGAGGGGGGTCGTGTTGCAATGAAGTTTCCCTTTTACCCATTAGGCTAGTAACCATGACAAAGAATGAAATTAGGTTCATAAATGCTATTGACAAATCCATGCTGGCTTTTTCTGGTAACCCTATTATCTCCCAGGTGCTTACAAACTGGATATCAAACCATTTCCAAAACTGGTCCCTTAATAACTCCATTCATCTGAAAAAGTGGGTTTTGCACACAAAAGCTCTTGATACCATCTACATGTTTTGTTAGTCTTTAAGATGCTGCTAGACTATTCATTGTTTTTTAAGTTTTTCTAGTAACAGGCTACCCCTCTGAAGCTTTTGGGTATGAAAGTTACAGTGACTAGTCTCTAATTCCCTGCGTCTTGTTTGTTCTCCCTTTAAAAGACAGATGCTATGTTTGCCATTTTCCCCAGTTATCTGGGCTTCACCTGTACTCCAGGATTTCTCAGAGATAATCATTAGGGCTATGTCTACTCTCGCGGCTTCTTGCTCGAGTAATATGCAAATGAGGCTAAGCGTGGAATATCACCAAGCCTCATTTGCATACCTAATGAGCCACCATTTTTTCAGAAGAGGCTCTTGTGCACGAAGGAGCATCTACACTGCCTTCTTGTGCAGAAAAACCTCTGCGCAATGCCGTTACATCTATTACTTTTCAGGAAGAACGGCATTGCGCAAGAGGGTTTTTCTTGTGCAAGAAGGGGCAGTGTAGATGCTCCTTCTTGTGCAAGAGTCTCTTCTGAAAAAAATGGTGGCTCATTAGGTATGGAAATGAGGCTTGGTGATATTCCACGCTTAGCCTCATTTGCATATTACTCGCGCAAGAAGCCGCGAGTGTAGACATAGCCTAATAGTTCAGAAGTTCTTCAGCTAGTTCCTTGGGTACTATAGGTGAATGTGATCAGGCTTTGCTAATCTGAATACATTTATTTTATTAAATATTCTGTAGCATGTTCTTTTCCTATTTTGGCTTTCATTCCTTCCCCCCCTTTTAATATTAATAGTGTTAAGTACCTGGTCAAAATTGACTTTTTAGAGGTTCCTTTGACTAACGATGTACAATTTGCAGTTTTTAATTCAATTTGTGAGTTGAGATCTAAATAATTGAGATACTAATGATATCTGTAATCTCTACTAGCCACCAGCTGTGAATATGAAAGCTTGTTAATGCAATCAAGATCAAAGTCTAGTTTACTTAGAGAAGAAAAGAAAACCAAAGGAAATAGTGATCTAAATTACATTTCTCAGGATTAATGAATAACTTCCCAAGTGGCATCCACATGTTCTTGATATATAGTTGTGTGAGCATGATGAATTACAGTGTGTGAATGGATATCTGGATTCACAAATGAAAGTACACTAACAACTATAATTTAAGTGTGTTCAAACTTATTGTAAGGAAGTCACTTGATCACTTTTTCTTTTTGCTGTTGGGAGAGATTGTTTAACCTTTTTTTAAAGAGAAACTGTAGTAATGAGGAGTGAGCTATTGCTATTCTTTGTGAGCATGCATACAAAAGTGTTTATCCTGTTTTTCATCACTCACCATAGATTATTTACAATCACCATATGACCATTAATAGAGTTGAAGAAATTCATTCCTAATAGGCCACCTGAAGAGCAAACTTACTAATGGAAAAATGATAATTGATTAGTGTTTCGTCCCTCACAGGCAATTGTTTTTCCCATACCATGTAATAAACTACTGCTAAAATGCAATTAAACATGAAAGAATGAGTAAGGTATTAAAGAGTCTGATTACTTCAACTGTTAACAATTGTTAATAAGCAGAGGAGTTTGTTACAGCACAGAAGAATGTAATCATGGCTTCTATAATTGGGAGTCTATAAGGATGAGTTCCTGTCTCAATCTACTTTCTTTCAAACAAAGGTAAAATAGTAAGCCCTCTAAGAACCTGTGACTACAGTATAATTAATTGTCACTTCATCTGGAAATTGAAATCAAACATACCCAATTAAGATAATTTTGTTCTAACATAATTTTTTAAATCTTGATACAAGATCTGAAGGAGATGTTGATTTTAAAGAAATTATAATGTTAAAAATAAAAACACAGTGAGACTGAAGATAAGCACAGTTTCTTTCAAGGCAACTGGGGAACAAGGCAAATGCCACCAAATTTCTTGTACATGTACTATTATAAAATTTATGGGCCAAATGCAGAACTGTTGCTCTCATTACAGTTAACCTCCAAATTTGGTTATCTGGTAGTAAGCGATTAGATAATTTCTGAAACATTTCAGCAAGGAATATTGTGTGTAATTGTGGCTTCCACATCCCATAAAGATGCTGTAGCTACATTCAGAGGTATAATGTACTCTGCATCAGAAATTCAGTACTTGAAGAAAGAACAGCTAGTGTTTGGAGTATTTACCTGTCTTTAGTGAAATACTGTGGCAATGTTTTGTTGCCATTAATGTATAAACACTATCAGGGCCGACTCGAGCCATTCCTGCGCCCCGGGCAGCGGGCGCACGACGCATGTGCGGCTCCGCCCCCAGGCATATGGCGCATGCGCGGTCCCACCCCCCGGCACACTACACGCCTGATGGCAGCTCTAAGGGGCGCTGCGCAGCCCCTGGCCCTGGACACGGTGTGCCAGATTGCAGCTCTATGGGGCGCCGCATGGCCGGGCGTGCAGTGCCCCTTACAGATGCCATCAGGCGCCCCATAGGTTGGCGCCCCGGGCAGCTGCCCGGCTAGCCCCGAATCCGGCCCTGAATACTATGTAGCATAATAATAAAGAACTTTCACATTTCTATGTGTATAGGTTGAGGATAAAGACTACTTTAAGTGTATTGTAGTTGTGCAATAAAGTTCCAGTATTAAGTTCTCTAGGTGTTATTTCAGTATTTGTCTTGTTTGTTCTTGCTGTGGATGGAAAATGGTTCTGCCTACAGTTTGGCAGCCTGTCTGATATGGGTGATGTGCTAGCTGTGACAATTTGGGGAATCTGTCTGAGGAGCTTATAAAATTCTGCTTTATATTGCAAAGCTGTTCTTATGAAAATTGCTGTGGCATGCAATCCCTCTTTCTAGCCACCCTTGCTGACAAATCCCTAACATGCTCATCGTCAAGACTAAAGCCAATGGAGTGTCATTAGCTTCAACAACTGTGAACGAAGGAGGTTGACTGGAACTTGGAGAAAACCTTGCCTCCAACTGCTCTGTAGGGGCTGATATAAGAATTTGCAATCATGGGTGTTCTGGGCCAGTGATGCTTCTGCATAGCCACTGGAGACTTAGACTGGGATTCTACTGGAAAACCTGTGGAGCTGGGCACAGTAGGAAGCACTGCTCAGGAGGGCCTGAGTGGCACTCTCTCAGAGCCTACTAATTGGCTGATACTAGTATTTAAACCAGGAAGTTAGCATGAGCAACTGAGCAACAACACAGATGGGCTTTATGCAACACTGGGTAAATGTGCTAATATAATTGAAAGTGCATTTTTGCCTATCTGCAGAGGAGTTAAGCAATAAAGATTGCAAGCTGCAGCCTTAAGATGGCAAGCAGAAGCCTTGTTCTGGGCTTTTTCTGCAAAAAACATCTGAATTACTAAAAAATACGGATGTATAACCAGAGAGAAAAGTATAGTCCAGATTTTTTGCACATGAATTTTTCCTTGGTACACTCTTGTAAATAAGGTCCAAATGCACCATAAAGGAAAAGTTACTCAGATATGGCAATTATTAGTGACATTTCAGAGGCGGTTGCCAGCTAACATTCAATACATAACGTGGCCAACCATAGATTTGATTGATTTATCATAGAATCATAGGGTTGGGAGAGACCTCAGGAGGTCCTTGAGTCCAACCCCCTGCTCAAAGCAAGACCAACTATAACTAAATTATCCCAGCCAGGGTTTTGCCAAGTCAGGACTTAAAAACCTCTAGGGATGGAGATTCCACCACCTACCTAGGTAACCCATTCCAGTGCTTCACCACCCTTATATCCAACCTAGACCTCCCCCACTACTACTTGAGACCATTTAGCATCTAAATATTTTGGCTTAAAGCTTTTGTTCTATCTCAAAAATCAATATATTTTGTTTGAGTCCTCTGATCTGATGTGTGCATTGCTGTTAAAGTTCTGATAGATAATATTGTGTTTGGAGATACCAATATGGTTGTGAATTGCAGATTGTAGACCTGTGTTTTCCTGAAACTGGATTTTCTGGGCTTTACCCAAAATGCTAAGGTAAGCTAATAGTAGTTAATAAATTGTTAGGATAATTGCCTCTAATGTAAAGTAGATCTGGTTCTTATAACTAATATATAGCTTTCTGAAATATTTTCTAATAGGTAGCTGCGAGCTGATAACATATGTCTGGTCATTATCTGTGCCCTTTTATCCTCCTTCAAATTGGGAATTGCATCAATTCCATTTTCTCATCTCAAATGCATATTTGGAAAGTGCAGACATTTTTTTCAGTGTTATAGAAGAAGTGAATGGTTTGCCCCATAAATCTGTAGTATTTGAAGGAGATGCTGACCCCAAAGTGAACTTGAGTTAATGCCCCAGCCTCTGGCATTGTTTCTTTCTGAGTCTATAAATGTTCTATGTGTTTGATTTGTAGGACAATAGTAACATGTTGATCTTCTCTTTTTTGTACAAAGTATAAAACCTCCTTGGATGTAGACAGTATCTATTAATGTACTCATACAAAGACCATTGAAGGAGGAGTACCAAAGAGTTGAAAAGTCACAAAGATGAAACAGTAATGAATGTGCTTCAGTATAGATGACCCTGGGACTTTCCCTTGGGACTCTGTCTCAGCAGGACAGGGGGCAGCTAATATTAATATAACCAAGGTGAGGGAATGCAGCCCACACCATATATTGTGATCTAGTAGTGGTTTTGAGGAATTGCAGTCAGGAAAAAAATGATAGTCATTCACAACTATGAAAAAGGTGCTGCATTCATGCAGAGAACTAAGGTAAATTTTAGAGAAACACTGGGAGATGGCATTATACTCTTGTGCCATGGCAATAGTAATATGACATCGCCGTCAAATGGACAACACTGTTTTCCAGAATGAAAATATGTTGAATAGTACAAGTTCATGCTTTTATTACTGTAGACTGTATAATTAAGGAAGCTGCTCTTTATGTTGATTTCCCAAAGCATTTTTCATGAAAGTCTTTAAGGAAGGTGAACATCTTTGTCTGTTAATTTCTGAGCTATATATTCCAAGTACAAGATCAAGTATAGAGCCTTTTATGTGATTAGACAGAGATGTTTAGATGCATTTTCACTTATGATTTACAATTGCCTTGGGACCTGACAATTTGCCTAACAGGGTACACCTAATGAGCTTGCTTTAAAAGGGTTTAACATACCTCAAAGTTGTAGAAAGTATTGATTTAAATATAGAAAAATATAATTAGCAGAAAATAAACTATTGCAGAGAGCACTTTATAATGACTCATTTTATTGAGCTATGTATTACATATAGTCTTGATGAGCTGACTTAACTTATTAAATTGCTAGCTTCCGACAGCAGGCTTGATAAAGAGGGGGTTTTGCTTTCAATGTCCTTTATTTACAATGTCTTTCATTGTGTTGCACTATATATGAAAATAGTCCCCATGTTCTGTGAAATATTTTTTGTTTACTCTCATAGCCGATCAGATTGACTTGATTTTCTTATTGTTTTTCACCATTATGGCTTTTGTTTGATGCACATGTTTCAGGATTGATAAAGAAGCCTCCTGCTCTAGACAGCTTTTTTTAAAGATATTAGCTGCCTGCTATTATATTTTTATGTTAAAACTTGATATCAAATATAAGAATATAGTTGGCTAAGATTTAAACTGTGAAGCTGCAAAGTAGTGTCATGTTGTGTATGATAAATTATTTCACCATAGAACCTGCCTTGCACCGGAATGCATTTAGCTATTTTTAAAGTTTTCAAATAATAAATATTTTTAACTATGTGCTTAAAAACAAATTTCTATTATGTATCTTAATAAGTATGGGCCATCGGCACCGGGGAATAATGGAGAGTGTAAACTCCAGTCCTAAACAATCTCAAAGTTCCTGAAGGAGTTCGAGTTAGTGGACATTGAGAATTAAATCTTACCAGCTGGTATTTTTCCCAATATTTGCTGATCAGTTCTTACTAGGGCTTGGCAAAGAGGTGAAATGGTTTTCCTGAAGTGTCACAGCAGTTCAGTGAAGGAGCCAGTAATAGATAGCTAGTCTAGTGTTCTGACCATTAAACTACATTGCCTTTGTACATTTTGAAGTTCATATCTTACTGTGAGTGTAAAATGAAATAAAGTATTCAAACTTAATGCAGTGTATCCTAGTGGATGATGCACTAGATCTGGCACTTGGGAGATCTTTGGGTTCTGTTCCTGACTCTGACTGGTCTTCTGGGTGATATAAGGATAATGGTGAACTCTATCAGTTATATTATTAAGAGCAAAATTCTAGTCTATGCCATATAGGATTTCAGTGCATGCCTGAATTAAATCACATGCTCACGTTCTGTCCTAATAATGATGGGCTTACGGAAATGCTTATGTGGTTTCCTGAATTAGGAAACCTATTTGGCTTTGTATGTGCATCAGGAAAATATTCAAATGGTGTTTGACTGGGTACACAGAAATATGTGGCATTTCACATTCCGTCAGTCCTTATGTCATAATTACACTCTCTTATACACTGCACAATTCCCATTGAAGTCAGTGGCAATTACATCCATGAAAATGAGGGGAAAATTGGGCTTCACATATAATTACTATCAAGAGTGAGCTTTGGGCACTCAGAAAAGCTTCAATAAAGGGACCAAAGAGAGAAGGACAAACCCACTAAATGTTTTTTTGTTTGGTTTTTTTTCACACAGGTGAATATCTGCTTAGACTCTAGTATCCAGTAGATTTGTAAATCTAGATTATAACTTTGTGTTTGTCCTTTGCTTTCAAGAGATGATTTAAATGTTCAGTCAGCAAGTGATAGCTGTATTCCTATTATGACCTTTTGCAACTAGCATTAAAACATGGATTCTGGCCTTCAAAAACACAGGATTCTTTATAATATCAGTCAGTATAAATAAATGGCTTTTGTCTATGTTCAGGAGGCGGAAATGAATGCATTGGCTAGTAGGCACCAGCCCTGGAGTAGGCGTGGAGTTTGGAAGTAGGGCAGGAGTGGGAGTGGGACAGAATAGGGGTTGAGAACTCCCCAGCAAATCACAAAATCAGTGCCTCTGTACGTTGATACACTTTCTTAAGGCCGCAAAGTCTGGGGACCTCAGTATGCCCTGATTAGGGAAATGTGAGGTCACATGGTACATTTGAAATGTCAAACTAATACATTGATTTTCTGCTGACATACCAGCCATTTTTGAGCCAGGGATTCAGGCTCAATGACCAGAAGGGTTGGAACTTAGAGAATTCTACTGTCAGCGTTCTCATCAGTAATTCAGCACAACATATTATACTTCACTAGCATACAGTGCTGGGACGCCTTCAAATGATCCACTCAGTAAATCCACCACCTGTATCACCCTGGCTCTGAACCAGGACCAATCAATGTGTAGAGATTTGAATGTAACACTGTTCCTAGTTATGATGACACTAAGGGCACGTCTAGACTACATCCCTCTGTCGAAAGAGGGATGTAAATGAGCCCGATCGAAAGTGCAAATGAAGCACGGATTTAAATATCCCACGCTTCATTTGCATATTCGCATCCGATCGCTGTTTCGAAAAAGGGTATTTGGAAAGTGAAACTTCAGTCTAGATGCCCTTCTTTGGGGGGGAAAAAACCCTTTTTCGAAAGAATCCGTACTCCTGAAAAAATGAGGAGTATGGGTTCTTTCGAAAAAGGGGGGGGAGGTTTGAAAGAACCGTGTCTAGACTGCGGTTTCACTTTTGAAATACCCTTTTTCAAAACAGCGATCAGATGCGAATATGCAAATGAAGCGTGGGATATTTAAATCCGCATTTCATTTGCACTTTCGATCGGGCTCATTTACATCCCTCTTTTGACAGAGGGACGTAGTCTAAACATAGCCTTAGACCATCAGCTAGTTGGGAATTCACACCTTTTTAAGGCCTTAGGCTGGATATCATTGGTTCACCTTGAACAGCTTAAGAATCAGCAGAAGGACATCTGGTGCATGCGACACATGTTTTAGCAAAGGATTGTCAGGACATAGACCAGCTTGAGAGATGAAAAATACATAGCTCCATGACTCCCAGACTTGAGAGATTGGTTATCTAGCAGTCCCTTGCCTTGTATTTGCACCATGAACCATGGGCAGATCATTAGATTGTGGTGTCATTGTGGGTAATTCTCTGGAAACAACAGCTTAGTGTGCAGAGCAGTCAAAAATAACTGCAAAATATTATGAACCATTAGAAAGGGATAGATAATAAGCATAATGCCATACTATAAATCCATAATAAACCCACATACCTTGAATACTACCTGCAGTTCTATTTGCCCCATCTCACAAAAAAGATATATTAGAATTGAAAAAGGTACAGAGAAGGAAAACAAAACCAATTAGAGGAATGGAACAGATTCCATAGGAGCAGAGATGGCATGATACAGCTCTACAAAATCATGGTGTGGAGAAAGTGAATTAGGAAGATAATTTAACCCTTCAAATAACAAGAGAACCAGTGACCACCCAATGAAATTAATAGGGAGCAGATGTGATACAAACATAGGGATGTATTTTATAATGTAATACACAGTTAGTCTGCGGAACTCACTGCCAGATTATGCCGCGAAGTCCAGAAGTATTTACATAGAGGATAGGTTATCAATGGCTACTAGACAAGATAATTAGGAACACAACCCCATGCTCTAGGTGCTTTAGGAACACCTAAACCTGTAAGTGACAGAAGCTGGGACTGTAGAGCATGGAATGGATCATTCAATAAATTGCCCTGCTTTGTTCACTCCTTCTAAGGCATTTGGTCAGGATACTACTGGAAAACAAGGCTAGATGGACCATTGGTCTGACCGTACTTATGATCTTAACTTCAGTCAGCAAGGGTAGGATGTATAAAAATTACCTCTTCTGTGGACCACTAGAATGGAAGGTATAGAGGAATGTCCAAAAAGTTCAACCACTGTGGACTCCTTTTTGCATCACTGTGCATCCCTTTTGGTTATGGTTTACACACTGAGTATAATGCTATATTTGGAAAGTCAGTTTCTTGATACTACTAATAACAATAAATCACAAATTATTGAAAACTAAGAAAATGCAGAAAGACTTAATGAAACTGGGAGATCAGGTAGCATGTGTTGTATAACTTAGTACAAATTGGGAAAATAATTTAAACTTCTTATATACACTGATGAGTGGCTAACCAGCAGAATTCTCTCAAGAAAAAAGATCAAAGAGTTCATGGATGTGCCTATCCAATGTGCATCAGCAGTTCAAAAAGCAATTAGAGTGGTTGGGTGCATTTAAGAAGGTATAGAACATTATACAAGAAAGATAACATATTAAAAACAATGCTACAGCACAGACTGATCTGGAGAGCTGTTGAATTATGGTTGTATCAAGAAAGATCTAGGTAAGATTAAAATACCCAGAGAAAGGAAATGAAAATGGCTCAAGGTTAAGTGGTTTTGCATATTACAAGTGACTGCAAAGAATGAAATTATTTTGCCTAGTAAAGAGACGGCAAAGAATTTATTGGCTGAGCTATAGAACAAATCAGTAAGATTCTCCTTTTATAACACAAAAAAGTCTGAGATACTCAAAACTTATATAGAAAATTTAAAATTAACAAATGGAAATATACTTTTTGTAACACTGGCACAGGAGCAGAGTAACAGGATAGGTTATTGAGAGAAATAATTTAGCAGATTATTTGAAAGGTCTGAGCATTTGCCAACATAATTTTTAGGAACATAACGTTTGCAGGTCAGTAGGGTAAATTTACCCCACTGTAAAATCAGAGAACTTTCTCAGGACATAAGATGACTGCCTGGAAGAAGCTATCTAAAGTCCAACTGTTATCACCCATGTGCAATGATGAAAGACCCATAAGAGCCATAACTGCAGTATTTTGTTCCCCTGTGTGTAAGGACTGGTGGGCTGTGTCTACATTGTCACCCTTTTTCGGAAAAGGGATGCTAATGAGACACAGCGCAATTGCAAATCCGCGGGGGATTTAAATATCCCTCCTTGAAAGTAGGAATAAGAGATCTTGCGGAAAAGGGTTTATTTTCCGCAAGATCCCCGTCTAGACTGGCGCTTTTTGCCGGCAAAGCCCCGAGCCGGAAAAAGCGGCAGCCATGTATCAAATACCGCTGGGGATATTTAAATCCTCATGATTTAGATTGCGCTGTGTCTCATTAGCATCCCTTTTCCGAAAAAGGGTGCCAATGTAGACACAGCCCTATTGTTTAGTAATTCTAGCATCTCAAAAGGAATTAGGAAGAGAGAAGGTTCTGAGGCATGTAACCTCATCTGAGGTTTCCCTTCATGTTTGGCAATTTCAGGAGACATTTTGATTCCCTAAGGCAATCTCCATGCTCCAAAGTGGCTTGAAGGCACTATTGAGCCCAATTTATTAAGAACTGTAATTAGGAACTATACCCCCAGCTCTGCGGCTGTTTTCAAATATTTTTCAAATATTTTTACCCCAATAATGAGAACTTGTTATGAAACAATTATGTGCCATTTATTATAACTAACATTAGTCACTTCTGTATATTGCTATTTAATACTTATGTAGCAATATAAATTACATATGCCTTTACAGTAAGTAGAATGTGTAAAACAACTAATAGAATCCCTGCCCCCAAAATTTATGATATAAAGAAGTAGAGAACAAGTGTATTACTTAACAATATTCCATGATAGAAACTGGGAGTGGCTCATAATTGTTATATGTTAAAGTGCTGTCCAAAGAGGGATTTCAGCTGAGGGTCCAGGAAGGCAAAGAGTGAGATGAAAAAAAATCCACTACTTTACTGGGTAAATCTGAATAAGAAAAAACCTTGTATTTTCCAAATTAGGTAATGTGCTTTTTGGAGCAGGGACTGTGAACTTATATCTTTTTTATGGGGGAGGGGAGTTAATTCTGAAGGAGAGGGTAATTCTGAAAACTGTCTTAACACACATTTTCCCATGTCAGATAAATCAATAGTAGTAACAGTCATGTCTGACAGAACAGTTGCCAGGGTTGTAGGCACCCTAGCATTTTTCTTGCTATGTTACATGTATATAATACTGTAACTACGTCTACACTGGCATGCTTTTGCGCAAGAACTCTTTTGCAGAAGAGTTCTTGTGCAAAAACTCTTCCAGAAGAGAGCGTCTACACTGGCATGTGCTTTTGCGCAAGAGCATCCATGCCAGTGTAGACGCTCTCTTGCACAAGAAAGCTCTGATGGCCATTTTAACCATAGGGCTCTCTTGCGCAAGAAATTCATGTTGCCTGTCTACACTGGCCTCTTGTGCAAGAACAGTTGCGCAAGAGGGCTTATTCCTGAGCGGGAGCAACATAGTTCTTGTGCAAGAAGCACTGATTTCATACATTAGAACGTCAGTGTTCTTGCGCAAGAACTCGCGGCCAGTGTAGACAGGCAGCAAGTTTTGGCGCAAAAGCGGCCGCAGATTTACCTGGCATTGCCTGGGTCTTTCAGGGCAGGGAAGTGGTGATGGTGTGGAGGGTGCAGGAGTCAGGGCAGGGCCTTGGGGATGTTTGTGTTGGGGAACAGTACAAGAGGTTGGGGGTGAGTGGGTTACAAAAGTGAGGGTTGGAAGTAAGGAGAGCCAGGGGGGCTACTTATCCGGTGTGCTGGCAGGCAAGATGGTAGAGCCCCAGCCCTGCTGGCTATTCCGTTGATGGTACAGCTGTCCCAAATGGACACCCTGCAGTATAGCTCTCCCCTGTAGGCTTGCTGCCCCAAGTGACCATTTTCACTATCACATACCTCTGAACAGCTCCTCCCTTTCTACTGTTATGGAAAATAGTCCATTTCCTGGCACTTCTAGTTGCCCTTGCACAACCAAATCCTGACCTTGCTTTAAGTTAGGAGAAGAGGACTCTGCATACCAAATTTGGTCATCCTAGCTCTTACAGTTTAGGAGGCTCAGAAACACAGATACACAAATCTCTAAAATATATAGGCAGAGATATAATATGACAATATACCACTACATGCAAAAGCCTAGTGAATAGCTCTGGAGGGAAATTTAGAAATTAGACTACTAAGCACCCATGCACAGCCAGAAATTCAGTGCTGAAAAGTGAATGTAATTACTTCATACCTTGTAAATCAATGTCCCTGTAACGTATGCTTCATTGAAGCACTTGGAGGCTAATTTCAGAATCATATTTGCATTCTGCTTGCATCCTATTTGCAACAGGAATGGTTTTTTTTTAATAAACTGCTACTTACTATGTTTGTTGTCTCCCTATGTAATTATCAGCCTTTTTCATTCATACTGAAGAAATACTTATTAAAAATTCCAGATTGTATCATTCATTAGAAGCAAAAACAAACAAGCAAACAAAAAAACCAAAAAACAAACAAACAAAAGGGCAAAAACTTTGTGTTCAACCAAGGAAAAACAATATAATTGGACATCAAAGTGTCTTCTCTTCGTCTGCTCAGCTAGAAAGAAATTGATTGAAATAGTAGCTGCATATGCTGAGAAGCATTTATGAAATACACGGGTTTTGTAATCTGTAGGCTAACAATCCATTAACTCTAAACAGAATTGCTTGATTGAAAAGCTTCTCTAATAATTGCCATAGTCAGTTATATCTAGTGCTCAATTGCTTGGTTTTGATGTGTTAATAGCAGAATTGTGTAATAACAACAATGTAAGGTCTGTGATGCTGACGTCAATGAAGTAATAGGGAAAATAACATTCATCATGTAGAATTTAAAATTATAATCTTTTCAAGGGGGGAATGACAGACTTGGTCAAGCAAAATAGGTGCAATGCACCCAATTGAGATCTGAGGTTCTTCATGTCCTTTAAATAAATTATCCATTTTAAAAGTGATAAATAAATAAGCATTTGGAAAAGTGATTGATACTAGATGAATAGAGAATTTCATTTAATAACTTAAATTGAATTTCAGGTATTCTTATGTATTTTTTCCAATTTCTGTTTTTAATTTATTTGTATATTTTGTAGCTTTGTTTAGATTGTGTTTTCAAAGCAATTGAATTTACAAACTTTATTTGAAAATCCTAAGCATCTCCAATCATTCTTTAATAGAAAATGTGACATAACCTAAAAAGGCCGGATGCTATTTCTTTGGGGTTTTTAAAAATTATGTATACTGGAAATACAATGTAACACAATGGAGGCATACTGTCCATAGATAATGTCAGACACCTATTGGCAAGATAAAATAAACTTATTGTAATTACAGGCAGAAGAGAAGAAACAAATTCTCTTTCTACTTTCTTTAATTTAATGTCTTTATTTCTTTAAGTAGAAAAAATAAAGTGTACTCAACAGGAATATAAACCATATTGGTTCATGCCAATTATACAGGGGAAGAAAGGGAGAAGGGAGTATGATGGGTTAGATCACAAAAATCCCTAGGGGTTGTCCTCCAGTGTACTGATTGTGTCACTGATGCCCACCGGGGCTCCCCATCCCTCTGTCCTGCTGGGTCAAAAGCTCTGGTCTTGCCGCTCCACTGCAGAGCAACATGGACACTGAACCAGCTCTGCTCTGGGAAGGCTCAGCTATAAGGGCATAGCATCCAGGAAATCAATCCTCAAAAGGAATCAAAACCTCAAGTAAATCCACTTGATTCTGTGTTAAAGTTTTACACAGAGAAAGCTCATAAATTTGCCCTCTTTACCAGTGAAAGGTTGCCCACCCCCTGAAGATAACAGTTATTGACACTGGGCTTGATAATAAACAAAACTGTTTTTATTAAGTGCAAAACATAGGGTTTAAGTGGTTGCAAGTGAAAAAAGTCACATCAAAGTAAATTACTAAATTAAAATAAACAAAAAATGCCAGTTAATCCTAATTCACTAAGAATCTTGTTTCATGACAATTCTTACCCTAAACAGTTGTTCTAAACATCTCTTTTACAAGGTGAGCAGCCTCCTAATTTAGGCCCGTCCTTCCCTCTGTTCAATTTTAGATGTTTTCAGCCGGCATCTTAGGTGGTCAGTGGGCGGGGGGGGAGGGGGGCAGTCTCCTGGCATGTGGCAACTCCCCTATTATTTGGTTTTATTTCATTTTACATTCACAGTAAAAGTGGTTACCCTAATACCGTATTTGCGCAAGGCAGGAATTCTCTGTGTTCAGTTAAAACTTTTCTCACCTCAAGTAGAAAAATACAAGATCTAAAATGGATTTCCGCACCAGGGGGCCTGTCCACGTGTCTTTGTGGGGCCAACCACAGTTTAGGCTTACAGGACAAACGAGACTATTCATAGGTCCTTAGTTTGAGTACTGAGATAAGATCCTAAAGTATACCTAATGGCCCTCATTTGCACATTTAGAATTTAAACTAGATTCACACTTCATATTTCTAACTTCACCAAAGAATATATGCACAGAAATGGGATATACAGACTCAGCAGACCGTAACTTTAAAATTGAAGTATTTTGCATAAGGCATCTTGGAGTTGTGCATATTCACCTTCATAAGCCAATTTTCATAACTTCTGATTTTATAAAATTAAAATAGCGTGTCCCCACTATGGTGAACTCTCAAAATTAGTCCAAGGCAGGCTCCATTAATGTGGACACAGTACCTCAACTTAGAGCCCCAGGAAGCACTAGGGAGTAATTAGTTTGAATTACTCTGGGTAGTAGTTATTTTGAAATAGAGGCATTGGAGCGTTCACACTACCGCTATTCCAAAATAACTATTTTGAAATTAATGTTATTCTCCAAAAAAGCTGGAGTATAGCTTTTGGAAATAAGTGGCCCATTATTTCAAAATAATGGGATTGGTAGTGTAGACACTCTGCTTATAAATTCAATTTTAGAGGGGTTATTTTGAAATAACACCTTAGTGTAGACCAGCGCTTAGTGTCCTAAGTGCCATAGCATGGCTATTCTGGAGTGTGTGGGGGGTGGTCTTTATCTTTCTCATTTTTGATGAAAAACTTCAAATGATCTCCATTTTGGTCTAATACAGAATTGGAAAATTTTCAAAACCACAAATATTTTTGCTCCCTGGGAAAACTATTTTCCATCTAGCTCTAATTCCTTCCAGTCCCTAAAGTGCCCACACACACTGCATTACTGGGGCTCCAGGGCATTTGGGAAGTGGTGTCCAGCCAGACGGGCTTGAAGCAAATGGTCAACCCTCCTAAGTAGCATCACCTACAGATTGTCTATTGGATAGCTTAGTGTGATTTCATATCTACAGTTTCAAAATTAACTCCTGAGCTGTTTGTCAACATGTGGGGCTGTTCAGACATGGGGTAGTGTGCCAATGGCAGCACTACTCTTTAATGATCTGTTTTGCAGTAGCTCTTGAGGTATAAGGTAGAAAGGATATAATTGGAGGGACACACACCATTGGCCCATCTTTCAAATCTCTCTCTGTAGGCAAAATAAATTGGTTTTCCCAATTTTTTTCTCCTTCTTTAGGAGAAATGATTTGTGTGACAGCTAATACTTCTGTAGAGTGCTGTGGATATTATAAAAAGTTCTATATACCATAAATTAATTTAAAAAATGGACCACCTCCAGCGGTCTTTACTCAGTCTCCATCTAGACAAAAATCTGCTTAACTTCAGGTGGAGCTTTCTGTGAGGAGACTAGGGTCATAGGATCTGTACAATAGTCATTCTAATAAAAGCGGTGAATTAGGAAGACGAACCATTTGTTAGTTTTAAAAATTACAATTGAAAAATCAGTAATGTCTTTTCAATTCTAACTCTAAAGTCAGCAAATGAACACACAGCAAAGACACTGACACTATTCTTCAAATCATCAGGGACTTGCTGCCAGTATATTATTTCCTCAGGCAAATCTTGAAGTCAGCACTCTTTCTGTGTCTCTAAGCAAGGATCAATTATTAAAACACACTATTTAAGATGTCCTTGTGGGGTGCAGGTTAGAAATTTAAGAGGATGCATTTGCTTTCTGCTGATAGGTTAGTGGCATTGTAATTATTTCTAGCAATGACTTTTTGGATATCTTGCAATACCTGTTGAAATATTCATTACTTTGACAAAGAGAGTGTGCAGGCAGAAGGGTGTCTCAACACATCTGTTAGGCTTTCTAGAGATACAGAACAAACTTGTATATTAACATCTACTCTCTTTAAATGAGTCTACTGAAGTCTGGTTGCTTTATGGTTGTGCAATGGAAGGGAACAAGGAACTTGGTTTTTTATACCTCTTTTCTTCGTAACTATATAAAGAGGAGTGCACTAAGTAACTTCCTCTAAGGCAGAAGTGGGCAATAAAACAGCAACAGTTCCTCAAGATTAGCCCCTGGTGAGTCATCGCCACTATATTTACCTGCACCTCCACAGGTATGGGAAATTGCAGCTCTCTTTGGCTGCAGATTGCTATTCCCAGTTCAGTCCACATGGCTTCCCGCAGCTCCCATTGGCCAGGAGCAGCAATCCACAGCCAATAGGAGTTGCAGTCACCCATACCTGCAGAGGCATAGGTAAATATAGTGGCAGCCCACAGTGGGTAACCTTGAGGAACAATATTCAGTCCATGGGCCACTATTTGCCCTTCCATGGTCTAAGGCCATTACCAGTGATATTACATAGATCAAAAGTGCTTATGTTGTGTGTGAGTTGTTAGAGTCACCCTATCCACAGAATTTAATTAATGTAAGATGGTCTGGTTCAATGCCTGAGAAACTCAATTTCATTTGTGAGACTCGTTCTCTAACAATTCAGCATGTGTGCAATTGGTAAACTGAGGGTGACCCATACCAGCTCTGTGTTGTTCCTTAATAAGAATAACAAGTATGCAAATAATTATACAACATCACATTATTAATTGTTACAATATGAATGCTGTTCTGACCATTCTTGGAGTCATTTTGAAAATATGAACACATATTTCTCCCATTTGCTTTGCCAATAATAGTTGATTTATTCTATTCCTGGGGAAATAGTGGGGCTTTTTTTCTCCAAATGAAGAGTCTGATCCTGTGAATTGTTGAACCAAACTACAACTCCCTTTGGGACTTGATTGGTTTGAACGGATTTGCAGTATTTGAGTCTGAGTCTATAACTGTGAATTTGTAATATTTTTTCACATTTTTCAACACATTTCTCCTATATATAATTCTGGAACAAATTTCATGGTGAACTGGTGGAAAATATCCCTTCAGTGACATTCAAAAAGCAAAATATAAGTGTCAACAACAACACGGGATAATATTAGAGCAGTGAAAATAGCATGACTAATAGCTTCTTGGTACACTGTGGAAATAATATTGTCACTCTTTTTACAAAACAGATGTTATTATGGCAATCTACTGTCAAGGATAGCAGATATATCTGTTAGACTGAGATTAGATGTTGATGATATCTTAAACCGAGTGTCTAATTTTGAGAAATATAACACATGGTCAGCATACACATATCTAACTTATCATTTCTTTAAGGTCACATACACTGTGCCTCCAAAACACTAGCTACTCTTTAATGAATTTTTGGATACAGAAATTCAGAAATAATCTTAGGCAAATCTCTTTCCTTTATAATTTTAACATTCGGTGACACAAGAGAGATAAATCAAAGCACATCATGACTTTACAATCTATTGCTACAAAGTAGTGGCTTTCCTTTTTGTTTGTTTGTTGTTTTGGTTCACTGTAATGTTGTAAGAAGGAATTCTGGCTAATCGAATCCTACTTTGTATCCCCATTTTAACAATGTGTGCCAGGATTTTCAAGGGTGCCGAAGTCAGATGCCCAAGTCGCATTAGATCTCAGTGAGATTTCAGCACCTAATTCCTTTATGATCTTGTAAAACCATTTTACCTATGAACTATATTTTACTTAGCTTTGATTATTTATGGAACACATAAAAGATAAACTCAGCTTGATACAGTAGCAGATAATTATACTGGGCAATAGAAAAATGTGGTTTATGACTGACCTCTGAAATGTGGGAATCATGGAAATGAAAGGAATACAATATAATGAGACACCTGGGTGTCTTAAATTGGGCACCCAAAAACTGATGCACTCAAAATTTTGGATACTTTTGAAAAATGCTGTTCTTTCACTAATGAGACCACTCCTGGGAGTTTCTAACTATTACTCAAAAGTAGTCTTTCTTGATTATCTGAGAGGAAATGCATGAAAATGAATTAATGGATTTATACACCTGCTTATTCTTTGGACATGACAGCAGGGTTTTGGTTTTTTTTTAATTTCATTACCTCCCCAAGGATTTTAAAATTAGATGTAGAAAAATGATAGTTTTTCATAATGAGCTGCTGTGCAGCAGAGACAGAGTGAGAGACAGACAGATTCAGGAAGAAAAACAATATTAACTTCTGACAAAAGAGAATACCTAAGCAACCTATTAAAATTAGAACTCTATTGACCAAAAGAGGGTGTTTAATCACACTAATTTGTGCTTTGAAAAGTAGAGTCTAGTATTATATTTGCCCCATTATTACTTTTATGTCCCTTCCATTTGGTGAAATGACCATAGGTTTGACATAGCTTTGAATTCACTTACCTTTCCTCTTAGTGCCTCACCCCAAATGTAGTCAAAACAGTATTGCAGGGCTACTCAACTTTGGAAGCCCCAGGGGCCACAATGATACTCACAGCACATGCTGAGGGCTGCAACTTAAGTGTGGTTGTATATACATGCAAATATATATGCAAATAGCTTCTTTCACACTGACAGGCATAAATACGAAGATTAAGGCAAGACTACACAACCCACAGGCCCCATTTAAGTCAGTTCTGCTGATATTAATAAAATGCAATATTTACCCAATTTTCACCCATATGACAGCACTTTTAATGAGCAATGACAGTACAGGAATTTAACTATTAAAATGCATATCAACAGAAGACCATTATATTGACTACTTTTTTGTTTTGGCTCCCACCCGCAGGCCGCGTGTTGAGCCTCGCGTAAACTCAAACCGTACCATGGGCCGTGTATTGAGTAGCCCTGCAGTACTATGTGTTTGAAGCCCAGAAAGAACTTTCCATACAATTAAATGCTCCAATGACTCTGTATACACTCCTCATCTGTGGTCCATATAGACAAGCATATGATTGAACCACATTACTACTTCTGTCAGGGTCCTCTTTAGGAAAGTGAGCAATGTTTTTTCCATAGTCAATGCAAACTGCTTTTATAAAATATGTGTGTAGTAAATAATCAATATTTGTTCAATGCATTGTCTATTGGCCATTGTAATCCAATCTGTCAATCTTGGTATTTTTTTTACCACAGGATGTAGAGCAGGGCTGAGCAAAATACTTCCTGGGTGCCAGATCTGGCCCACCAAGCCACTGGATCTGGCCCATAGACACAGCAGGGAACATTAGGCAGACTCCTTACTTGCCACACTTCCCTCCCACACCGCTCAGAAAAGTGGCCGCTGCAGCCATTTCTCTTTCTCAGCTGTGAGCCTGGAGTAGGGACGAGTTGTGTTTCACACACTTCTCCCTCCCCCAGCACAATCCCACTGGCTGATTCTCACCAATGGGAGCTGCCTGTTTGAACACCCCCTCCCCCACACCACCTCCCTTCAGGCACCAATGTACATGGCCCTGCAGCCTGTGTGGGGACAGGGCAGGCAGGGAAACTGCCCAAGAACCCTGCTGGGCTGCTGTCTGGGAGTCACTGAGATAAGTCTCCTGGCCAGAGCCTGCCTCTGGCACCCCAGCCCCTCTCTTCCCCCATACCTCTGCCCCCTCCACTTCTACCACTTACCCCACTTAAGCCAAACCCTCTGTCCCCCTCCTGAACCCATAACCCTGCCAGACCCTGCACCACAGTCCAGTGCCCCAGGTCACAACTTCCTTCTTTCCCCAAACTCCTTCCCAGGCCCCACACCCCTTCTTTCACCCCAATTCCTTGGGACTAAGTTCTCTTCTGCACTCAACCTCAATCCTGGACCCCTCACCTCCACCATTAATATCATGGAAAAGTGCAGCCCTCGACCACTTTCCAATATCTTGGAGTGGCCTCCCCATCAAAAGTTATTTCCCACCCCTGATGTAGAAGCTTTAAGAGTTAATGAATGTAGTCTTCACTCTCATTTCTTTTCATCAGTCTCTTACTAAAATAAAAATCAGTGCAACAGCTCATCTAATTATCGCATCCTTCACATTTTTCAACATATTACAGTATTTAGTAGATACCTAGGTAATTGTTTTTGGAGAGGAAAGTTAGTATGAACCACTTCCAGTAATGGAAGTAGTTTATTTACTAGAGTAATGTCTATGTTATGGTTGGCAGAGCTTAAAAGGCTTTGTAGCTTTTTCATTTTCATTCTCTTCAAGATGAATGAGTGTGAATGATTTTAGTGCCTTTTCTAGTTTTAGCACAGCAGGTAGGTCATCTGCAACAATCCCATAGCAAATATATTCTGTTTTCCTAAAAGTATTGAACTTGTCTCCCAAACGCATCAGTGATCCTTATTCTCTGTGCAATTAATTCCTGCCCCTTACTAATACAGGGAACCTCCCCAGGCCTTCGCCTCCAGACCTCTAGAGCAGGGGCCTGTAGACTGCAGTACACAGCACATCCCCCACATAGTGTATCCCCGCTTCCTCTGCATACTGCTCCCTGCCCAGGAAGCATTCACATGCCTAATATGCCCCTTCCCCCAGAAAGACTGATGGCATTCTCATCAAAGTAAAATTGCCACCACTCATGACTCTCAATTGTAGCACCCTCTGGCAGGCATCTATTCCAAAAAATTCTTTTGAATAATGGGGTTGTTATGTGATTGACTTATCCTTAGTTATGTTAACTGGCTGTGGGGCGAGTTCACACCATCGATCCCAATGAAGACAATGAGGTATGTCTGTGATTCATCCAAGCATTTAGTATCACGCTCTCTGTAGTACAGAAGGGAACAGGAGGTTGAGGGGAAGGTGTCACAGCCTGTAACTCAGGGGTCCCTTAGTCAAATGACCCTGAATTTGGATCACTAATGACTTTTCATCCCCAGGAGGCAGATTGCCAATCAATCAGAGTAACCCTTCAGATTTTAGAATACTTAGAAAAGTTGAGTTTTAAAGCTCATAAAATGGTGGGAGTCAGTAGATTTTCTGTAATTTGCCAGCCCTGGTGGGGATGGTAAGCTGTGGGACCCTAGGTCCTGATACTGCTGGGAGGCGATCTCCAAGGCTGGCGCCTGTTTCTGGAGAGCTGAAAGGGGCAAGGAGGACCCTGAGGTGGGGGGGTGATAAGGGCTGGTCCCCCTTGTGTTAAGGACTCCCCCCCCCCCACACACACACACACAGAGTACTGGAAGAAGGGAGAAAAGGCAGTGGAAGGGGGAGGTGTGGAACATTGGTGGGGGGGGACTCCTGTTCTAGGTGCCGGAGACTAGTTGGCACTCACCTCTGCTAGGAGGGGCCCCTATGCAGCAGGGCTTTGCTGGTAGAATGTCCTACCACCAGAAAAGGAAAGATCTATTTGTCCTTCTGAGATGGAAGCCTGGAAGGACAGGGTCAGTATGAGCCTGCTCTGAGCAAGCTGCTGGAGTGGCACTAGTGGGAGGGATTGTGGGGAGCACGAGGACCCTGCAGCAGCCAGCACATGACTGACTCTGGGAGCCAGGAGAGCAGAAACTAAACATCCTGAGCAGGATGGGCTAAAGGCAAGAAAAGGAAGTAAACACCTGACCTGGATGAGGGGACAAGAGGGTGTGCTGGCACCAGCGACCCCATTAACCCCTCCTTCATGCCCCTGAAGTGCAGGGCACTCACAAATCACAGGGCCCAGGATGATTGCCCAGGTCCATCTTATGAATGGAACAGCTCTGCCCAAAACAGATTAATTAATGTAAATTAATGTGTGAGTTTAGGAGACCCACATTTACTTGCCTTTCTTCTGTGCTTATCTACCAGCAAAGTAAATCTACTGTGAATTGATGCTGGAAGACTGTCCTTGTCTGATCATTCATAGGGATGTCATAGTATAAACCTAGGATTATTGGTTAATCTTGTTGACTACATGTATTTCCCCCCTTGCTGCCTCTGATACAGAGGCAGCAAGTGGGGGGAGCAGGAGCCACTGTCCATGAGGAGTTGACTTAAAAGTCACCTCTACACAAGCACCTGATTTGCCTACCCCTTCACCCCTGCACAGCTGCCTCTGATAGAGAGGCACCAGTGCAGAGGATGAGGGGGGCAGGCTGGATTCAATACATGTGAGGAGTCGGCTTTCAAGCCAGCTACCCACATGTGCCAGCTCCTCCTACAGAGGCAGTGGGGTGGGGATAGGCAGGAGCCAATGCTGGGAGGAGCCAGCTTACAAGGACTGGCTCTATGGTGCTTCCTGTCCCCCTGCCTGGGTTGCTGCCTCTATCAGAGGCAGCAGTGTGGGGGGTGGGCGGGGCAGGGGAGGCTGCCATGAAGCAGCCTCTGTCTGTAATGGGCCCAAGATCCCCATGGACAGAGGCTGCTCTGCATCCCACCGCAGCAGCCTCTGTCTGCGGAGAGCTGGGACCCTCTGTGGATGGGGGCTGCTGCCACCCTGCACTGCTGCCTCTGTTTTTACACTGGCTCCCTGTGACGACGCGTTGGGGTTTTCCCGTCTCCTGCACTCCCGTAATGGCACGGACAGACTCCACCAGCCAGTAGAATAGAGGGAGTTTATTGCTTCTCCAGGATACAGCACAGCACAGATGTCATCTGGTTACAGGAACTGCAGCTAAGGGGCCTCAGTGCCCCCCTTTGAGATGGGGAGTGGCTGGGCTCTACAATCCCAGCCCACTCCCCAGCTCCTTCCCTAGGCTCTCTCCTCCATGCTCCCAGACAGAAACTAACTCACTCACTTCCAGCCCTGCCCCCATCTAGGGCTCGACCTGCCTTCTTCCCATTGTTCCGCTCCCTGGGAGATACTGGTCAGGCAAGTTTGAAGACCCCTTTGCATAATGACTCATCCCCTGCCCTGCTGGGCTGTGGTGCAGACAGCAGCCAGGGGAGGTCACTCACAACCCACGACCCAGCATAGCAACCAGCAAGGTACGCTCCACTACGTCACAGTTCTCCCCCCTCTGAGAGCGAACTGAGCAGGGTCACTCCGCTCGTGACCTAGGGAAGTTCGGGTCCTCTGCCCGGGAAAGCCAACGTGGTGACATTGGCACATCCCTTGGCTCAGGTTGGCTGCGGCGATGCCCTGCATGAATTGGCTTCCCTCTGTCCACTCGCCGCACCGCTCCAGGGCGACTGGCACAGGTCTGTCCTCTGTGGTCGCACCCACCCTTCCGCTGGCCTTGATCTCTGGCCAGGGTCTCTCTGGCCGGGGCCATGAGCCCAGCGAGCCTTCTCTGGACAGCCAGGGCAGCTTCCACACCCGACGCTCCATCCAGGGGGGTCTTCCCCTCCCATAGCTCTCTCAGCAAGCCCAGAAGCTCCTCCCTACGGGGTAGGGGCCCCCAAGCAGTTTTCCTCCTGTCTTGGCCCTTCCCGCCCCTCTGGCAGGAGTCGCAGGACCGGCAGTACCGCTGCTCGGCTGCAATTATCCCCGGCCAATAGAAGTGTTGGAGCAGCCTCAGCCGAGTGCTCTGGATCCCCCGGTGGCCCGCCACGGGGACGTCGTGGGCCAAATACAGCAGCTTGAGGCTGCCGCTGGACCCCCCATGTCCTCACCTTCCTGGGGGGAAGCCATTCCCAGAACAGGAATCCCCGCTCCCACAGGAATCTCTCCTGGCCACCTCTCCCCAGGGGCTGAGCTGCCCGGAGGCCAGCCTGGTCCCTCAGCCTCTGCAAGGAGGGGTCTGCCTGCACCTCAGCCTGGAATTCAGCCGCTGGGGCAGGGATCGGGACCTGTTCCCCCGCCCTTGCCTAGGTCCGGAGTCCCAGCCTGGCTAGACCCCGTGTCCACTGGGCTGGGACCCTGAGGACTCTGCCGGGAGTCCTTCCCTGGATCCAGGGTGCCAGCCCCTCGCTGGCTCTGGCTCTGGGCAGTAACTAGAGCCCGCTGGAATTCATGGGGCCACTCCTCTAGGTCATTCCCCATTAGCACCTCCGTGGGCAAGTGCGGGTGCACCCCCACTTCCTTGAGACCTTCCTTGGCCCCCCCATTTCAGACGCACCCTGGCTACAGGCACCTTAAATGGGGACCCATCTATGCCCTTCAGGGTCAGCTGCGTGTGGGGTAGTATCCGGTGTGGGGCCACTATGTCAGATCGGGCCAGCGTCACCTCCGCCCCCGTGTCCCAGAAACCCGTCACCTTCCTACCATCCACCTCCAGGGGTATGAGGCACTCGCTCCGCAGGGGCCGTCCTGCCCCCACCTGGTACACGGAGAAATCTGCCTCCCAAGGGTCAGACCTCCCGGGGGGGGTGCACTGAGCATCCTTCCCCCCACTCTGAGCTGAGGTTTGCCTGCCAGCCCCTGCCTCTGGGGCAGCCTGCCCTTCCTCCAGCCCCAGCCAGTTAACCCTGGAAAGTCTCAGGTCATGGGACCTGGTGCACTGAGCCCTCTTGTGGCCTTTTGCCCACAGCGATGGCAAGTTAGGCTTTGGGCTGTCTCTGTCCAGGCCCTGGCTGGTTCTCTGGGGCACAGACGACCTGTTCCTTGGGCTCGCCTCGTAGTTGACTCCCTCCGTCACTCAGCCGAGATCCGGTCTCTGCGCGATTCCCTTTCTCTCCGGAACTCCCGTTCACTCCCGGACCGGCTCTCTGTGAACTCATCTGCCAGTCTCCCGGCCTCCTGGGGGGTCTCTGGTCTTCGGTCCTTGAGCCACAGCCTCAGTCTGGGTGGGCATGCTTCATAGAACTGCTCCATCATGAACAGCTTGAGCAGCCCCTCTGCAATCTGAGCTCTGACTCCAGACACCCACTTGCGGCAGTATTGTGCCAGGCGGGAGGCCAGGTCCACATAGGTCTCCCGTGGCTCCTTCTGCACCTCCCGGAACTTCTTCCTGTACATCTCGGGGGTCAGCCCGAACTTGTGCAGCAGGGCCTCCTTGACTCGGTTGTAATCCCCTGGCTGTAGGTCCTCCAGCTGACTGAGCACTCCGGCCGCCTCCTGGTTCAGTGCGGGGATGAGCTCCTGCAGCCAGTTAGCTGGGGGGACCCGTTGCAGTCCACAGGCCCTCTCAAAGGAGCTGAGGAACCCGTCTATGTCGCCCATGTCCTTCAATTGGGCCACCACAAGCTTCTCCAAGCGTCTGGCCGCCCCGGGCCCTTGGGGCCCATCCACGCTCGGCACAGCTGGGGCCCTGCCACTTCTCCGCTCTGCCATGGTCAGCTCATGCTGTCGCTGCTCTCTACGGTCCTGGACTTCCAATTCCTTCATCTGCAGCTGGATTTCTAGCCGCCGCTGGGTTGGACCCTCCCCTGGGCGGACTACGGCTTGCAGGGCTCCCCTGGGAGGCTGTCCCGTCTCTCCGGTGGGTTCCAGTGCTTCGCCCCCGCCCAGAGCCTGACACGCTCCCGGGGGGGGTCTGGCTGCTCCCCACTGGGACAGGATCCCAGCCCTGTGGCTGGTCATTCTCTTCCAGCCGGGCAATCAGCTGGGCCTTGGTTGCGCTCTGCACAGGCAAGCCCCTCTCTCTGCACAGCTTCACCAGCTCTGCCTTCAGGAGTTGGGTGTAGGCCATCTCCCCGCTGGTCCCCTCGGTGCAGACTCACCAGTCTAGAGCTGCTGCGCCCCACGATTCCCAGGAACCGCTTCGCTCTGTCTCCTGCACGGCTGGCTCTAAGGCCCTTGCTTCTACTGCGCCTTGTCACTTGCTGCTGGGAGCTCCATCCGCGGGGTGCAGTGCATCCCGCCCCGACACCAGTGTGACGACACGTTGGGGTTTTCCCGTCCCCTGCACCCCCGTAATGGCACGGACAGACTCCACCAGCCAGTAGAATAGAGGGAGTTTATTGCTTCTCCAGGATACAGCACAGCACAGATGTCATCTGGTTACAGGAACTGCAGCTAAGGGGCCTCAGTGCCCCCCTTTGAGATGGGGGGTGGCTGGGCCCTACAATCCCAGCCCACTCCCCAGCTCCTTCCCTAGGCTCTCTCCTCCATGCTCCCAGACAGAAACTAACTCACTCACTTCCAGCCCTGCCCCATCTAGGGCTCGACCTGCCTTCTTCCCATTGTTCTGCTCCCTGGGAGATACTGGTCAGGCAAGTTTGAAGACCCCTTTGCATAATGACTCATCCCCTGCCCTGCTGGGCTGTGGTGCAGACAGCAGCCAGGGAAGGTCACTCACAACCCACGACCCAGCATAGCAACCAGCAAGGTACACTCCACTACGTCACACTCCCCTCATGGACCGGCTCTCTGCTACTCCGAGCCCAACTCCCCACGACTATCGAATAGTGGTGTGACTGCTTAGTTTTCATGCAGTTACATAACTATTCGATTCCACTATATCTAACTTCCCTAGCGATTCATAATTGTGAATGTGGGGCCTGCCTCTTGCTTAGAGCTCAATTTTCCTTTATATTAGCAAAGTCTTGACTATTTGTATCCAGGCCTTATACCAGACCACTGATACATGGGCTTATGTTTCAAGCCCTCTTTTTAATACAGGCAGCTATGGAAATAAGGGCCTCTTTCTATCAGCCTTTGTTACATTGCATTGTATTTTACTGTACGAGCAGTCCCACTTACCTCAGTTGGATTGTGTTACATATACCAATCAATATATATGCCAGAATCTGGCTCTTGAGATAAACGTAGAAGCTAAGTCTGGGGCATCTGGTATTGGCCACTGTCAGCAGACAGGATACTAGACCTTTGGTCTGACCCAGTATGGCCATTCTTATGTTCTTATGTAAGTCTTTACAAGGCTATGTGGAAAGTTCTACAGATAAATTCCTTGACTGTATAAAATATTTTTGAAAAATAAGCAATTCTGGTAAGCAAGTAAAAAGTAAATCCAAAAAGAACAGAGATAAAAATGAAGAAGGTAGTATTAGTTCTGTTCAGGCACCAGCTGCACTGCCTAAGATGTGGTGCTTTGATACACTAGTTCCAGAGGCAGAGGGAACACAAAACTGAAGATATCACAGTAAATGTGTTTTCAGACTTCAGCTGAAGTTATTTGCTTCTCATTTTAAGGCCATGATTTATCATGAGGATGTCTGTGCCAGCAATTTATTCCTTGACAGTACTTGCAGACAACTGGACAGCCGCTAGTTGGATGGCATTTCTAGCTAGAGTTCTTTAGAATGTAGTTTTTTGCTGGTAACCTAAATCAAGTGTCAGATTCTACTCAGCAATGTTTATCTTGAAGTCTTTCAGCTCAGAAAGGCAATGCCCTTTTGGCAATAGTGGGGAAGGCACTTGCAGTGCTGTGAAGAAAGGGTAAGCACCTTAAAATACTTTGATCTTTTGAATTCAGAAGGAAAGTTAGTCAAGGGCATCTTATTAAGAACAACCTGTTTCCAGCCTTCTCCAGTTTAAAATATGCTGCGACTGCTTTAGCTGATCTCAAAGGCTTTGACTCCACACACGGAGGTAGGTGGCCTCTTGTAGTCTAAACTATTTACACGTTTATAGATCAAAACCAGCATTTTGAATTACAACCAGAATAAAGTGGGAGTCACTGCCAGGTTTTGAGTATGAGCTAGTATGATTTCTGCAATAGGCACTATAAAGCAAGCAGTTTTCTATAGTTTTCACGTCCACAGGTGACTCGACATAGCACACAGGACATGCATCACCTTCATGTGCCCCTGCTAAAATTTGTATTGCTAAATGGGGTGCTCCATATGCTGCCACCCTGTCCCTTTGGGTGGCCCTTCCTGAACCCCTATTCCTGCAGGCCCCAGTAGCTTATGTCCACTTCCATGCAAAGTATGTAACAGTAAACAAAGGGAAAACAAGTAATCTTAAGTATCACTGATATCAGACCATCCAGAAAGAGTTTGATAGCCACATGAACCCAGGTCACAAACAAGGGAGCCTGAAATGTTACTTCTTGTTTGTTCCACAACCTACAAGCATTTCCTTAGTCTCAGCACTAATCCAAGACTTCTTTGTATAGACATGTTGAACAGGTGGGGCCAAAGAATAGAAACCCTTTGGATACCATATAAAAGAACTCTCTGAGCTGAAGTGTAATAATACAGTGTACTTCTTTCAAAAAAGGATCAGCTAACAGAGAAGCTTATCTATTGGCGAGTAAACAGCACTCTGCAGTTAATGGTACTGAAGACAGCAGATGGTCCAAAAAGTCATGCATATTTGAACTTCATTGGCCAGTATGGGGAAATCATCAGGCAACAAAAACAATTCAGTTCTCTGTGCCATTCCCAAACTTGAAACTTAAAATCATTTGATTAAGGAGACTGAAGGGATTAAATATTGATGTTCATCCTGGCTTCAATAATGGCAGCATTTTTTTTTATTCTATTAATTCAGCCATCTATTTGACAAACCTTAGCATAGTCTGCAGATTGGTAGAAGACCGAAGTTTTCTGGACTTTTTTGTTAAAATTCAATTTCCTTACTCTGTTTTGAATGATGAAACTACTAACCAGGTAAAAATCCATGCAGCAGAGGTGTTGGCAATGACAAGATGTTACGGTTTATATGCTGACATTTTTTAGTAAAAAACTGCAGCTCCTCCTGCTTAAGCTTCCCAGATTCAGTTATTTTGTAATTGGAACTCTTCCTCATAGATTGCCACATCCTTCATATGTTTAGCAGCAAGGCATCTGTTCATTTGGAATTGGTGTAAAGTTTTTTTTTCCAGGACAGTCCCATCTCCATTCAGCAAACACTGATTTCAGCTGGATTTTGGGGGTATACAAAGAATGAAAGATCAGCCTAATAAACTATTAGTATTTATCAGGGACAGATAGAAAGAGTATCTCATTTTATTTGACATAGCACTATCTCAATACCTGCAGCATTTCCTATTTGTAGGACAAGAAATAATTAGGCAATACCATAGATATTGACCAAATGTGATCTAATTATCTAAGACAAAGGGAAAAAATAGTGTTCGCTATAAATAGTTCAGGGAAAATATGAATATGCCTAAATGAACATTGCCAGTTTGCTAAAATAATGTGACAGCCTACTAGAGGTGCCTGTGAGGTGGGAGGTGAGAGTCCATTTGCTTCTATGTGGCTGCTCAAGAAGAATCTTGGGGTTCATCTCTGGAGTCCAAGGACAATCAGTATCATTTGTTTCCAGGTAGCTGGTCCAGAAGGTCCCTGGAAGAAAGGGGGGAAAGGAGCAGGATGTTAAATTTCTCCTGCTTTCTTGGGAGAAAACGATCAAGTGAAAGAGGCTGGGATTAGGTTCTCCTGCAAGTATTTTGAATGTTGTGACCCCAGCAATGTCACTCTCCTAATTAGCATGAACTGATGTATTTCCATTGATGATCATACTTTATGAGCTTGCATTCTAATCTCTTTTTTTCCTGAAGAGAACAGTTTTTTTCCTGAAGAGAACAGTTCTGTCTTTATAAATTGGTATATAAAGTTCTGTCTTTATAAATTATATCCAGAATAATATTTATTCTGTTTTACGAAATTCCAGACTTCACCTTTTCCAATTTTAAGCACCAGCAAAAAATAAGATGATTTCATGCTTGCAGCCTTCTGAAAACATTGCATGTAAAAATTTTAAAAAATAACCTAATTTTAAGCCCTGTTTCACCCCAGTTGTCAACTTTCCACTAAATATCTTTCTCTCCACTTTTTTTTTTTAATTTCTTTGCCCATGCTGCAGTCCTCACCTATATTTTTCTTTTTGACGTTAGTCGCAATTTTCAAATCTGATTGACTAAATTTGGGTTCAGGTACCTAATCGAGAGTACTCATACTTGAAAATATTGGTCTTTTAAAGTAAATCTGTAGTATAATAAAGTATTAGAATTTCCCCTGAATCCAATAAGTATATTCTTCCTTATCTGTCAGTTTCATAAGGATATCAGTGGAAGAGTTGTTTATGATTTTTAATGTATCAATTGTTAAATGCTGAATAATACATTTATAATGTTGCACACTTCATATCTTATTCATCTTCATGATCTTGTTACTTATCAGTGTATTATCATCTCACATTTTCCTCCTTCTAAGTTGAAGCTAACAGATCAATATTTTTTTTCTATCTTGTTTCATAAATATATTGTTTCTAGGTTTGTATAAGCTTGTTGGTCACTGTGGTATCTAAGCATCTTCAACTCAGTAAATAGAAGCTAGCTATATTACCATCCTCCAGTCATGTAGAAATACTGGAATCCTTTCTGAGCTATCATAAATCCTTTCTAAAGCTTTTCTGTTTACTAAGATATTAATTTTGTAATTCTGGGATATAATTTATTTAGGACCTGTGCTTTGTCAACATTTCTAATTGTCTAATTATCTGCTCCATTGCAATGATAATGCTTTAAATGTTTCTTTCTCCTTTCACCCTTGCATGTTGTTAACTTAATTTGTTTAAATATCCTAAGCTTTCAACAATAGGGTTTTTTCTCTATAATTTAGACTCTAATGGATCTGTTACCCTCCACTGTAGCATAGTTTTTGCAGAAGATTCTGTGTTCTAAAAGGGAAATTACTTTCTGTAAAAATGTGATGTGCTAAATTCTGCCCTAATTCTGATTTAGGTGGAGTTATACTGTGCAAAATTTTGGACAGCTATCTTTTGTAGGAAATATTACTCTGTACATTATTTCTGATTCTTCTTGTGAGAATGGTAGAGCTGGACTAATAAATGACAGGAATACATTGGGATGAAGGCAATACATAATTTATGTCCCATTTCTTTACTTGTAAAAGAAGTCCACAATTTAGTAGCAGCAGTGTATATCCATTAGAGACAGGGTTTTGCAGAAAAAATACTATGAGTGACAGAAGCTTGGATTTACATTTTGGCAAATGTGAGGGTTTTAAAATTTTATTTATTAATGGAATAGCAAGTGCTTATCCAAATTACTCTGAAGACTTTTGCACCTTTATTTTTGTAGTTTGGTTTGGATTCATATTTTTAGATTTCTGCTAATGCCTTTGGAAATTACTCTGTGTCTAAGTGATCCAAAACAATTTTCATTGATTTCAGTAGATTTGGGAACAAGTCCTAATTTTACACATCATTTACCTCATTTAATACGAGGCCAGTTATGCTTCAATTAGTAATTATTAATACATAAGCAATTACTTTATACATACTTTACTAATATTTAATAATGACTGTATCTGTCAACTTTAAGAACTTACTATAAATCCTGTTGTAAAACAAATACATTTTAAGCTCATAAAGGGATAAATCCTAGGCTTGCCAACCCTCAAGGATTCTCCTGGAGTCTTCAGAGTTTTCCTGGAGTCTCCAGGAATTACAGATTAATCCTGAATTAAAGATAATGCTATGTGATGAAACCTCCAGGAATTCGTCCGTCCCAAAGGTTGGCAAACCTAAGAAATCCTGGTAAACACATGCTCACAAATGTTCATTGGGAGTTTCACATGAAAGGGAGATTTGGCCAAAATGAGATACTGTTACTATTTGCAATAGCGCATATTATAAACTACTATAAATAGTGTTAATTTGGAGATTTATCCAAGGCATATTTAGCAGCCACAGTGTCCATAAACAGGAATGGGAATTACAGATGCTTCTCTCCTTTGCAGAACTAAGGATTCATAGAAGCCAATTCAATAGACCATCAATGGCTATTAGCCAGGATGGGTTGGAATGGTATCCCTAGCCTCTGTTTCTCTGGAAGTGGGTAACGGGAGAGATCATGTGAGGATTACCTGTTGTGATCATTCCTTCTGGGGCATTTGGTATTGGCCACTGTTGGCAGACAGGATACTGGGCTAGATGGACCTTTGGTCTGACTCCGTTCTTATATTCTGTCTGGTACCTTTAACTACTTTCATGTATAATGAGAACAGTCAGCACCTCTCAGGATGGATCCATGCCGCCTGCCTAGAAGCAGACTTTATATGGATGGAATATTCAACAGCTAGGGAGGTAAAATCCAATTTAGGTCCAGAGTCCAGGACTTCAGCCATGCCTTTTTCACCCCTACTCAATTGTGGGCTGCAATCTCTGGCCATGGTCCTCAAAGCAAGTTTCACTGGGGACTGGGACTTTTGAATCTTTGGTCCCTCCTTGGACCATCTCTAGCTTTCCACACTTGACTCCATGATGTTTCCTGAAAAGGATCTGTGCCTCGTGTGGGTGTGTGATACCCACGTGGGAATGACTTGCCATCTACCCCCCAGCAAAGATCCTGTGGACGGTTTATGTGGTGCAAAGGGCCTTCTGGTGTCATCCACACTGTGGATGGATTCTATTTCTGTGACTTAAAGTCTGAACCCCCAACTATAGAACCTTCCTCATCAGTCACCTCTGGTCTAGATAGTGCTTTGTTCTGCCATGAGTGCAGGGGAGTGAACTTGATGGCCTCTAGAAGTCCATTCCAGTCCTATGATTCTACTAGCCCACACTAATACAAATAGGCTGTGTCTAGACTGGCAAGTTTTTCCGCAAAAGCAGGCGCTTTTGCGGAAAAACTTGCCAGCCGTCTACACTAGCCGCTTGAATTTGCGCAAGAGCACTGACTTTGTAATGTACAAAATCAGTGCTTCTTTCACAAATACAATGACGCTCCCGTTCGGGCAAAGCCCTCTTGCGCCAAATGCTTTTGCGCAAGAGGCCAGTGTAGACAACCCAGAATTGTTTTGCGCAAAAAAGCCCGATGGCTAAAATAGCGATCGGGCTTTCTTCTTAAAGCGCTGTTTAGATTACACGGACACTTTTCGCAAAGTGCTTTTGCGCAAAGCGTCCGTGCCAATCTAGACGCTCTTTTCCGCAAATGCTTTTAACGGAAAAACTTTTCCGTTAAAAGCATTTGCAGAAAATCATGCCAGTCTAGACGTAGCCATACTGTATTGTTAAAATAAACAGAACATAGTTTTCTAAAATGTCTTTTAGTATGATTATAAAAATGTTTTAAATTGGCCTGTAATTTAAAGGATAATATATTTATCAATGAAACTTTACAACTGTGTTAATTTTTAAATATCATATAGCATTGGAAAATCCTGTTAATCAAAGTTAACAAAGTGCTGGGCTTTTTAAATTGTAGTAATTTTTTAAAATCATCTGAAAACTATTTCATATGGTTTAAAAGATCATTTAAAACCCAATCCCATCTCTGTGTTCACTGAAATGAACATGCTTCACAAGAAGGAAAAGTAATGTGATGGATACAGAGACAGGTCATGACCTAGCATTACAAATGGTAGTGAGTATGTGCCACCCTTTTTAATGTTTTTATTTGGTCCTACTACCAACTAGATTCAAGATTTATATAAATAAGATGCTTCAGAGGGGTAGCTGACTTATTCTATAACCGGAAAAACTTAAAAAACAACAAATAGTCTGGCAGCATCTTAGAAACTAACAAAACATGTAGATGGCATCATAAATAAGATGCTAACTTTAGACTCCTAAACCATTTTGGTTCCTAAATAAATGGGCTAATTTTCAAGTTTGGAGCATTTAGTAGCTCTCACTAAAGTGAATTGAGAGCTGCTGAGAAATTGGCAATTTTGAAAATCAACCTAGTTATGTTATTGATATCAAGTTCCAGTGTTTGAAAATCTTGTCCCAGGTGTCGTGGCTCAAGTGCGTGTAAGAGCTGCACTTAAACAAAAATTAGATGGGGGCCACTAACAAAATAAGCCACTTAGAAGACTTTGTAGCTTAATTTCGTTTATCTGCTTCCCAATATGAGCTTTCTAGAAGGTAGTCACACATTTCATCTTATACACACAAGGATACCTGCAAAATGTTTATTCCATGTAGCTCACTGGCCTGTAACCAATGACTATGTAAATTGTATCCAAGGAGATACAGAGAAATAAGGATTCACTCTGTGTGCTGTTTTTATGATGATCAGTCCTGAAGAATTATTTGTTAAGATAATATTGGTATTCTGGTCTTGATGTTAGGAACTACAGTATAAGATTGAGTCTATATTGATTATAAATAATAAAGTTCTTGTTTGGCTCTCATAATTAACTTACTTTATGACATAGCTAACTTTGTTACTTAATATGGTTCTTTTCCATTTCATATTACAGTGTTCCAACATTCCAGAGCCTTCCTGAAGAGATACTCAGTAAGCTTGCTGATGTCCTAGAAGAGGTAAGTGGTTTTAGTTCTTAGGGACAGTCTGAGGTCCATGACCCATGGGTCCTTTTGTAAAAAAATCTTCCAGGCTCTCTCCCAAATTCACAGTTTCACAGTTTTGTTCCAGATCATGGTTCTCTTTCCAATATTTAGGCATAATGGACTTCATTAAACCCAGAGTGTGAAACTTGCATTTTTCTGCATTCACTGGGGCAGTCATACTAAATAAATGAGTTGAAGACACTAAATAAATAATTTAGCAAGCTAAGGCCCTAAATTAGCAGAGAAGCTTCCAAGCTAAAGCTAACTGTTCTCCCTCTCAGACTGAGTCCAGTCTGCATGCTGGTCAACCCATGGAAGGTCTGCCACAGGATGGGTGCAGTGGAGCAGGCTGGCCACAATCCCCACTCCATTGGGGAGGGCCAGAATCAGACAGCACAAATTACAAAGATGTGAAGGGGGCAGCAGTAAAATTCAGATTCCACTGAAGATAGTAGCAAAAGTCCTAAAGACTTCAGCAGAATCAGGATCTCATCTAGGAAATGCATTAATCAGGATAGTTCCTGGGCAGCCCCTACCAGTAGGGCATCTGTTATCTCTGAACTCATCTGCCCTCCCCTGCAGATGAGTGTCTTCAACTCCCAAAGCAGTTAGTACATTCTAGAAATCAGACCATTTAAAAACTTTCTTGGCTTATGATTTTTTTTTCATTTTCCTTCTACTTTGTACATGTGCCACACAAAATATATTTTGATGTAGTCTTTGTATAAAATCTACTAATAAGATATATGATGTTTTTAGTGACATGTTTTTAATAAGTTTCCTCAACAAGACTTGCAACATTTTTGCTAGTTCTGTTTGCTCTCACAAAATTAATTTAAAATAATTGCATTGTACATAATTTGTATTTGCTTACTTACCTGCCCTTTTTGCATGTCAGGATTACACACTTCTGGGTATTATAGGCACAGTTAATGAGATCCATTCAAATTTAGTCTGTATGCTTTAAAATACATGTTTGATTTTTCTCTCAAGCACCTGACCAGTAAAAGTTAATCTTACAGTCATGTAGCAAAAGAATGAAGGTACAATACTTAAAGATTCATAAAAATGGTTGAATTTAACAACTTCTTTAAATTCTGTCTCTTCTGTTAATATGCTGTTAAATTTCCTTTGCTTTTTTATTTAATACATGAGAAAATTCTGCAACCTCTGTTTTTACTATAAATCTAAGCAAAACATACATTTGTCAAGCAGCACGATAAAGTACTCATGGGACCTTTTTTATTTCCTTTGCTACTGCCAGAGAAATATTTGTTATATTTTGAAAAATAGCCATAATAACTCAGAATGCTATAAATAAACTTGTGCCAAATTAAATCAGCGTATGTCAAAAATACATGCTTAATTGGAACTAGTTTGATTTATTTGGATCATGTGAACAATATTAAACTCTATACATCAATTTTAAATGAAAATGTGTTACATCAATAAAATACTTTTCTAGCTACACATTAGCTGTCAGGGGAAAAACTCCCTCAAGAGGAACAAATGAGACATAAAAATATAAAAGTAAGTATCCATGAGAATGCTTATCTAGTTATCTAGGATTACTTCTTACATATAGGCATAAAACTAGCAAGATTTGTCTCTTTAATTTTATATTGATCTCTCACTCTATAAGAAAATAGCCATCAAGAAAAACAGTGAAGTGCTCAAAGTGAATCCTATTTGGAAAAAATAAAAGAAATACAAGCTTCATAACATTAATAGGAATTACATTAGTGCTTTTGTAAGAAAATGTATCTTTTCCTTTTTTAAACTGGTTTGTCCTATGTAATCAATACCTGCATGCAGCCAATTATTTAAGGCTAGACTGTAAATTCCTCTATTAAGGTAACTAGATAACTATTAGTCACATCTAGTCTGTATTACATGATACATTAAAGTACTTTACAACAGAAATGTATATATTTGCTAAGTGGTGAAAAATAGTTTTGCTTTTCACGGTGTTAGTCTTTGTTTTCATGCAACAAATTCTTCATAAACTACTGAATCACCTGTAATACTTACTGCAAGATTATGTATTTAATGTTTGATTTAAATCAAACATATATAAATAAGCTAACAAAGTATTTGTATTTTATCTTCGCTATTACTCTGACAAGAATTGAATGAAACAGACTGACTTGGCACAATGTGAGACAAGGAATAATTTCACTATTAATGGTTCAATTTAAAATGCTGTTTTTTCCTAAGATACTCTGTGAATAGTGGAGCAAAGGTGCACTACATTTTCTAACAGTTTCTAAAAGAACTGTTAGCTAAAACCCAGAAACTAAAGAGCTGCATTTCTTATACATTATCCAAAGCATTTGTGGAACTGTTGGGAGGATATTGAGAAACTATCCATGTATGATAACATGATTACACCTTTAAAGCTGATAGAAAAATTAAAATTACTTATTTAGCTGAGATAAATGTGAGTTAACAAGCCATAATGTGTATAATTTTCCTTTCCCTTTCAGAGCTTTCTCACTAATGTAACATCACTGTACTCACTCATACCAGAGTGAGAGCAGAACTAGGCCCATTGACATGAATGTGAGCAGATTTGAGCATAAATTAATAATTTCGTTGTAGTTTTGTCATCTAATGTATTCATAATAAGTAGCTAAATTTTATCTTTTTCCTAAACAGATTGAATTTGGCTACAAATGTCAGGCTAAACCACTTTCCCTGGAGTCAATTTTGCTCTGTTCCTTACTCAATATAGTTTAGAGCAGCCTCTAATCAGGGCTGGCCTTACCATGAGGCAAACTCAGGCGGCCACCTCAGGTGCCAGACTGTGGGGGGAGGGGCACCACTAGGACACAGAGTGTAAAAAATTGTGTCTGCTGCTGGTGTATATGTATTCTCTCTGCAGTACCACGAGAGGAGTAGAACAGGAAGGAAGAAGGCAGAATTGAGAACTTTCAAAGTTTTGGCCCAAGCGAGGAGGCATGGGGGCGTCATTTGAGCTCCCCGCCTCAGGTGCCAAAATATTGCGGGACGGCCCTGCCTCTGATCTTCAAACTGCAGCAACTGTAATGGACCACAAGGGCCATTATAAGAACTGGTAATCATCAGAGAACACTGTATCTTTAGACCCCTCCCCCCACCTTGGCATCTCCCTAAACTGGCACAGAGCCAGAAATTAGTTACTTGTTCCCACCAACTTTCTGCCCTAATCTGGTGCCAGAGTGATGAAAAGAGGCTAGAAAAGAGCGAAAGAATGGGTTTGTTTTTTTCTTTGTGTTTTTTAATCATTATATTCATACATATTTTGAAAATGTATGAGACTGAAGTTTTTATTACCATTTTTCAAAGGGTTTGGTCACAGCTGATTTTTTTCATGTATTTCAAAACCCGAGTACCTTTATATTTTCATGGTTTCATTTATGTTGTTTTAAACTAAGTCACAGTTATCTGTGTTGGAACAGATCTTTCTAATCTCTGGCTTTGAGTGATTTGTTCTTGGGCTTGCCAAACATGCTAAGTCTGTCAATGAGTAATATGTTTGTGTGGCTCATATGTTCTTCCTTCCTTCCTTCCTTCCTTCCTTCCTCTCCTCTCCTCTCCTCTCTCTCTCTCTCTCTCTCTCTCCCTCCTAGTAGGAGTTGTTTCCCAATTTGTTGTTTCCCAATTTTATTTGGCCAAGGAACCCTTTTCAGCTTTTCAGAATTTCAAGGAACCCCTAGGTTTGTCAAGCAAAAAAAAAAAAGGGGGAGGAGGGAGAGGGACCAGCCAATGCATGAAAATCACATTCCTTCCCCAAGACCCACCACCCCTTCTTTGAGGCCTCATCCTCTCTGTTCCCCTCTTCTCCATCACTTGCCATCCCCAGACCTTATACACTCTCACTAGGTTGAGACAGAAGGTGCAGGCTCTGGGATGGGAATGAGGGATTTGGGTGTGGAAAGGGGTGAGAAGTACAAGCTCTGGGAGGGAATTTGGATGCAGGAGAAGGGGATGTTGGCTAGGGGAGGGGACTCCAGGCTGGGGAGTGTTGGGCTCAGGTGGAAGGTTGGGGTGCTGAGCAAGCCATGGGCTCGTGGATGTGAGGGTGCAGGAGTTTGGGCTGGATATGTGAGGGACTCAGGGCAAGAAGGTTGTGAGTATGATGGGCTCAGGACACAGATTTGTGATGTGTGGATGGTGCAGGAATGTTGTGGCAGAAGACTGAGGATGTGGGGATGCAGGAGTTTGGAGATGTAAGAGGCTCAGGACAGGGGGTTCCAGTGTATGATAGGCTCAGATTTGGGGTCAGGTGGTGCAGGAGTGTTACGATGCTGCAGTGAGATGGGGGTTTGGCCCCAATTGGGGCTTGTTGGCCAGGCTTCATTTTTAAATACAATATTATGTCAAACTCAAAAGGTTTTAGCATTGTCTTTATTTATGATCTCTGCCTACCTGAGACATGCAGGAAGAAACTGACTCTCAGGAACACTTAGTGCTACTGGGAAGCTATAAGAAAAGGACTAATAACTGGCAGAAATGTAGGTTATGCCTTTCCCACCAAAAAAAAAGGGTTTTTTTTTTGGGGGGGGGAGGCATAAACTACATTTCTCCCAGTTATTAGTCCTTTTCTTATAGCTTCCCAGCAGCACTAAGTGTTCCTCTTAGTGCTCTTAGAAAAAGGGTTTTTTTTTTACCAGGTTTATCCTGCTGTAAAAACCCAGTCAAGAAAAGACACTACAGTTTTACCAAGAGGTAAGTGCGGACAAGGTCAGCTATTGGCATGGGACATAGTATCAGTATATCACCTTGCTACCTTGCAGTAAAAACTACAGACACCTTGTCTCATCCACCATTTTTCAGTAAACTATCCTACTGCAAGGAGGTAGGCCCTAAGGCCAAAAAGGCTTTAGAGAAGTCCTCCAGGACGCTAGAGTGGCTGTGGAGGAACCAGCCAATCAGAAGCTAGGAGGGACTACAAAAGGAGCTGCAGGACTATAGGCAACTCAGTTGCAGGCCAGACCTGAAAAGAAGAAGGTCAAGTGACTGGTCTAACACAGCTCAGAAGAGGGAGCTGTTAGAACACTGTCTTCAAGAGGAGAAGCCCTGAAGGCACCACTCTCTTACTGAGTGAGGAAACGGACTGAGAGACTGGATTCAGAGAGACACTGTACAGAGGGTGCCAGGATGGGCCTCTTTTAGAGGTATACTGCAGAAAGGGTTGTGACAGCACATGAGGCTGTGTGTGACTAGGCTGGAGGGCTAAGTAGCCACAAGGCTTTTAAAAAACTGAGACAGTATAGGAACCCACACTCGGCCAAACAGGGGCACTTACACGAGGTGTGCTGACCCTGTTCCACATACATTAGTGACTGATCTAGAAAAAAACACATTTTTTACCTAATAGAGAAAACAAAACCACAAATACACTACTGAAATAGTAAGGATCAGTAATGGTATTTCTGTCCACTTCAGTTTTAAAAAAGAAGAAATGTAAGGCTAAGGTCTTCTGTCAAAAAATGCACAGTTTCTAATGACCCCTGCCTATATGGTGACAGGTAGAGTTCCGGAGAAGAAAACATGCTTAGTAGTAGCCACCTGGGGAAGATGAAGCATACTGAAAGAAATAGAATGATTCTTGTGATTGACATAAATGAGAGAGTGGAATTTTAAAGGAAGTCCCATTACATTTTTGTTATCAAGCACTGGGTGCTTTGTTGATAAATTATGACGGCATAGATGATATAGAGTGTTTGTCCACAGGCAAGCGTGGCTAGTGTTGAAAGGTTAATGGTCTACAAAGTGCCCTTCCGCCATCTGAGTATGTAGTGGAGAGCAGGGAAGGATCTTAAGGGTTTTTACCACTTTGCATATTCATAAACATCTAGCCTAACTGGAGTCCTTAAACTCCCCTGTACGCAAGGGCTACGCCAGTCAAGCACCATCAATGGCTATTAACCAAGATAATCAGTAACACATCCCAATACTTTGGGTGTCTCTAAACTTCTGACTGCTATAAGTGGGGTGTGGATGACAGGGAATGGATCACTTGTTAAATTGTACTATTCTTTTAATTCTGTCTGAATAATCTCATCTGGCCTCTAGTGGAATGAAGGATACTTGGCTAGATAAATCCTTGGTCTGACCTGAAATAGCCATTCTTACATTCTTACCATGTACAGAATGTCACAGTAATCTAATCTCAAGTGCTGAAGGCATGGCTCACAATAACTCTCTTCAGTTGTTTCATTAATTTTTGGTGATTTTTTTATTTTTATTTTTTAAACAAGCCGATAGAACTGAAATCTGAAAATGATCAAACTACATGGTGAGTTCTGTGTGTTATTAAAGGTGGACCCTGCTTCTGAATTACTGACATAGTTTTCTGTAATGTTAAGAAAAAAAAGCTGCATCACTTAGTTTAATGATTCCTGTCAAATGCTCAAAATTCTCACCTAGCTAATTAGGAGTCCTGTCTATTGACCTCAACAGGCTTTGTATCAAGCCCTTCTTTTCCTGCCATTGTTCTATGTAACATTAATACATGGCACAAATTCTTATGATTCCAATGTTTAACTGAAACATGAAATTCTAAATATAGTCCCTCCCTCTCTTTAGGCAAAATTATGCATGAACACAGATTAGAGCAAGAAAGATGCAAGCTTGTGTTTGGCGCGTCTAGTTTTAAAAGAGCTTATTCTGCTTCTAATCTCTTTCTCGGTGAATGATAGGGATCAAACCTCAGGTATTAGACAGCCAGCTATCTGTAATTCTTTGCTCTTCAATGCGTCATGCCACAATTACCTTCTAAATTTTAGAAACCTCTGATATAACTGCATGGCACAGAAGTTGGTACCTTAAGCATATTTAAATAATAACCTTAGGGGTAAAAGGATGTGAGAGAAATTCCAAATAAATGAGAGTTGAGGGTCTTCGTAGAAGCAGCAGCAGCAAAAATGTGTTTTCCATTTTAATTCTAAAAGATAAAATATGGCATTTATTTAAAATAAGTGACTGCAGTTTGTGGGCATACTTATTGCTAAAGGAGTATGTGAATTATAGTTATTCCTAAATATTTTGTCAAATTTTGAAAAAAGGTAACTCTCCATTTGTATGCCTTTATTAATAGCTTTTCATGAACATGCATGCAAATTAAGTTTTGTTTGTAAAAGTGGTCAAGGAAAAGCACATTTTGGATCCAAGCCAATTTTTTATGACTAATCACAAATACAGTAGTAGTGGTAGTACAAATTAGGAAATTAATAGTTTTATATGTTAACTGGGTAAACTATACATTTAACTGGTTAATCGCCTGCTTCAACAGCCTCCTGTCCGTGGTGCAATGGGCCTGATCAGGCACCAGTGTTCCCTCTAAAGTGCTAGGCAGCACAGCTTCACAGGTGATTAATCAGCCCCACACAGTCTAGGCAAGGTGCTGATGTTGATACTGACAGAGAGATTGAGATTGCAGATAGAAGAACATCTAGCAGATGAGCAAGCAGGATTCAGGAAAGACAGAAGTACCATACAGCAGATATTGGCACTAAGATGAATGAGATATTGGCACTGAATGAATATCTACAGCCTATATTATGTAGGAGGTCAGACTAGATCAGTGTTTCTCAACCTTTTTTTATAAAGTACCTGTGATGGGGCGGACAGAGCCCCATCTTCCACTGGAGGCCATTCAGCATCCTGGCCAGCAGCGGGGACAATGGAGAGGGCCTCCAAGCAGGGCAGAAGGGCAGCCGGCCCTGCAGCCAATCAGGTTTTCAGCAGCCTGGTATATAAGGAGCTGATGAATGAAGGTCAGTTAGTTCCTTCCTGGAGCTTAACCTGGTCAGAACTCTGGGCTGGCTGGGAGCATCAGCACTTGGGCTAACTCCGAGTGGGAGCTGGACCTTTTCAATGAACCAAGGCTAGATCCTGCAACAGGAGGCTAGCCTGTGGCAGCGTGGAAGAACCCCGGGCAAGGGGGGAACCCTGGACCTCGACAGCCAATTGGACTGTATCTTACCCCAAGTGGGCGAGGTCATTGTTGTGAGCCCCCTTGTAGCCACTAAGGGGCGCTCGCTGACAGGGCTGAACCTGTTACAGTACTCCTTTTAAATAAAAAAAAAGTACCCCCAGTACCTACAGTTTTCAGGCACCATTTTTTTTTTCTATCATTGCAACACATTTGTTTAAACCAGCGGTTCTCAAACTTTTTGGGCTCCGGAGCCCTTTACATGCATAAAAATTTATGTGGCGCTCCAGCGGTCCACTGATTGTATGTGTTTTACCTATCGATGTTTCCAGTTTGTCAACCTTGCTGAGCTCCTGGAGATGTCTCGCGGAGCCCCTGGGGCTCCTCGGAGCACAGTTTGAGAAACACTGGTTTTAAACAACTTAATCATAGCTGGGCGGGTGATGAAATGTTTGGGTGTAAAAAGTACAAAAATAATAAAACACAGTAAAAGTTAAAATAAAAATTCAGCTTTCTCCACATTTCAGTTGTGTTGATGTACCCCCCCAGACTTCTCTCAAGTACCCCTAAGGGTACTCATACCACTGGTTGGGAAACATTGGACTAGATCATATTGGTCCCGGTTGGTCTGTATGGAAGATCTCAGAATGTCCTGTTTCCTAGGAAGCTTACTCCTTGTTAGCATCAGTTTCAATGTGTTCTGATCTGACCCGATTTGAAGTTAGGCATATAAGCTTCCTCTTTCACAGCAGAACACAAATATTAAGGAAATTCACTGCAGTTTGCTAATGCAAAATGTATAAAAAGGGAATAGCTTAATAGGGCCATTTTGCACAGTCATTTTCTGTTCTTACATATATACAAATGTGTATGTGAATTCAACTCTTATGTATTCGTTTGTCACAAAAACAGAGAGAGATTGACACAGTTACAACTACACTGCATACAGAAAACAGACATTTGGGGGAATGAGGGAAAAAAAGATATTTTCTCTGAAGCAGATCATTTTGGTTTTACTGTGCTGGTGATGCCCATTTTAGAAGTTACCTTGGTGCCAGCATTGGACTAAAAAGGATAATTTGGCACACACTTTCTTCACCTCATTTCTTCTCTTCTCCGACTATGAATACTGATGGCTATTGAAGAAACAGAATCATTCTTGCTTTGCACAGCCGAGGGACAGATATCTTTAAATATTCTCTGGTCCAGTGCTAAGCATTGTTATGCAGACACTTGTGGGGATCTGAAACTTCATGTGTACCCCACAATTAATGTTTGTTGTATTTGGTTAATGTGGTGAATAAATAACATAAATGTAGAGATCAATAGTCCAATAATGTACTTGAAAGGTGAAAAATCCAAGTTTGTTCACAAACAATTTGCAGATTAAAACAGAATTTCATCAGATAAATAGTTCAAACTGAGTAGCTGAACCAACTCATAAATATAGCATAATTCCCTTTTATTTTAATTTACCAAACTCTATTCATTGAAACCAACATCGAAGAGACATACTATAGTTTATCTGCTACAATAAAAAATCATGAACAAGATGAATGTGAAATTTAACCTGTTTAACCCTTTAGCTTCTTTTCACAAAGTAATTTATTGTTTTCAGGATTATTGTGCCCAACATAGCACAGAGGAAATGAAAAACAGAATCTGATGAACAATTGCATTTGAATTTAAGAACACTGTTCCAGTCATTCAGGAATTGGTCATGTAAACTGTACCCAGATACACTTGCTTTGTTCTGAGAGAACTGAGTGAAAAGTATGATATGTCTGCCACATCACTAACTGCCCTAGAAACAGAATTCAACCAGATAACGTCTTGGGTGAATAATATGGATGAAGAGCTTAAGACAGTGAAGCAGCATGTCTCACAAATAGAAACTGATCTGAAAACCCAAGGTACAGAAGGGTGAACATTTATTTCAACTTATTCAATAGCATGCAGAAGAACAATAAGGGAGAGTAGACTATTTACAATGTAGGTTATGGAAAGTCAAGCTATATCTTATTCCTTGACTACTGAGGGAGAAAAGGGAGACAACCTTTTTGCTTTTTTTAAAATTGAATATCACAGTCTACAGCTAGAAACTGAGGGTGAACTGATCTGTCTCAACAGAGCATGTAGATTTCTGTAGGGAAACAGCAGTGAGGGAACTATCTCCAGAATCTTTGATCTGTTCAATAAGGTTAGGATTTTCAGAGGAGCATAAGATCCCAAGAGAGAAAATGACATGGTCCTTGTCCCACAGATTTAAACTCCAGCAAGCAAACTAAAAAAGAAGCTCTGGCTTCATGATGTGATAGAGTGGGATAAATCTGTACTGAATTCAGGACTCCTGTTCATGTTATGTGAACTTTGAATGACTTTCAATGGCCAGTTTTTATTCTATATAAGGTCTCTCGGGTTGTGCATGCATGACTGGAGTAGAGGAGGTAGAGAATTTCAGTGGATGACATTAAAGAGACTACTTGAAAGCAGGGAGCCCCCTATCATTGCAGGTAAGGAGGACTTCCAAGAAAGTTGAAGCAGGAGTCATTCTAGCTTGAAATGCTGACAAACCTCCGACTCAGAAGAAGGGATGAGACTAGGCCAGGGGAGAGTGTTTATCTGTTATTTTTAAAGATCTGCAACTCTCAAATGTTCTCAAGTAAAGTGGCTGTGATTAGAAAGTGGCTTGGTTCACCCACTATTCCTTGATAGCCTACCATATTATTCCTGATGGGTTATACACCTGAAATGCCCATAGTTCTCGTGGTGCTGTGGGGGAGTAAGTGACTGGGGTCTCGTGAGGCCTGATGCTGACTTTGGGCATCTGATCAGTGGCACTACATATGTTAAGAAAGGATGTCAGACAAGAAGTCTGGGAGTACTACAATCACAGAGATAAAAATCCAGAGCCAGCTGGCTTGGAAGAACATTGGACCCTCCAGTTGGTCCAGTCAACAGATTGTTGATGTCCCAGTGGTGTATGGAGCTATGTCATAATACATTATCAGGGCTTTGGTGAGAACAAATAGCATATTTATGTTCTTTGGAGCACTGCAGGATTGCAGCTGAGATTTTGTAAGATTAAACTGGTAAAACTTTTGAGATTTGGACACAAATACTGTACATATGGTATAACAACCCTGCCACAATTCTTTCCACCTTCATATCTTGTCACCTCATTTAAATGTACTGTTTGTTGTCATCTGGTAAATCTAAGGAACATATTGTGAAATTGTTTGAGAGCACAATATCCTGGATATCATTTATTGTAGTGTCACTCATATGTTTTGTTCATAGATCTGAAGCTGAATGCAGGCTAAGCTGAACACATGCAACTTAATTACAATCTGTGCACCACTCTGTCAAAATGGCTGAGTTACTTCCACCTAGCTACCCATATCCCCAGTTATGTTGGTGTCCTGTCAATAAAAGCCTCGCCTAGGAAATGTGGTCCCATTGACTCCAGTTCTACCAATAAAGATAACTATTTCCTGTTTTACAAAATTTTTAATATAAATCCTAAAACGCAGTATTAATAATTGACACCTAGGCCCCCAGCCTATGTCACTTTCCTGGAGGTTGTTAGCAAATAGCTGAGTTAGCGTTTCATCTTTACCATAGACTCAGCTGGTTACATAGTCTTTGAGATAGTTTGATCTTGTCAACAGGTGACCATCTAAGGAGTGACTATCTCTGTTTTCCTATCACCTGATTCTTAGTCTAGCAAATTATCTTTCTGTGGAGTCTCCTCTCTCCATGCAGAGTCAGTCTCTGGATGATTCTGTTTCCCCATGGCATGAGTATTTCTGTAGGATCTCTCTCTGTGTTGTGTCTGTTAGCTCATAAGTGCTTCCTGTTCTCCAGATCACTTGTTCCTCTTGCATAGTCATCTCTTATTATCTGGATACCACTGCACCTCTTCTGACTCTTTTTAGTTCACTCCTTGTGTGTCTATAGGCCAGTAGGTTCTCGGCTGACCTGTCATATTGTAGTGTCTGCTTTTTCTGCTAGTTGGCAGTATCCTCCTGGTATGCATCTCCATTCTTTGGGCAGCAACAGGTCTCATCCCACTAATAGCAGGATTTTCATCCTTTGTCCCATCAGTGTCTGCACCATACTTTTTTGGCACCCTTGAAAATGCCATCTTCCTTTGTTCCAAAAATGCTCACAAGAGTTCTGAACCACAAGAAACATTCTAGCTGTTGCTTATTCCATCAGGCAAGTCATCTACATCCCCAAAAAATTGAATATTAGACCACTGTAAATCAATTATTGCTTTCCCTTGAAGGAAAATAAATGTGTTCCCCATAGGCGTGTGCAGCACATTTCATTAGGGTGTGCACCCAGGGAATTTTTTTTTATTTTTTTTTAAAGGCGAACATTTATTGAATACTCAATCATAAAGGACGTTATTTTTATTCATCAAACAAACTAAAGAAACTAAAACTTAACTAAACTTAATTTTTTTTAAATTAACAACTAAACTTTACTTTAAAAATACAAACTTAAAAACTGAGACTTTTTTGAGACATTAGGGTGTGCCTAGGCACACCCGGCACACCCCATACGCATGCCTATGGTGCTCCCACCTTTTCCCATTGTTGGGTGGTTAGCTCATGTAGTACCTGTGTCTCTTTTTCCTTGTGGTTACCATACAACTGACAGGTGCTACACCCTTGTGTCAAGAGCAGAGCTGTATATGCGTTCCCCACCAGTAAACATGCTCTTAAGCCTCCTATGGCACTTGTCGACGCCCAGGTGTGACACACGGATTTTTGTTTGTTTGTTCGTTTGTTTTGTTTGACCACCTTATTTAATTTTTGCATGACCACCTTATTTAATGATGCAGGGACAATACCTCTTTGTCCTGGAAATATCATTCCATCCTACAGGATCAGCTCATCTTTAATTTGAAAATATGATTCTGCTCTTACTGATATCTGGCTTTTTGTTTCCTGGCTAGTATATGCTGCTAGTATCACTTTCTTGATTATCTGCCAAGGATGTGCTTTTCTGTAGCCTCTGATTTCCAACAGCTTCACTTTTGAAACTGGGAGATAGTGCAGCATGTAAGTGGATTCACTGTCCTGATTATCCTTTCCCCAAATTTTCTGATGTGCATAAACATGACTTTCTCAGGATGTCAGCAAACCTCAGTAATTATCCTACACAATACCTGATCTCGACCTAGTAGCACTAGACACATATCAATATGCACAGCCATTTCACTGGATCACTAAGGCATTTTGACATAATTGTATCTAGGTGTTTGTGTTCTGATTGCACTATTGCTGTGTTGCCATAGGGTATTGATGGAGTTGTCCCACTCCAAATACCAGAGTCAAAATCACTTTTTCTGTTCAGGCGTAGCCCTATTCAGTCTGACAGGTCTCCATTGGGTAAGTAACCAGCTGCTCCTGCAAAAAGAAACAATCCCAATCCTTTCTCCAGTGCATTTCACTGGAGTGTAAGTGAATGTCCTGGTTGATAGTACTTCAGGACAGGGTCATCCATTATCCTTTGCATCAGTGGGTCAAATGCTAACTGTTGTTGTTATCTTTCCTATTAAGTGCCGTAGCCACTGGAGCTGGCATGTCTCTGACTGCCCTGATCTTGTTGGCATCTGCTTTCAGTCATTTTGTTGTGAGCGTATGTCCAATGTCACCTTATCCTCTTTGTCACATTTTTTTCTGGAACAAGCTTTATGTTCTTGTTTCTGCATCACTGGAGACAGGCTTGTATTTGTATGTCATGGTCTCATTCAGCTTCTTGTGTATCATTGTTCACTTCCACACAATGAGGATAGCATCTGCAGTTATTTTCACCCCAGAAAGTCCTTTCAGCACCTTGAAGCCTTTTCTGGAACATCTCACATGTTGGGCTTGCATCCATCATCATGGGCAACATCTGCAGTGACCAACTATTGTGGCAAAGTAGTTAGCAAGCTGGGATATTTATCCAGGCTTATATGCCAAAACCCATTGCTCACATCAGAGACAGTAGTAGATTCTGGCTTTGGAGAATTCAGGCAGAATGTAAACAGCAGATGGTGGCATCTTTTTAATGTCTAATTCAGTGGCTCTGGGTCTATACAAATGTATAATTTGCCTTATGGCTTCTTTTACCAGGGGTGGCCAACCTGTGGCTCCAGAGCCACACGTGGCTCTTCAGAAATTAATATGGGGCTCCTTACATAGGCACCAAATCTAGGGCTGGAGCTACAGGTACCAACTTTCCACTGAGCTGGAGGGTGCTCACTATTCAACCTCTAGCTCTGCCTAGGCACTGTCCCCCTCCACCCTTTCCCCCTAGGATCCTGCCACTTCCTACCCTCTCCACTGAGCCTGTCACAGCCATGCTTCCCCCCTCCAGTATCTCCCACTGAGAAAGAGCTGATCCCAGTGGACAGGAGGAAAAGGAGAAGGAGGCACTGAACGATGGGGCTCCCAGTGGGCAGGATGTGCTGAGAGTTGTGGGGAGATGATCAGGCCGGTGACATAGAACTGTTGCTCTTTGGCAATGTGCATTGGTCAATTCTGTCTCCTTCTCAGGTTTAGGTTGGCCACCCCTGTTCTTTACCATCACCATGCTGCCTGTCTGGACTGTATTGGTGTACAGGTACTATGATACCCCAGCCCTCAGACATAGTGCCACTGCAACTTTCATTTATGATAAGCCTGAAGGTTCCATTGTGGGGTCTACTTCCAGTCACAGCTTGCTCCCAATAGGGGCCTGTGGTCTTACCATCCACACAGTTGGTGCCATCTGCTATTTTTCAGGTTAGTTACTATGAAGTTACATTTTTCTACAGGCTGCATTATGCTTTTATTGGACAATGTTAGATTGTGCCTGCTTTTTGTAATGGGTGTGGTCATTTCCCATTCACCCCAAGGAATCACATTGCAAGAGGCCTCGTTGTCAAGCTGCAATCACCCAGAGTGCTTCCCTATTAAAATTGTTGCATGCCTGGAGGTTGGTGTTGTCCCTGGCTGTTTTCATCTCTTGACACCCTGAACCTGATCTATTCTCAGCCTAAGTGAAAGTCAGAAAGTCATCCCTGCCATCTGATGTGCCATTCCCCACATGAACAAGTCTAACTGAATCTTCCTATGACCCTCTTCTGCTCTGGCACACCCTGGTAACATGGTTCAACTTGCCACATTCTTTATAATGCTGCCCCAGTGAAAGGCACTTCTTCTCCCACTCATGCTGTCATCCACACTCAGGGTCTGTGATTATGGTCTGGAACCCTAATCACCTGTTCTCTTTTCTGTTGTCTTATACTGTACGTATTACTGGAGTCTCCTAGATCTTTTATCCTTTGTCTTGAAGCTTCCTCTGCAAACCCATGTCTAAACATCTGGTTACTGTCAGATCATCTTCCCGGAGGAGCCACTCCCACAGGTGGTGATCCCAAGTGTCACAGACTACCCAGTCCTGGCTCAGGGATATAAGGACTCATGGTAGCACTCACGAGGTGCCCCCAGCAAAAAAATAATTACTAAATGGGGTGCCCCCTCATGTCCTCACCCTATTTCTCTGGGTGGCCCTCTTTGTATCCCCTCGCCCATAGGCACCAGTTGCCTATGCTCAGTGAGTCTGTCAAAAATTGTTTATAGCAGCCAGTGTGTCAAAAGCAGTAATGTAGGGATCTATCCTCACCCATTCAGATTGGTCTCTAATGAAAAACATGTTGCCCCACAGATTTGTTCTGCTTTGGGGATGGTAGCACTGCTTCCAGCAGTGGTGAGCTTCAAAGCAGTGCAAACCTCCCAATATTTGCCCCCAATAAGGTAAAATAACAGTATTGCTTCCCAATCATTGTCCACCTGAATGGCCTGCACTAAACTATACAGCCTAAACTCCTCCTTCTGCCGGGTCCATGACTGGGCTAGGTTTGTGTCTGCAAAATCTAGGCTCTAGAGAGCTTTACACAGAGTTCCATGACTCTCACTGCCAGCTGCTGCACATCAGAGAACCCACAGCTCTGATGCTGCCAGCAAGTTTCATTAGCAAAGAGTGTAGCTTGAAAGCAGGTTAAGTTCAAGTGGAACTTCTTCAAACCCTTTGCACAGCTCTCTCTGTGTGTGTCTGAGTTAACTTCTAGCCTCACTCCTTGTATTCCCTGTTCCACTGATATCCCTCCAGGAAACATGAGCCCTCTGATTCCAGTGCCACTGAATGTAATACATAACTAGCAATATTATGTTGCCCTAAATTTTCATATCCAGACTATGCTGTGTTGAATACTTTATGGATTTACTTTGCCTGGTATTAGGGCACTGAGCTAGAAGTTTGTTTTGTTGCTATTTTTGTTAATTGTCATATTTTTTTCTAATTCATTATGACTGTTTATTAAGTGAGCTGACTGAATTTGATCCATAATCCTCCATGGACATTAACTGTCATATATTTCCTTGAGTCCATATTCAAAATATTTTCAAAAGTGCTTGTGGTAGATATTTTACACATATACTCCCATATTTAAAGCTGTTGGGAGGTCTTTAGTCTTGATCAGAGTGAGAAATGTATGAATATCTAAGAATGGGTTATTTGTGATTTTTCTAGTCCTACCATTTTTCTTTCTCCTTATTGGTCCTGTTACTGCTAACCATTTGATTGTTTGCTTTTTAATTATCTCTGATTGTTCCAAATATTTCATCAGTGCATTTTTCACACGATCATGTGCATCGGTATATGCTTTATAAGTCCTTGGAACAGTATGTCAAGGCCATAATTTAACTCTAAATTAATTTATAATACCAGTGCTTTCTCTGTAAGACTCCTACTATTGCCAAAAAATTTTGTGCAAATTAGAGTTAATTTTATGTTATTTACAATCTGTTCATATCTCTTGGGATTAATGCTAGAAGCTCCCATTTTGCAGCAATCAAAAGAGACAAGTCAGTTTAAAAGTCCCCAGACTAGATCTGAGTCACAGTGTGACCAAATTTTGAATCTCCTGGGTATATATTTGAACTGTACTGCAACTCAGGACACCTCTTCCATTAGAGATATGCTTAGACTAGTATTACAAGTGTGGCTGTATCTGTTTCTGTCCTAATGAGTTTTCTATTTTTAGCAGCTACAGTTTTAATTTTATCAAAATATATGCTATACATTGACAGTTCTTTATCACCTTGACTTTTGTCCTTTACCATTTTAATGACTGGCTTTCTCTTCTTTAGTTAATGCTAGTGCATCTTCATCTGTTAGTTTTAGCTGGGCTTTTCATTTGTTCCTTCTCTGCAAAGTTTCCTTTATATTTTCTTCTCTTCTTCTTTGTTTTTAGGTAGATAAATATTAATATGTCTTCTTTTTCAATGTTACAATTATTATAATGGTCATAAATGTGACCACTCCTCTTATTGAAAGTAACTTCTCAATTAAAAGTATCCAGGCTATACAACTTTGAAAACATATAAACTTGACTTTTATCTCGCTTATATGCTTTTCAACAACTTAGTTATTCCTTGTAATATTAAATGCTTTCTTGTATGAAATTTGACTTCAGCTAAGTGTCTGCACTGGGTGTGAATGTTAAGCAAACTGCACACCTATGATCATGAAGGACTTCTTCCAAATATACATTAAAATCAGAGGGCTCTGCTGATTTTTTAAAAAAAAATGCTACTATGAAAAGATAACATCCTTCACTTTTATGAAGTGAATTTTAAAATCTCTCAGGAATCAGACTGCCTTAGATTGAAATTCCATATAGGTCTCTTCAGGAGGCTTCATAGGGACAGATTGATTCTGCTACATAACAAATGAATGTATTATTATTTCAGTTGATGAAACACTTATTCTATTTATCCAATACATTTCTGGGAGAATTCTGCACTGTCAGCCAGGACCCTGCATGTGACCAACAACCAGCTGGGACCCCAGAACAGAGTGGAGCTCTGGGGGCTGGCAACCTAGTGGGACATGGGAAGGTGGGCGGGGCGAGTGAGGGAGCTGGCGGTGGTGGGGCTAAGCAGGGGGGCTGTCAGCAGGTCTGAGTGAGGCCAAGCTGGGGGGCCAGTAGTAGAGCCCCAGCCTGCAGGGGCACGGGGCCAGTGGACAGGACCCTGGACAGCACAGGCCTAGAGCTGGGATGCCCAACACATGGGGGTTTTCCAGCACCCGCCACACCCTTCCATATCTATATCTATATCTATATCTATATCTATATCTATATCTATATCTATATCTATATCTATATCTATCTATAAGTTTTTCCTGCCGGATCACAGAATGACATCATCATGCTCTCATGTTCTGTGGCCTCAAAAGTGGCCAGAGTGAGGGGGGTTGGCGAGCATAGCAAGCACAGGATACAGCCCGCTAGTATTTACCAAACATATAAACCAGTTAGTGTTAAACATTAGCTGCTCTGGTTTGACTATAGTAGAGGAGATGAGGGCTGAAGGAGTCCCTTTTCCACACCATACCTTGCAAGAGAGAGGTCCAGTTTCATTGCAAAGTGTGAGGGAACTCAAGACAGGAGGCTGGACAGCACATGTAACAGTAAATTCACAGGTAAATGCATTCAGCAACATTATAGAATCATAGAATCATAGAATACTAGGACTGGAAGGGACCTCGAGAGGTCATCGAGTCCAGTCCCCTGCCCCCATGGCAGGACCAAATACTGTCTAGACCATCCCTGATAGACATTTATCTAACCTACTCTTAAATATCTGCAGAGATGGGGATTTCACAACCTCCCTGGGCAATTTATTCCAGTGTTTGACTACCCTGACAGTTAGGAACTTTTTCCTAATGTCCAACCTAAACCTCCCTTTCGGCAGTTTAAGCCCATTGCTTCTTGTTCTATCCTCAGAGGCCAAGATGAACAAGTTTTCTCCCTCCTCCTTATGACACCCTTTTAGATACCTGAAAACAGCTATCGTGTCCCCTCTCAGTCTTCTCTTTTCTAAACTAAACAAACCCAATTCTCTCAGCCTTCCTTCATAGGTCATGTTCTCTAGACCTTTAATCATTCTTGTTGCTCTTCTCTGGACCCTCTCCAATTTCTCCACATCTTTCTTGAAATGAGGTGCCCAGAACTGGACACAATACTCCAACTGAGGCCTAACCAGCGCAGAGTAGAGCGGAAGAATGACTTCTCGTGTCTTGCTCACAACACACCTGTTAATGCATCCCAGAATCATGTTTGCTTTTTTTGCAACATCATCACACTGCTGACACATATTCAGCTTGTGGTCCACTATAACCCCTAGATCCCTTTCTGCCGTACTCCTTCCTAGACAGTCGCTTCCCATTCTGTATATGTGAAACTGATTGTTCCTTCCTAAGTGGAGCACTTTACATTTGTCTTTATTAAACTTCATCCTGTTTACCTCAGACCATTTCTCCAATTTGTCCAGATCATTTTGAATTATGACCCTATTCTCCTGCATCTGGCTTCCAGAGACATGACATATCATCAGGATCCTATTGCTACTTCTCCCCATTGTTAGGGAAGCTCAAAGGCAGCCTTGATAATCCTTTAAAGCCATGGTGTCCAACCAGTTCTGAAGCAAACTAGCCACACTCGAACAGCCAAATAGCCACGTGGGGCTAGCATATTGGACTCCATGACCTTAAAGCAGGGGTAGGCAAAAAGGCCTCCGCGGGCCGGATCCAGCCTGCTGATCTGGCCCATGGAGGCCCTGCTTCTCCCCAACCCCCAGGCAAATTAAGGCCTGGGGGCAGGGGAGCGTGCGAAACCTCCTCCCACCCTGCCAGGAGCACGTGGCACTTTGAAGCACTGCGCACTGCTCGCAGGACTGGGGGGAGAGCGGAGGAGGCTTTGTGCGCTCCCCGGCCCCCAGGCCAATCAGGTTCTGGGAGCAGGGTAGCTGCATGAAGTTTCCTGATTGGCTTGGGGTTGGGGGAGCATGACAAGCCTTTTCCAGGGCATGGGTGCCTAGTGGGAAGGGCGGGCAAAGGGGCTCCCCTACCCCCAGACCAATCATGGTCTGGGGATGGGGTAGCCCTGCCCCTTCCCGTTTAAGCCCCACCCCCTCCAGGCCCCACCCCCGGGCAAAAATTATTGCCCAGCCCTGCCTTAAAGTCTATCAATATACCAGATTCCTTTCTGAATCTACAATGAATTACTTCAGGCGTTGTACTAACCTTGGACTCCCTTAGCAACAAACATCAGGTGCATAATACAGATGCTGTAAAATGGGAGCCTTCCACACCAAATGAGATGTTTTGCATAAACAGTATTTAATTGTATTATTTATTCTTGCACCATCTGTAAATGTTTTAGTGTAGCCTATTCCTCAAACTTTCCATTCTATATGCACTGCCCTTTCCAATTTGTTTGAGCGCCATGCTGCATTAGATATATACAGAACTCTTCTCCCATTAATAACCTTCTTTCATCCAACTCAGCTGGTACAAAGAGGCACTCATAGACTTTTTTGTGCTAACCATCAGGGAGTATGCTACAGGAGTGACACAGCTGTAGCTTCCATAAGCACAAAAACAGAGTGGTGGTTGGAGTTGCAGTATTTCAATTTCATTAATATATTTATAATAGGATTGTAAACACACACTAATTAAAAAGTAAATCAACAGATTTTAAATCCCTTCTGTTATTCTTCAGTGACAATATACTAATTTTTAAAATCCCCACATTAAGATCAGAGGATCCAGTTTAAGCAACTTTACAAGCATGCCTGTTTGTCATTTGATGGGATGGATTTCAGTAAGCTATTGCTTTCTGTGGAATATATTACTAAATGATGTGGTTTGGTTGTTTCACTTAAATATCTTTCCCAGACCATCTATCCCAGCTATTAAAAAAATCTTCAACGTTGATATTTTTTATTGCCATTCTCAGAAGACGTGTTCCTAGGGATTCACAAATATGAAGGAAGGATTTATGTAAATCTATAACTTAGTGTTTACACTTGCAGACTGATATCTCTTCGCAAATTTGAAAAATGAATGTGAACTTTTCAGTGAATATAGAACAGGAAGGTCACAAACAATCATACGATAAATCATATATCTAAGTAAATACGTTCCCAAGGAGCAGGCTTTGCACTTTATTTCCCCATATTTGGGATAGCTAATTATTTGCAGTTTTATCATCTGAAATTTCTTTAATCCCCACAAGTCTGGTATTCAAGACTCTCTGGTGTGTGTGGCTGAGTGGGGTAGGGGAAGCATTCTACAATGTGTATCAGCAAATTATCTCCTTGAAGTAAACATTAAAGGATTTTTATTGGCTACTTGTAATAATTATTTTATGTAGGTTGAGACCTTTCTACTAATACAAAAGTTGGCAGCTTTATGACAAGCAACATACATTTAGTGTGACCACACATTTCAACTGAACTGGGGCATGCTATTCCAGAAATTATGGTGTGGGTGGAAATGGAAATGTAATTTTTATTTAAAATTGCTTTAATGTGGTTAATTTTGCAGCTCTTTGTTCTATTCAGGCAGAACATATACAGAATTATACCTTGCTATACATACATTTGCCTCATTTTCTGCAGACAGTTCAAAATGTGTCTGTCCAGAACTGTCCTTTATTTCTGCTGTTGACCTGTTTGTCTGTTCCTGTTTTCTGACAGCCCCATCATAGGCAGATTTTCCTCCCAGGCACTGAAAAGAAGTGCTACTTTTGATAGTGTCAACTCTATGCAGGCTGAAACAAAATCCAACAGCTAATGAACATTAATGACCAAGCAGACATCCCGTTAGCTGGTATGAAGCATCAAGCAAATCTGCTTTTTGAGTAAAGAAAAGCAACAAAAAAGCAGATGGTATGAGGAAGGAAAAAAACAGGTGGACGTAAAAATATCTTCAAAAGGAGTACAGTCATAATTAGTTGGAATTTGTTTTCAGGTTTATCTGCACAAGGGCCTGATTTGCAATAAACAAAAAAACTTCAACCCATGCATGGCCTAATCCTGAGAAGTCCTGAGCACTTGCAACTCCCTGGGGTGGAGAGCTGAGTGTGGCAGAACCCATCTGACAGCCATGTAATTACAAGATTATAGAGCAGAAACACCGTTCCAATCTTAAACCATCAGACTGTAACCTGCAGCTGGTGATTTCCAAACAGAGCAAAACTAGATCCTGGAAGATGGCCCTCAAGAATGGCTCACAGGGAAATGGGAAACGCATTCTTCCTAGAATCAGTTCTGTTAATAGCACTTTCTAAATTCCTATAGCTTTGTTGCTGTTTGCAGACTTCTGTTGGTATGAAAAGAGGGGAGGGGATGGCAGATTTTATGATGCAGATTTTTATGGCTTGACTGGGTTTGTTTCAGAACCAAATGGGGTTGGGTCTAAGTGGTATTAAGGGATAACAGGCATCCTTTGATCCCTGATGTAATATGCACAGAAAGCTACCCTGTCGAGCAGCCGACAGCCCCTGACAATTCAACCATCCAGGTATCAGCTGGATGCAGAGTTGCACCATCACATACATTCTCTTGGGCTACCCTGGCACCTACTGAGAAGAACGGGGCAGGCACAGAAGCTACATAAGAATGACCATTCTGGGTCAGACCAAAGATCCATCTAGCCCAGTATCCTGTCTGCTGACAGTGGCCAATACCTGATGCCCCAGAGGGAGGGATCACAACAGGTATTCCTCATGTGATCCCTCCCCTATCACTCACCTCCAGAGAAACAGAGGCTAGGAATACCATTCCTACCAATCCTGGCTAATAGTCATTGATGGACCTAACCTCCATGAATTTATCTAGCTCTTTTTTGAACCCTGTTAAAGTTCTAGCCTTTCATTGCATCCTCTGGCAAGGAGTTCCGCAGGTTGACTAAGTGAAGAAAAACGTCCTTTTGTTTGTTTTAAACCTGCTGCCTATTAATTTCATTTGGTGACCCCTAGTTCTTTTATTGTATACGTAAATAGCTTTTCCTTATTCACTTTTTCCATACCAGTCATGATTTTATAGATCTCTATCATGTCCCCCCTTAGTCTCCTCTTTTCTAAGATGAAAAGTCCAAGTCTTTTTAATCTGTCTTCAGATGGGACCTGTTCCAAACCCCTAATCATTTTTGTTGCCCTTTTCTGAATCTTTTCCAATGCCAATATATCTTTTTTGAAATGAGGCGACCACATCTGTACGCTGTATTCAAAATGTAGGCATACCATGGTTTTATAGAGGCAATAGAAAATTCTCAGTCTTATTCTCTATCCTTTTTTAAATGACTCCTAACATTCTATTTGCTTTTTTGACTTCCGCTGCACACTGAGTAGATGTTTTCAGAGAACTATCCACAATGACTCCAAGATCTTTCTCTTGTGTAGTTGTAGCTAAATAAGTCCCCATCATAATGTATATATAGTTGGGATTATTTTTCCCATATGCATTACTTTACATTTATCAACATTAAATTTCACTTGCCATTTTGTTGCCCAATTACTTACCTTGGTGAGATCTTTTTGAAGCTCATCACAGTCTGCTTTGGTCTAAACTATCTTGAGCAGTTTGGTATCATCTACAAATTTTGCCACCTCACTGTTTATCCCTTTCTCTAGATCATTTATAAATAGGTTTAATAGGATTGGTCCTAGGACAGACCCTTGGGAGACCCCACTAGTGACCTCTCTCCATTCAGAAAACTTACCATTTATTCCTACCCTTTGTTTCTTTTCTTTTAACCAGACCTTCCCTCTTATCCCATGACAACTTACTTTACTTAAAAGCCTTTGATGAGGGACCTTGTCAAAGGCTTTCTGGAAATCTAAGTATATTATATCCACTGGATCCCCCTTATCCACGTTTGTTGACCCCGCAAAGAATTCCAGCAGATTAGTAAGGCATGATTTCCCTTTACAGAAACCATGTTGACTTGTCCCCTACAAATTATATTTATCCATGTATCTGACAATTTTATTCTTTACTATAGTTTCAATTAATTTGCCTGGTACTGACATTAGACTTACCAGTCTGTAATTGCCAGGATCACCTCTAGAGCTCTTTTTAAATATTGGTGTCACATTAGCTATCTTCCAATCAATAGGTACAGAAGCCAATTTAAAGGATAAGTTATAAACCACAGTTAATAGTCTCGCCATTTCCCATTTGAGTTCTTTCAGAACTCTTGGGTGAATGCCATCTGGTCCTGGTAACTTGTTACTATTAAGTTTATCAATTTGTTCCAAAATCTCCTCTAATGATACCTCAGTCTGGGACAATTCCTCAGATGTGTCACCTAAAAAGAATGTCTCAGGTTTGGGAATCTCCCCAATATCCTTAGCCGTGAAGACTGAAGCAAAGAATTAATTTAGCTTTTCCTCTTTGACTTTATCATCTTTGAGTGCTCCTTTAGCATCTCGATTGTCCAAGGGGGCCCCCCTGGTTGTTTAACCAGCTTTCTGCTTCTGAGGTATTTAAAAAACATTTTACAATTACTTTTTGGCTAGCTGTTGTTCAAACTCCTTTTTGTCTTTTCTTATTATATTTTTACACTTAATTTGACAAAGTTTATGGTCATTTCTATTTTCCTCACCAGGCTACTATAGCATATGTAAGACTGTAGTGTTCCTCCATACTGCAGCACTCCTTACACGCACAAAGCAGATTTAAGAGCTCAAGAATAGGGCCCAGGATCTTGGGGAGGGGTGTGGGGTTTTGGGGAGGGGATGTTTGTGTTGTGTTGTGTTGTGTTATTTTAGTTTTTCTCTGAAAGCTTATGCCAAAGCTAAAATAATAATCCTCTATTATGCTATCATAAAGGGCACCCTGAAGATGGGGGTGGTGGGGCAGGTTCTGTTATGGCCTAGGGGCTAGGGTACTCATCTAGGAAGAGCAGGGTGGTGGGTTCAAGTCCCCCACCCTTATCCTGGGAGCAGAGGGATAGGCAATAGACAGGCTGTCCCAGATAGCTGACTGTAGGATGTCACAAATGAAGGTGCAAAGGCTTTAGATGCTTCAGGTAAACACAGCAACAGGAGCAGATTAAGGTTAATAAAAATGGTGGTTTTGAATTCTTCCTAAAGTGTTATAAAAATACCAAACACCTACCATGTAGACTGAATGGTTTCTTTATTGCTTGCCAAAGGAGTCTTGGAGTCTTACTGCTTCCAGTCAGCTGTCATCTGGGGCTATTCTTCTCAATCTTTGCAAAAATGTAAGGTGCAGGATCATGTCATTTTAACAGAGAAAAATCGGGAGTGCAGGTTTCATAACTCTCAAGTTTTACTGGACAAATCAAGTTTGCCCTCCCTTCACATTATCCTCCATCCCCACTCTGTCTTTAGGTGTCTTCAGTGGATAGCCAACTGGCCCACTGACCTCTACATCACAATTATACTACTATCTCCTCAAATGGAGGGCACATGGGCTTCCTGCTTCCCCTTTCTGCATCAGGGAGCAACACTATGAAAGGCTACCTCTTCTCTGGCATTTTGCTCTACTCTCAAGCCAAGACATCCCAGAGTGCTCCACATTAAAGGGAAATCCATCTCAGTTCAAGAATTTAACTTGATTTCAGATTTTGTCCTACAAATTTTGTAGAGTCCAAATTGCTAGCATATAGTCTTTCATCAGTGTTTTATGGATACACTCACTTTCTCATCCTATCCCAACTTCTTATTTCCCTTTCATTGACTCTTCAGAGGTATCACTAGAGAGGGGAAGAAATATTTACTGGTGGGAGACTATCTGCCTCTGCCTGGGAAAGAGTGAAGTCACTACCAGGTAAACACAATTTAAAGGGGAAAGATCATCGGGGCCAGCTGGCATCCTGCCATCTCTCTCCCCAATTCTGAGTCTAGGAGCAGCCTGGATTCAACTTGAGTTTTCCAAGTTGAATTGAACTGGCTGAAATAACCCATGATGAGCCATTCTGTTCACCCAGGATCATAAGAGGACAGCACGGGCAAGACATTCACCCTCCCAGCCCTTTCCCAGTGCTGGCATGGTCCCAGAATTCCCACTGTGCTGAAGCAGAAGCAGCTGACATAAATGCTTGACATGGTAAGTTGCCTACAAGGGGTGTCCCCAGCTGCCTTGTTAGGGCAGAATTCTAACTGCTTTTGTACTGGAGCCAAGGATGCTTTTAGTTATACATTTCCATTTCTGATTTCCAAAGTAATACGGAAAAAATTCCCCTAAAAGGGCTTTTTTTTCCCTGGTAAGATGAGCAGTAAACTCAAGAAGTATGTTGCAATCTTTCTCCCGTGTGACTAGCAGGCCAAAAATCATTTTGTGTACCTCAAACCTAGCAAATGTATTACTCTTTTTACATGAATTTCTTTGTTTATGTGGGATGAGTGAAGGGGTCTATGGGACACAGTAAGAAATGAGATCTGTGGTGTTGCCGGAGGTGAGCGAGGGTGTGGAGCTTATAAGGTAAATTTGAAAAGTTCATATTTGATTCAATGAAGTCTCTGAAAACTCTTGAGGAAGTTAACTTTAGCCAAATAATGCAAGTAAGTCTCTCTGGCTAAATTATGCCAATGCGATTTTTTCAGATTTCAGATTTTTTTAGTAATAGACACCATATGATATACAAGCTACTTTTTAGTAATAGACACCATATGACATACATAGATATCTAATGAGCTCAGCATGCTTAACGCATACGTGTAAATATTTATTCTCATTTTACACTAGATGAAAAGAGGTACAATGAGATTAAGCATCTGACCCTGCAAGGTGCTAAGTGCCCTCAACTCCTGCTGCTGTCAATGAGAATTTGAGCAAATTTGGTGTTCAGGTTCCATCCATATGTGTTTTGCACAACAGTACAGCAGAGAGAGAATAAAATCGAAGAGTCTTGATATCCAGTTCTCTACAGTAAGCTCTGGACAACACTCCATCTCTGGTTTGTATCTTATGTTAGAAAGGTTTATACAATACTAGGCTCAGGTATTTGGACTTATTCCAATTTATTATCTGACTCTCATTTTTTAATAGAGACTTTCTCTGACTTACTTTGGGCGTAAAGTTTCTTACAAAGTTTCCATCCCGTAAGTCTTTTCATCTTGTTCCTGTGAGAATACATTGTTATTTTGAGCTGTGATTCATATTTTCAATTTGTGAATGCCAGGGATGAAAACAAGTGTGAAATGTCCTGTTCTGTTCAGAGAATATTCCTCTACCTGGGTTGCTTGAATAGCAATTTGTAAATATCTGTTGTTCACATGTCTTGAAATATAAAATGAGGCAATTTTTTGTAATTGGTTTGCCTGATGCTTTCTTTTGCAAAGCTGTTAGAAACAAAATGTTATGTTCATGTGGAAAATTTGTCCTACTGCAAGTTAGTTACTATCCTGATACTGTATGAGTTGAAGAAAATGTGAATTATTTTATTCTTTAAAATGCAGTATTCATATGAAAACTAAAATTATGACTATATTAGGAACAAGGAATCATAATTTGTAATGTATGTTTTGTGTTCTATTCTAGTCTTCTCTTTATCTTACCAAGCTCATCAAAAACCATTGCCCACAGTGACACCTACTGGTACTTTAACAAAGCCACTCTTGCAGACTTTACCATAATATATAATTTGTGAACTGACACAATAAGTTACTGTCCCCATGATTTTCCTTTCTTCGTGGAGACAAAAGAAGCCATCCAAGAAACAGCTGTCAACTGCCACACCAAAACTCAGACAGATGTTATATAGTCCATGCTAGGGTGCCCATCTTTAACAAAACAAGATATTAAGAGCAATGTGTCCAATGAGTTAAGCTTCAGCTCTGTGCCAAGTAAAAGCACTGGTTTCTAAACTGGTTAGATAGTCAGCTGTAGAAAATTAGGGCTCAGGTAAAATTTAACAGCTGGCAGGTGGGTACTGCTGCCTAGAGATTATTTTTGCCTTGGGAAATGAGTACACATACTTGCTCTCATTTGAGTAACTTTCCATTTGTTCACCACCAATGCCTGCATATATATTAAACATTCTGTTAAATTCTTAAGCATGTGTGAGTGATAGAATCTTATTTTCTAGCACTGATCCAATGCTTTTGATATGTCATGGCTCTAATAACAGTGGTGACTTAAAAGTGCTTTTGTGATAGCAGAAATAACTTTCACCCTTAATCCTTGAAATACTAGCATTGGACATCTTAATAGATAGCCACATGACTCAACAGCTGAAAGAGAAAAGGCATTAGAAATGGAGTTAGTGATGTGGCAAAAATTGTAATCTTCCTATTTCCATATTTCACAGCATGCAACATAAGGGTATTTGAGAGAGATTTCATTTTGTAAAAATTCTGAATTTGTCAAGGTGCAAAGTTGTTTGTTTGTTCGTTTTTTGCTTGTATAAGACTTGTTGCCTGATCTAAGATTATGTTTACATTTCTAATTACCCACCTTTAGGGTTGACAGGTTCTTTGTACCAGGATCAGGCCCAGTATACAATTATTCTATGACTGGGAATCCTGATGTGCACAGTTGCAATACTCGCACTATAGAAACTCTTGTATATTTACAAATATAGTTTATTAATACAGTTAGCACAGTCACAAACACCCCAATTTCATAAAATAAGGAATTGTGTGTGGGGAAGGGGGAGGCAAGCAGCATAAGCACACAGACAGGTACAAGCAGCAGGACCACTAATTTGGGGCTCTTGCTAGATTCTTTTCACAAATATGCCCGGGCCCCAGCTAAGAAAGGGCACAGACCTATACTCAGGCGGGTCAATGGCAAAGCCTCCCCAAGGAGTTGAGTGTTGGTGTGCTAGTATTCAGTGGGCCTTCACAATCTGCAATGAGCAGACATAAGGCCTAGGCTGTGTCTACAGTGGCGCGATCTTGCACAAAAGCGGCCGCTCTTGCGCAAAAACTTGCTGCCTGTCTACACCGGCCACGTGTTCTTGCGCAAGTAAACTGACGTTCTACTGTATGAAATCAGGGCTTCTTGCGCAAGAACTCTGATGCTCCCGCTCAAGAATAAGCCCTTTTGCGCAACTGTTCTTGCGCAAGAGGCCAGTGTAGACAGGCAACATGAATTTCTTGCGCAAGAAAGCCCGATGGTTAAAATGGCCATCAGAGCTTTCTTGCGCAAGAGAGCGTCTACACTGGCATGGATGCTCTTGCTCAAAAGCACATGCCAGTGTAGACGCTCTCTTCTGGAAGAGTTTTTGCAGAAGAACTCTTCCGCAAAAGAGTTCTTGCACAAGAACCTGCCAGTGTAGACGTAGCTAGTGTATAACACCTGAACCCAGATATCAGTCAAGCTAACACAAAGGGCCTGTGTGAATACTGAGAGCAGCTTTGCAATGCCTGCCTCCCACTGCCCTGAGGCAGGGGGCAGGCAGGGCACATTGTGCTGCAGACTAGCCTTTAGCAGATTTCTTGCATTACAGCTCTTAACTATTACCTAATTAATCTAAATTAACACAACCATATGATTAGCATGATAGGTAAGTAACTTGATAGGCTACAGACTTAAATGAAACTCCCCCTGAAATGACTTTCTACTTTATTGGGCCAAATTCTGACTGGTAGCCTCAGTTAGTGAGAGGGACACAAATATGAAAAATATCAGATTCACCATAGTTTCATTATCCAGGGTGGTAAGAAGCCATAAAGGAGGACTTGACATTCTCTGGCATTATGGAAAGGTGTTTAGGTGGGTACGCAATGGTGAGAGTTGACTGGTCAAAATGCATATGTAGCAGTGGCTGCCACAGAGCACTTGACTGTATTAGTGCTTCATGTCATGTTTCCAGCGTAGGGGAAGATTTTTTCCCCCTAATCTACATGCATTTCCTATGTGCAAGCCCATTTACTTGTCTCTTTCTCATCAAATGCCATCCATTCTTGCAACATTCAACATAGGAAAGAAGTGCATGGAGCCATAAGTAAGGGGAAAAGAGAAGTGCATCTGGAGCACACAGGCCCACTGATGGGCAGAGTAAAGGAGAAACTGCCCCAAAGTCTAGCAATTCAAAACAGCCCAGCACTCCTGGCAGCTGCTGCTGCTGCTACTGCAGCAGCGGCAGCGCCCAATGCCCCACGACCTTTAAATGTCTGCAGGAGTACCATTCAGTGTGCCCTGGGAAGTTCTAAGGACAGGGGAAGGGAGACAGTTCAGTGACCTCCTGGCTCAGGGCTGGCTGCCCTTGTACCACCTGAGTCCCCGCCCAACCTTGCCCAGGGTTTCAGCGTGGTTGTCGTTTCCCCAGGAAGCACAGAAGTTCTCTAGTGAGTCCCATTCTTACCAGAATGGCCCCTGGGGTTCTTTTGCAGCCAGGTGCAACTTATATCAGCCCTAAAATATGTCAAGTCAGGGAAGGTTCAGAGAGACCCTCAAGAATGAGCTGGAAAACATTCCTTTGTGGCAGAGAAGAAAGGAGCACCATGTGTTTAGTTTAAAAGAGAAAAGGTCTAGAGTCCTAGGGAGAAGTTATCTAACACAAACTAGCTCTTTAATCAAGCCGAGAAATGCATAATAAGATACCATGGCTAGAAGCTAAATTGAGAAAGGTTCATGCTGTAAATAAGGCACACAAACATTTAACAGCAAAGCTATTCAACCACTTGAACAAGAATGGATATCCTTCTAAATACATCCTATATACCGAAAGCCTACCGACTGCTATGCTTACCTGCATGCCTCCAGCTTCCATCCCGGACACACCACACGATCCATTGTTTACAGCCAAGCACTGAGGTACAACCGCATATGCTCCAACCCCTCACACAGAGACCTACACCTACAAGATCTTCAACAAGCATTCTGCAAACTACGATACCCACACGAGGAAGTGAGGAGACAGATTGACAGAGCCAGATGTGTACCCAGAAGCCTCCTGCTACAGGACAAGCCCAAGAAAGAAAGCAACAGAACACCACTGGCCATCACCTACAGTCCTCAGCTAAAACCTCTCCAACGCATCATTAGTGATCTACAACCCATCCTGGAAAATGATCCCTCGCTTTCACAGGCCGTGGGAGGCAGGCCAGTCCTCGCCCACAGACAACCCGCCAACCTGAAGCATATTCTCACCAGCAACTACACACCGCACCATAATAACTCTAACTCAGGAACCAATCCATGCAACAAAGTGCCAACTCTGCCCACATATATACACCAGCAACACCATCACAGGACCTAACCAGATCAGCCATACTGTCACTGGTTCATTCTCCTGCACATCTACTAACGTAATATATGCCATCATGTGCCAACAATGCCCCACTGCTATATACATCGGCCAAACTGGACAGTCCCTACGTAAAAGAATCAATGGACACAAATCAGATATTAGGAATGGCAACATACAAAAACCTGTAGGGGAACACTTCAATCTCCCAGGACACACAATTGCAGATCTAAAGGTAGCCATCCTGCAGCAAAAAAACTTCAGGACCAGACTTCAAAGAGAAACTGCTGAGCTACAGTTCATCTTCAAGTTTGACACAATCAACTCAGGATTAAACAAAGACTGTGAATGGCTAGCTAACTACAAAAGCAGCTTCTCTTCTCTTGGAATTCACACTCCAGATCAGCTACTAGAAGTGGGCCTCATCCTCCTGATTGGATCCACCTCGTCATCTCCAGCCTGATTCTGGCCTGCATATTTATACCTGCCTCTGGAAATTTCCACTACATGCATCTGATGAAGTGGGTCTTTGCCCACGAAAGCTTATGCTCCAACACTTCTGTTAGTCTATAAGGTGCCACAGGACTCCTCGCCGCTTCTAAATACATTAATGCAGAAATCAATGTGTGAAATCTGTGGCCTGTCTTACCAGGAAGATCAGCCTAGATGATGAGAATGGTTTCTTCTGGCCTTAAAAATTCAAAAAAGGGAAGAAATCTGATATTAATCTTCAGAGCTCTCAGTGGGGTGAGCCAAGGTAGCATCAGGAATTTCTATGACCTCAGAGATAAGGGAAGTCATGATTCTCCTGGATAAAGGAAGTTTTAACTACATGAGATTAGTCTTGTGAATGTAGTAGACAGAGGTATTTTGGTGCATGGTGTTAATCTGTAATAAATCAGAATAACCATGAAATTTATCACCTCTGCAACAAAATAGAAGATTCATCTTGTTTTGGGTGTAACTTTCTTAAAATATTTATGCATTTCACATCCCTCCTTCCCATCAAAAGGAAGACAAGGGGAAAAAACCCAAAGATCCACACTGGTTAGATTACGCATGCATTTTTATAAAATACTCATATTCCAAAAACATGAACAAAGCATAATATATGCTAATGAAAAATCAAAATTTGACCTCATATCACAGCATCAGTTACTGCAGGGTGGGCAATAATTTTTTAAATTAATATGTGGGCCAATTTACCAATGTTGGTAGTGGTCATGGGCTGGCCTTGGAAGGGACATGGCCTTATACAGAAAGGATGGGGCCTTGGGCACAAGGGATGGTTCCCTGTAGGCACCGCGTGGGGAGGAGGAGACTTTGCATGCTCCCCTGTAGGGTGGGGAAGCATGGGAGGTCTCTCCCACCCCTTTCTGCCCCTCCTGGGGTGCATGACACCTAGAGGGATCCACCAGATTTTTTGAATAGCTGGTGGTTCCCTCTGGTGCTGTGTGCCCCTGGTGTGGGGAGGAGACTTTGTGCTCTTCCCTGCCCCCAGGTCCTGATTGGCCTGGGGATTGGGGCATGGCAGGGCAGGCCGTATGCAGGACCAAACGGCTTGGTGGGCTGGATGTGGCCCATCCTTGAGTTACTATAACTAAAAGTTTGAAAGTTCATTTTCTATGTGTTAGCATTGACAGAATTTTACAGAACATTCATATTTATGATATGATATTTAATTACACTTTCAAAATACAAATTCTTTTAATGGAAAATAAAAAAGATATTGTCCAAAAAAAAAAACCCATACGCAGTTTCCACACAATGTGGTCTCTTTGTATGTCTGATTGTCAGATCAGTTTCTTGTTCATGTACTTTGTGTTGCAGATAACTGTTTATTTTAGTTCTACCTATTGTGTTAAAACTGAATAAGAAAGACATGTTGCAAAGTACACCATTTATTGTAGCTTCTTTTAGTGATAAGATCAACTATTCAAGATGTGTTAGAATAAAGCTTGTTGCTGTCTTAGAGGACATTTATTTTCAGTTCCTATGCACTGGATTATTCATACATTGTTGAATAGTAAACATTGTTAAAAAGGGAGTGGTATTGTGTAGAAATGCCACATACTGCAGCCTTGTTTTCATTCCTCAACTAAGTTTCCAGTAATGCTTTATTGCATGCATTCAAGGTAAATAAATATAAAGTAATACTGAGAATCTGTCTTGTTTCATTGCTTTAATGACACCTTGATGTTACGTTATTGGGCATAAAACCAAACTGTCACCTGATATAAATTGTCTTATTAAAAACATGAGAAATCTCCTGAGATCTGCAAATAGTTGCCTCGACATGCTAATAAAATCCAATAGGATTTTTGTGAGAATTCTTCACAGACCTTTCATAATTTCTCTTACTTCTCATACCGGGTACGTCTAGACTACACCTCTCTGTCAACAGAGAGATGTGGATTAGGCACGTTGAAATTGCTACTTAAGCAGGGATTTAAATATCCCGTGCTTCATCAGCATAAATACAGCCACTGCTTTTTTTAAAAACGGAGCTTTTTCAGAAAAAAAACCCCCTGGCAGTCTAGACGTGGATCTGTCGAAAAATAAACCTTTTTTCGAAAGATCCTCTAAACCTCATTTTTTGAGGAATACAGGATCTTTCAAAAAAAGGGTTTATTTTTTGACAGATCTGCGTCTAGACTGCCATTTTTTCTCAAAAAAGCTCCGTTTAAAAAAAAAGCAGTGGCCATGTTTATGCTGATGAAGCACGGGATATTTAAATCCCTGATTTGATTTCACATGATTTGTCTCACAGGAAACATATAAATTAAGAACATAATTGTATAGAAATTACTTTTTAAACATGCACAATTTAATAGAAAATTAAATCTTTTCTTGGAAACTTTTAAACCAACCTATTCATTTAATAGAGATTTATAGCTTTGCTCTATTATTCTATTTATTTGTTTCTATGATAAGGTAAGGGCAATAAGGTCCTGTAAACCTTGTTTCACGAGGCATAAGGGAGCGGTCGACAAAGGCTTACCCTATTGACCAATCTGCGTCTTGACTGCCGCGCTGTGCCGACAATCAGCTGAGCCGGCACAGTGCAGTGGCCATTTTTATTTTAATGAAGCCGGGGATATTTAAATCCCTGCTTCATTGACTATGTCGGGTAGCCTATTTTACATGCCTCTGTCGGCAAAGGCATGTAGTCTAGACATACCCACAGTGCATAAGTGGGATTTACCTCGCCTGCAGAAACGTTACGCTGTTATATAAATATATGCAATCATTAAGTGGGGATGTTTTATACTCACTTTAAAATGTCATGGCTTTTCAGTATTTAAGAGCCAGATATTTTTTATCTTCCCCTTGTCCCAAAGAAAGAAAGAAAGAAAGAAAGAAAGAAAGGAAGGGTCAGATCTCAAATCAGAAATGCTGATACCCAATCACAGTCTGAAATTATCACCAAGATGATCCCTGACATTCGTAACTCTGACCTGATTTGAGGTACTCCTGTAATAAACTCTACCAAAAGGAAACTGAGATGAAAATTCTAGGCACTAACTTGATGAGAGAAGGAAATACTAAAGTGTTCTCATGAAAATGGAAAGCATTTTGTAAGCAAAAGAGAAAATAAGAGCTTTTTTCCACAGATAATTCTCTTAGAACAGTTCCTTATTTTAATCAAATTTAAAAGGTTAGTATTTCACAAGAAAATTTAGCTGTGCAGTGTAAAAACGTTAGTCATTCTTGCAATGTTATACACCAGATGCAAGGACAGGGGTCAGAATAGACTGAATTGAACTTTGATCCCCTGACTTGAGCCATTAGATTCTTTATCGTCAGAGAACAGATTTAATAGCAGATGTCTAGTGTTAGAAATTAAATATGAGCTGCCATGATAACTCCATATGCTTAGGGGATATAACATCTACTGTCTGCCTCATTTTTCATATTCATATTTCCCACAGTTAGGTCAGAATTCACAGCTGTAGTGTCAGGAAGGCTTTTGATCTTGATGCTGCTGACATTGCACCTGTATCTCTAGGAAGAGGAAACCTAGAAAATTCCTGTATCTTAAGTAGGCACAGCTGGATGGCATTATTTTGGTCACTTGTAAAATGATCTTCTTGGAAAGTTTGTAAATGTAGTCTGTGGATGTACTGACCACTATTTTAGAAAGAAGGTAAAGTTAAATAAAATCTGTCACTTTTGTATGACTCTTAATTTTGAAAATAGTTTAGCAAATAAAATCAGACCAAATTAAAATATTGATACCAGGCAATTACTTCAAGATTGTTGTAATAATTTGCAAGGCAGAATAGTCCAGTGGTTAGGGACTAATCCAGGGCTGGGCAAGATGTGGCCTGGGGGCCGGATCCAACCTGCCTAGCACATTGATCCAGGCCGAGGACTACATCTGGCTGCTTTGTATTTATATCCTGATGCCCATGCCACCGAATTTCCAGGTGGTGGCTCAGGCAGTAGGATCTTATTTAAATGGTTCACAGCTCTTAGTTGCAGTGCTCCCTCTTAGTCAGGGTAGCCCTGAGCCACGAGCCCTTTAAATAGCCACAGCAACCCCAGGCGGCTGCCAGGTAATGTGTAGCAGCGGGGCTAGGAGCCTCGAGTCCTTTCCTGTGTTTTTAATTCAAAGCCTCTGGCCCCAGACAACTCTGAGAGGAGGCTAGTCTCCAACCTCACCCTTTCTGTCCAAGGCCCTGCCCCTTCCAGGGGTGGAGCCAGCCCTGGACCATGTACCAAAATTTGTTAAGTGGCCTCCCTGCAAAAATTATTGCTTACCCCTGAATTAACCTCAGACTTAGGAGACTGGGGTTCTAGTCATTGTTCTGCCACTTTGGCTCCTAAATAGTGCTTAAATCATTTTGAAAATTAGATTTAGTCTCCAAATGTAATTAGATTCTGCAATATTGAGCTCACTGATGCCTAAATAACTTTAAACATTTGGGCCTTAGTCTCTCTGTGCATCACTTCTCCTTCTATAAAATAGGGATAACAGTATTTCCTGATGTAATCTAGACACAGACTAATATTGAGGCTCAAAAACAATAGAGATTTGAACTGAGTTTGAGGAGGAGAACTCAAGGTTCATTTTATCTAATATTCTGTTCCCTTACAGAAGGATATGTTAGGATGTACATATTTGCCCGTTTATGTTTTAAGATCCCATAATAATACTTGATATTATTTTTCAATACATGATTGATTCAAGCCACTGACAGGACTACCAATAGCACAGGTAGGAATTGTGGGAGAGACACCGCTGCAACAAATCCAGAAGTAATCTTTATTTAGTTGCTGGACACAGGTTGAGATCATACCATTCCTTCCAGAGCTCAAAAACTAACATTGTGAAATGCCACTGTAAATTACCTCCCTAAAACTTAAAAATTATGGAGGAAAAGTTGGCTGCATTCCTCTACCATCTACATTAGATTTACATTGTATTGACAAATACAGGTACACTAAGTAACTCAAAATTAATACAAATTGAGAGTAACCAACTCTTTAGGCAGTGGGGTTAGTGTAGGAGGAGAGCTGTTCAATGATCGGAAAATGCATGACAATGCTGCAATGTCCTGTTTCAGAGCTCCATAGCCAACTTCTCCAGGAAGGTTCCTCTACCTCTGTCACCTGTATGAGCCAGTTTCTGTTAGGGATGTGGCAGATTCTAAATAAAACAATGGTGCTTAATGTGTCCAATTGATAAACTCATTTTACTGATATTAAGGATGTTTATGATCTTTCTTGCCTATGGTAATGCTTATGAGATGATGTAGGTGAATTCCTTGCTCCATTGCAGTCAATGGGAAATTTGTCACTGATTTCATGAGGCCAGGATTTTATTCTGTGTGTATATATATTTGTAGACCCAGGTGTTGACATACAAATCTCAAAGACATTTAACTATGGCCTCACGAGGAATTCAGAAAAGAATATTACTTTCTATAGCTAGGAGGCCAGGAGGCAGTTATGTGAATTCTGTATCGCTCTTGATGTTCTTCATGTCATAAAAATCTAGAGTAGCCTGCTATGAGTAGCTTTATGCAGCCTTTGTGTTGCAGAAGTTGTACTTTGGCCCAGGTTTGGGTCCATAATGTATTTCATGCCATTATTCTGTTTTCTGCTTAAGTTTGATAAGGATTCTTGCTTAAAAAGTAATTGTAAACAATATAGTTATACTAATAACTATGTAAGTTGTTCAACAGATCAGAGCAGAGACTACTAGGGGCAATTGATGACAGCATAGACAGAGTTTTCCACTCGTACATTTATTTTAGTAATATGAATAGGATTCATAATTCATAGTGCAGTTTTATTTTAGTTTCATATTTCATTGTCCATTGGCTAGAAAGCTGAAACATTTTTTTCAAGGGCTTTAGTTTAATTTTCACTGTAGGAAGATTTTAGTTACTTCCTGAACAACACAGCTGAAACTGTATAAAACCTCCATTTGTTCGTTCGTGTGGGCTTTTTGTTTGTTTGTTTGTTTTTGTAATTGAAAACTGGAAATTTGTCAGTATTTCTTAACTTAGTCCAAGAGTGACATTAATTTTTTTCCCGTGAATATAGGTTGGGCTGGTTTTGATGTGGTAGTGTTTTTGTATGGTAAAAATGAAATTTTCTGTAGGAGGCACAATCATACATTTATCCCAGGCAGATTTTCAAAACCAATTATTCTCATGGTAAAATGACAGTTTGACAATAGTGAAAATTATCTTTTCTTTTGTAATTTATTAAGAGGAGAATTAAGAATGTTATGCATTTTCACAGATCAGTGGTAATGTAATTTTAGATTCTTTTTTCAAATTATGTCATTGGTAAGAATATTGTAACACAGCTTCAGGTACTTTATTCATTTAGAAAAGTTAATGTTTCATAAGTACCTGATTTTCTTTAATTTGCATCAGAAATATAATGAAAATAATTATGTTTTTCCAGATCAGGTACCAAAAGAAAAACAACTTAGTCTGACACGCTCTGGGCCAAAATCTGTCCTTGGAGAGACCAAGGTAGCTCCACTGATATTAATGGCTACTCTATATTTAAAGAAAATTTGAGCCTGATTGGCCTGTGGGTGGGGAAGCAGCAGGGTGGCCACCGGCTGGCTGGACCCACCAGCTTGGCCGGCCAGATCTGGCCCACGGAGGGCCCTGTGCCCATCCCTGCTATATAGTCTGTGAAAGATGATAAACACTTCAGTTTATTCACCGTATACTTTTTTAAGAGAATATATGTGTAATTAAATGCTATTTCAGTTCATAGAATCTAAGGATATATAAAATCTAAAGAGATCTTAAAACTAAAAGAAACTGAAGTGATTATTGTTTAGGTTGGGAAGATTAATTGCTTGAGGTAAAACCTGATTCAGAGTGGATAAACCTTCCAGTATCGCAGCAGCTGCCAATTTGTAGGGTCAGCTCCCACTGATATTATGTATTTGCATATGGAGAGAAGAATATATTCCTTGATTTTGACCTTTGGAAGAAAATGTTTCTTTGCAGGTCATTGAAAGAGTTTTTTAATATCTTCAATTAAGATGCTTTTTATTCACCGTAATAAACTAGTACATTAGTTTTGTTCCTCATGGCAATGCAGCTAATTTTTCTGAATAAGCATAAGAAATTTATTACAAATTGAGGAAAATATATGCAATAAAATATGTTGATTTACATGGTTTACTACTAATTTCATTTTTGCAAGAAACTATTTTCCAGGTCAATTCTTGTGGAACTGATCTATGGATTTCTGGAGGGAAAATTAATGCTCCATCACTCTCATTCTTCCTTTATAAAAGGGAAAATAATGAAAAAAAATCAGAAAACAGAGAAGGAACAAACCACTTGAAGTTCTGCTGTCATTCTTGCATTTTTACTATACTTCAGTTAAATCTAAAGCAAGCTGTAAATTTGTTCAAATGTATGTAAAATCTACTATGGATCTTTTACAGTGCTAGCAACATATGAGCAGTCTGGGTTTGGATTGTAGGCCTTCGGAACAAAGATATTCTATCATTAAGGCCGTACCAGATTCGCAGCCATGAAAAATACTTCACAAGCTGTGAAATTTGGTCTCCCCCTGTGAAATCTGGTCTTTGGTGTGCTTTTACCCTATATTATACTGATTTCACAATGAAGACCAGTGTTTCTCAAGTTGGGGGTCCAGACCCAAAAGGGAGTTGCAGGGGATCACAAGGTTATTGTAGGGGGTTGCAGTATTGCTACCTTTTTTCTTCTGCACTGCCTTCAGAGCTGAGTGGCATGACAGTAGTGGCTGTTTGCCAGGCACCTAGTTCTGAAGGCGGTGCCATATCAGCAGTGCAGAAGTAAGGGAGGAAATACCATACCACACCATCCTTACTTCTGTCTTGCTACTGGGCAGTAACTGCCTGGAGAGCTGGGCTCCCAGCCAACGGCTGTGGCTCTCCAGATGCCCAGGTCATATTAGAGCACTGCTGCCAGCAGCATCACAGAAGTAAGGGTAGCAATACCTCAACACTCCACTCCCCCCCCCCCCCCAAGCACGCAATCTTGCTACTGCCTCACAATTCCTTTTAGGGTCAGGACCCCTCTATCTACAACACCATGAAATTTCAGATTTCAAAAGCTGAAATCATGAAATTTATAATTTTTAAAATCCTATGACAGTGAAATTGACCCAGATGGACCATGAATTTGGTATGCCCCTATCTAAATTGGCAAACAGACTCCATATACTGTAATATACACTAGGAATATTTTTGGACGGTATATACAGTGTAAAACAAAGTTTCGTTTTAATCAGATAAGTATAACAGTTAAGTTTAACAAAGCCAGTAGATCACATAAGAAAAATAAGTATAAAAATGTTCTTGTGTTCTTAAGTATACAAAAAAAGCAATTTAATTAATTGTTGTCCTAAGTCATGTGTATGAATGTTTGGAAATAGACTAAAAATGGGTAATCTGTTTGGTTAACATGAAGGTATGAGACATTAGAGGTATAGCATAGGTTTCAGTCCTACAAGGGCTTATGCACATGCATAAATATAAGAACACAAGCCACTGTGACTATTCACATGCATAAAATTAAGCACTTTGTTCTCCTGGTCACTGTTCTGAATCCCAAATAGAGACCTGATTGCCTTCCTTGACTTCTCATTGTTCTAACACTGATCACAAATAGCAACCGAAATAATTTATTCTCTCAGTGCCAACTGTCTCATTTCATAATTTTTCACCTGCTTAATTGATTGTCTGCTTATTGATTTAATCTTCAGCTATTTTAAATCAAGTTAACTGATTAATTAATTACAGTACATTGCCTGTGTATTCTACACCTAATTAGTTTAATCACGCAGATGACTCTTCAGCTATCTAATTGATTATACCCCCACACAGTTATTGCCTGCTAACTCCAATCATTTATTTATTCCATCCCAAACTACACCTTACTCCCAACTAACTTGCTGTCACTAGTTATCACCTCACACTTTATATCACACCTTTCTGGCATGTTATGATCTCCTTTCCCCTTTTCCCTCATAACCATCCACTTTCTCCTACCACTATCTCCACCTCCCTTTTCATTTTGTCCATTCTATCTACAATTCCCATAAGTTTCACATAGTTTAAACCAGGGCTAATCAACTTTGGAAGCCCTGGGGGCCACAATGACACTAACAGCACATGACAAGAGCCGCAGCTTAAGTGTGGTAACTTATATGCCAATAGCTTCTTTCACATTGATGGGCATGAATACAAAGTTTAAGGCAAAATTACACAACATGCAGGCCCCATTTAAGCCAGTTCTGCTGATATTAATAAAATGCAATATTTAACTGATTTCCACCCATATAACAGCACTTTTAATGAGCAATGACAGTCCAGGAATTTAACTACTAAAACGCATATCAACAGAAGACCATTATCTTGACTACTTTTTTGTTTTGGCTCCCACCTGCGGGCCGCAACCAAATGGGCCATGGGCCACATGTTGAATAGCCCTGGTCTAAACTCTCCTTCTGTGGATCATCTCTTGTCTTTGTTAATATCTGTTCTGATTCATGCCCTCCCTTCATCTCCAGTATTTTTCTTCCTACAGGTGTCTCCATCTTCATCACCCTTTAGCTACTTCCTTTCAAACCTCAGATCATCCCCATTCACTCTACTCCTCTCTGCTCCCTCTGGAATGTCTGTTGCATCTCAGAGAAGATCACTCCATCCATGACTTGTCTTTATCTATTTCCCTCTGTTGTCTTGCATTCACAAAACTTGGATCACTCCCTGTGACTGTAGTTGGGAAGATTAGGACTTTAACAGGGTTCAAGAAAGAGCTAGATAGATTCATGGAGGTTAGGTTCATCAATGGCTATTGGTGTCCCTAGCGTCTGTTTCTCTGGAAATGGGTGACAGGAGAGGGATCACGTGAGGATTACCTGTTGCATTCACTACCTCTGGGGCATCTGGCATTGGCTACTGTTGACATACAGGATACTGAGCTAGATGGACCTTTGGTATGATCCAGTATGGCTGTTCTTATATTCTTAGTTCTGCAATTGATCTCTTATTGTGGTCTGTCTTTAGCCATTCTCAAAGGAATGTGTGGTGGAGGTGTTACACTTCTCTTCTGTTCCTGCGGCTTCACATTTTCCTTGCTTCCACTTCATATTCATACTGATGTGAGCATGTTTCCATAAAATTCTTTTTTCTCTCCATACCCATGTTGCTGACTTATACCCATCCTCTAACCCTCCATCACCTGCTTTTCTGTCTTCTGATTCCTCCTCCCCTTCTCAAAAAACCATAACATAAGAACTAAGGGTCACCAAATGAAATTAATAGGCAGCAGGTTTAAAACAAACAAAAGTAAGTTTTTCTTCACACGTGCATGGTCGGTGTGTAGAAAACCTTGCCAGAGAAGGTTGTGAAGACCAGGACTTTAACAGGGTTCAAGTAAGAACTAGATAAATTCATGGAGGTTAGGTCCATCAATGACTATTACTCAGGATGGTAGGAATGGTGTCCCTAGCCTCTGTCAGAGGCTTGGAATGGGTGATTAGAGAGGCATTGCTTGAAGATTCCCTGTTCTGTTCACTCCTTCTGGGGCATCTGGCATTGGCCACTGTTGGAAGACAGGATACTGGGCTATATGGACCTTTTTTCTGACCCAGCACGGCCCTTCTTATGTTCTTATTGTGCTCACTACTCATCTACTGAATTGATGCTTCCTATGTCTATGTCTGATAAGTATAAATTCTTAGCCTCAATCATTACCCTTCTGCAGATGTGAATACATTTCCTGTACAAAAGATAATCAAGCTCCTTTGCCATTTCTTTGTAACCTGTTACAACTCTCAGCACTAATCAGTAAACCCTGGTAGCAATCTGGATACCAGAGGCAGAAAATGGTAAGGGCCAGCCCCAGCAGTATTTATAATAAACGTTGAAGACTTGATCAAAATTCCAGTTGGAAATAGAAAATATGTATACCTCAGCACCAGTGAGTATCAGAAGCTGTCACTTAAGCTATTCACAATTTAAAGAAAGTGCATTATAAAATAGTCTTTCATTCTATTTATAGCAGATGTAACTAATATGAAAAACATTGTTTTCAATGCTGTGTGTTGATTTTGGTAGGAAACCTGTTTCGTGGAAGTACAATAATTTTAAAATATATATTGTCTTTCCTCCTTCTTCTCCTGCAAGGATATAAGCTGCTTTTAATATATGAACGTATTTGCAAATTCAACTGCATCAATAAAGATAATGGGCCCATCCAGGCCAAAATACCCTATCTGCAAAATGTGCTTCTGTTCACCTTCTGTTTGGTATTCTGAGGGTCTCTCCTCTTGAAAGTAGCATTTATGCAGCCACACACATCCTCATTTTCCCAGGACAGTTCAGTCACCCCCATAGCTTTGGGATGTCCCTAAACATGGTCATTGTTGCTCTGAATATCAGTGCCCTGATAGGGGCCAGACTTTTTCCCTCCCTCCCTGAAAGTCATCTGGGAAAGAATCCTAGAGGTCACATGATTTGAAGGCTTGTATCCTGCCTGACAAATTGATTGTGTGGCCAGAAATGTCAACCAAAGAGATAAGAAAAAAAAAGGAGACAAATTAGAGAGAGGAGAAAATGGAATCTCTCTTAATTGAAGGAGATCCACCCATGATCTCATGCAGATCAGAGGGTGGGGAAAAAAATCCCTTGTAATTTATTTCAAAATGGCAAGAGGGGTAAGAGACCTTCTCTGTTCCTGCACCAGGGTTTGGAACTTCCACTTCCTGAGTGCCCATGGGATGGGAGTGGAGGGGATGGGATAGGATGGGAATGAAAAGGTGAACTCAGAATCAGGAGTAGGAAGTCTTTTTACCCATGGACACTTCACCAAATATGGCATCTTACATGGTCTCCTGGAGCTTACACACCCCATAAAACTGCATTTCATAAATGATGAATAGACCCCAATTGCCTCTAGAAAGAAATCTTAGGAAAAATCAACAAAAAATAGCTTTGGTATTTTAAGAATAAGAAGAAGATTGTGTGATTGAAATGTATGTACACTTAATGCAGTCTTTCTTTTGATCAATATTATTTGAATTAGTGTGCTTTGTTCTCCCCAAAACGTACAGCTATTAGGTATTGTACAACATATGGTGAGGAATACTCTTATGTGTGCACTGTATATAGACACAAAGATATCGCAATGTTTTGGCTGCTCTGTTTGTATATCAATGACTTCTCATAGATGGATTCAGAACTGCTCAGGTGTGGTTCACAGGCCCTGATACCACTAGACTTGCACATGTTCTCTTTCTGCTCATGTGATGGGGCATCTGTGTTTGAAGGGGAAGATTTGAGTTCTATTTCCACTAGCACCATGACTTTCCAAATGGCCATAACAGTTACAATTAAGAAGCACCTTGATGGCCACAAATAATTGTGATAATTACACTAGAACTATGAAAAGCTTAGACTTTAAATCAGCCTTGGTGAAAATCTGAAGTATATTTGAAGAAGAAGGACACAGGAACATTGAGTCTCTCCATTACTGTCCAGCAGCTCTTTGGACATGTCTACACAGCAGGGCAAAAGTCGAATTAAGATATGTAACTTCAGATATGTCAATAGTGTAGCTGAAGTCAAAATAGCTTAATTCGGCTTTTGGTGCTATATACACAGCAGGAAGTCAAAGAAAGAACACTCTTCCTTCAATTTCCCTTACTTCTCATGAAATGAGAGTTACAGGAGTCAGTAAAAAGTCCTCCATCTTGACATTATTTTGAAATAATGGTTTGCTGTGTAGTCACGTACTTTGTTATTTTAAAATAACATCACTTATTCTGAAATAATGCTGCTGTGTAGACATACCTTTTTAGTTTCAGGGGGAGAGGTTTTTACCCTCCTTGACATCTACAGTATTTTCTAAATTGTTATTCATGCTGTATTTTGAGTTCAGCTCAGATTAATTGGAATAGATCAGAGGAGGCTGATTCTTCCCAGGCTGCTGATTTTTACAATGTAAATGATCTCTTTTTGCTATCTCTGATACAAATATGTAGCCCACTGAATTTGGTCACACCTGATTTGAGGTGTTGCTTGCTTTTCTTTGTCTGGTGAGAACCTGTTTATTAACTCTTCCTGACAGACATTAGTGGCATAACCGAGCGGAGGGGGGGGAAGTTGTTCCTGGGCACCATGCTAGGGGGATGCCAATTTAGTCCCCCTCAGTTCCCCATGTCATCCCTCAGCTTGCCTATTCCTCCTCTACCCGCCACTGCTGGCTGGAGCCTCCTCTCCACCTCTGCACCCCCAACCTGACCTCTTCCATCTCTAGCAGCAGGTTAGTGCATGCAGGGGCCCGGCTCCAAACTGGAGAAGGTGGAGGAAGACACGGTACAAGCTCCCTCTCCCCCCCTCCCAGGGTCGGGCTCAGCCATGCGCCAAGTTTGGGGCCCTGCTGCGCAACTTTGCCTTTGTCCCCGAGTGCAGAACACCCTCGCTACGCCACTAACTTACATGCCTGGTTTAAATACATTTTAGTCTCGTATTTTCAGCACATCTGTAAATTTCTTGATGACTTAACCATATGTATGCCACAGAAGAATATGAGATTTTAATATTCCAGTGATAGAATCATAGAATCATAAAACATTGGACCTGAAAGGGACCTCAAGAGGTCATCAAGTCTGGTTCCCTGCCCTCACGGCAGGACCCAGTACCATCTAGACCATCCCTGACAAATGTCTATCTAACCTGCTCTTAAATATCTCCAGAGATGGAGATTCCACAGCCTCCCTAGGCAACTTATTCCAGTGTTTAACCACCCTGACTGTTAAGAAGTTTTTCCTAATGTCCAACCTAAACCTCTCTTGCTGCAGTTTAAGCCCATTGCTTCATGTCCTACCCTCAGAGGCCAAGGAGAAGAATTTTTTTTCCTTCCTCCTTGTAACACCGTTTTAGATACCTGAAAATGACTATCATGTCCCCTCTCAGTCTTCTCCTTTCCAAACTAAACAAGCCGAATTCTTTCAGTCTTCCTGAAATGATGTGATGATACTGAATGCCACATTTTGGGTAATATCATGACCACCATGAACCATTTTACATTCAAATACTCTTAGGGTCACGCCAACTTCATCTTCACCACTCATAAAGGACACTGTCGGTGGTGCTAGTGGCTGCTAAACCCGTGTGGGGTGGGGGCTCCCCCGGCGTAAAGACAGTTTAGCTCTGTCTTCAAGGGTCGGGCCACCCGTATCTTGGAAATGAGGTTTAGTGCCATTACCCAGAGGGGATCCCGACCTACAGGGTCTATTAGGTCACTGGGGAGATTCTGCTCTCCCTGGCTGCGTGTCCCCTCCCCCCTTTCCACTGGGGAGGTTCCCGCCAGCAAACAGCCTTTCAGATCCTGATCCGGAGTCCGACCGGGTTGGCTCGGCCTGGTCGTGGGTCCCTTGTTGTATGAAGAGGGGTTGGGGGCCCTCTCCTCTGGGCCCCAGCCCAGGGCCCTCAGAATGGCGAGTTGTCCTTTGGGAGGTTCCTTTCGGGAGCTGATGGTAACTCACTCCTGGACTCTCCTTAGTCGCTCTTTTCCCTGGGCCGCTTCCTACTCCATCACACACTGTGTCTCCACATACAACCCCGACCAATGCTCCTGCACCTTACCACCGCACTGTCTTCACGGTTCTCTGGTCACCGTAGGGTCTCAGTCCCCGTGGTGCTCACTCCCCTGCCGTACCCCCTTGGGATGCTGCCTAACGGGGGGGCAGCAGCTGGTGTCCTGGCTGTCAAACAGCCGTGTGTCACCCTGCCGTCCCCTCTCAGAGGGTTCCCTGGCATGGGAATGGCTGCTGGTGGTCTCGGGCCCCTGGCGCCGGTCTCCCTTGCTTCCTGCCCTGGCAGCCCCTGTAACTGCTGCGCTCCTGCTGGCCTCCTCAGCGGCCAGTGTTCCCCCCACCTCCTGGGTGCTTTCTACCGCTCGCTGCCATTCCTCCGCGGTCTCTCTCTCTCCCCCTCTGGAAGCAGCTGCTGCCTCCACTCCTGCCCCTGCTCCGGACACCTGGCCGGCATCCCCAGCATCAGCCAGCTCGCTCACCCCATTCAGGTGTGCCAGCATTCCTTTTGAATGGCTCGCTGGGCCGCTCACGCATGCGCCACAGCTCCTTGGTGCACGGTGCCACCCAGCACCACAGCTCATTCACAGAGGGGGCGGGGTGACAGCACCCCGTCACAGACACCAACAAGCATACTCCCCTCCCTGTTGGGAACCCAGGTGGGTCTTCTTGAAATATTAGACTTGAAAATTATAGGGCTATTATGCCAATCCCCCAAAAGATGTACATATGCAGTCAAAGCAGTGCTTAATCTGAGTATGTAAAACTGGGTATGTAAAAATATCTTAAATGTGAGAGGTGATGGAATTGGTGCAGGTTTATTTGTTTGGGATCTTATGTACTTATTTTGCACTGTTCAGTAAATTAAATTACTGAGGGTCCAGCGGAGGGCGACCAAAATGATTAGGGGGCTGGAGCATATGACCTATGAGGAGACACTGAGGGATTTTGGTTTATTTAGTTTGCAGAAGAGAAGAGTGAGGGGGGATTTGATAGCAGCCTTCAACTTCCTGAAGGGAGGTTCCAAAGAGGATGAAGAATAGCTGTTCACAGTAGTGACGGATAGCAGAACAAGGAGCAATGGTCTCAAGTTGCAGTGGGGGAGGTCTAGGTTGGATATTAGGAAAAACTATTTCACTAGGAGGGTGGGGAAGCACTGGAATGGGTTACCTAGGGAGGTGGTGGAGTCTCCATCCCTAGAGGCTTTTAAGTCTTGGCTTGACAAAGCCCTGGTCTGGTTGATTTAGTTGGGATTGGTCCTGCCTTGGGCAGGGAGCTGGACTTGATGATCTCCTGAGATCTCTTCCAGTTCTGTGATTCTATTATTCTAATTATAAATGAATATTTGGATATACCTTTTCTGGTCTACAGAAAATAAATAAGACAAAGAAGTTATGTCATTCTATTTGTTAGTCTAATTGGGCAAACTGATATATTCAAATTTTGAGAAGCATTCCATTCCTCAAGCTAAAGGAAGTGGCCATTCTTCTCCTTTAGTTTCTATGAAAAGATATTTGTTAGATTAAAAGTTACCACCGGGCTTCTGAACTATACATAGTGATATTTACAGTGCTCATTCACTGTTTGTTTGTTTTTTCCTGGGAATCAATTACAATTTACCAAAACTATAGATTTTTTCTTTGAAATGATGCTAAAACAACAACAGTGGAGATGAGTAAAAACTCAACATTCCCCACTCTGCAGTTATTTGCATCACTACAATATATTCTAAAGGTATTTTGCTGCACATACGAACAGTCCTGTTAAGTACAGTGGAACTACTGGTATTTGAGAGGTAGCTTACTAATGTAAATGTGTGCAGAACTGGGGCCTGAATCAAATAAGACACCACTAGAGGTGGTGAATGCTGACATTTTAATGTCACTTGATGGGAATGGTGAATATGCACATTATTTTTAGCTCCACTTTTAGTGGAAGGCATGAGAAAGCCACAGTACCTAAACACTATGAAAATAAAATCTTTACTTTGGAAGCTTCAGAAAAATTATACTCTAAAATTTAATATAAAAGTTTTTCATTTGAATGTGCACATAAGCTCTCCAAAGGAGGGCTACCGATCTGATTGGTAAGACTGATCAGTGTATTTGTAATCCTTGGAGAAAACAACAACAACGAAACGTTTTGGAGAATAATATGGCACAATAAATACCAAATGTGAGAGGGAGAGAGAGACTGTAGCCTCGTGTGGCTATTCCAGGTGCTACAATTTCCACTGAAGTTAATGAAAACATGAAGTGGCAGGATTGTGTCTTAATATTTATACATCATGCAAATCTGAGGCATGTCTACACTAGTAAATTATTTCAAAATAACTTGTTTTGAAATAATAACTCCTGAAATAACTGTTTTGAAATAGGGTGCCCATACTACAGGGAAGCCTCGAAAATGTCCAAGGCAGGCTCCCTTAATCTGGACGCGCTACCATGACTCAGAGCCCTAGGAAGTATCAGAGAGTAATTACTTTGAATGATTCTGGGGAGTAGTTATTATTTCAAAATAGCAGCAGTGGATCATCCACACTACCGCTGTTTCAAAATAACTATTATGAAATTAGCATTGTTCCTTGTGAAAGGCAGTTATTATTTCAAAATAACCAGCCTCTTATTTTAAAATAAAGGGTTTGATAGTGTGGATGTTCCACTTGTTATTTTGAAACAAGGGGAGTTATTTTGAAATAACTCCCTAGTGTAGACCAGGGCAGAGTGACCAGTCTCACTACGGGCCAGTTTGCTACTTGGTCCATGGGCCAGGGCATTCAATAAATCCCTACTTTTCTCCTGGGCAATTTTAAGGTGGTCACAGTATTCCCAAAAATGCAGGGATTCATTTAATACATCTCTTGGGGCACAACAGAGGGAGCAGGCTAAGGAGACATAATCCCTACAGAATGGCTAGCTAAGCTGCTCTCATGTGTGCTAAGGAGAGAGGTTTCTCATTCACCATTCTTTCTGCAGCCATAGGCTTTATACTGCCCCTGGTGTGGTATTTTAAAGGCTATGATGAAGCCCACATTTGTTCAAACACCATCCATTCCCTGCCTTTATTTCACTTTTCTATTATGTTCTTTTTTGATGGGGTGGTAAGGAGGAGTAAACTTAGTTGATGATTGAAGGGACAATCAAGTCTATAAAGCCAAAAAATAGGTGAGATAGCAGAGCAATGAAATATTATAACAATTTCACTCTTCAGAGTGCAAGATTCCTTTATATTTCACCACACTATTATCTCACAAGAATGAAACAGAGTTAATGTTGATAGCTAGTGTGCATGTGATTCCTCAAGAACATAACTGTGAAGACACTCTATATTTTGAGCTTATTTTTGAGGAGTCTTCAGGAAAAGAAAGGTTGATTCCTTATCAGTACTGCAGTTGTCATTCTGAAGAGTTCATAGATTGTTTCAAATTAGATGCATATAACAGAAACCAAAGTGTTTAAAATTTGCTTACATTTGGAGCCTCATCAGCGTATTTTTACATATTTCTTAAACTATCAGTAACATAACATATATATTAAAATTATATCTTGGAATACATTGATTATGCATCCAGGACTGTCAGCACAACTACATTATTATTACCTGTTTATGCACACCTGTGGGCTTATTATCAGAGCATTTGATTGCAGTGGTAAGTGCATAGCTTCAAAACTAGCCTTGTATTTTTGTTCCCCTTATATGACCTTTCAACATTTTTTGCCCACCTCTATGAAGCTGATGTGTGTTACATAGAATTCCAAACATAAAACTGTTTTTTCTTTTTTTAAATGTTCTGAATATAAAAACAAAAGTAAAAAGAATCCAGCTAGAGAAAACAAGGCATTTTTTAAGTTTAACCATCCAGACAGTCTAAGGAGTGAAGGCTTCTGCTTTAGGCTTGACCGAGCATTGACATAGTACTAAAAGCTTCTCAGTTTTTGATGCAGTGTGCCACAACAAAACTTTGATTGAGGCTGCTGAATGACAAAATAGGATCAGATAATCATAATGGTCAAAAGGCTGCTCCCCTTCACTTCCCATACACACGAGAGTGGGTATTCAAAGCTAGAAAAAATGCAGACGTAAAATCTTCCTAATGAGAGGAAAATGGGATTGTCCTTTACCTGGCCTCATACATGCTCAGGAAAAACTTCCATTAACTGTAAGGTGTGTATATGCGTGAAGGGGGACTATAATGGAAACTCTTTTTGAAGCTTAGAGTCACAATGAGTAGCTGCTGTAATATATTTCAGGAGTAGAAATCTGGACCTCTTATGCTGATCTTAATAAAAGTGTGTTGATCACTGTGCCCAGTCCAGCCATCACATTCCCTTCATGCACTCCCTTTAAGAAGAAAAAGTAAGGTTAAGGGAAGTTCAGTATGTGGTCACCTTTTATTTCTCTTTTAATGTAGGGAATAAATTGTGTCAACTTTTACTTTCCCTCATGAGCACTATTATGCATACTCACTGAGAACTTTGGATGTGCTTAGACATAATAAGCCAAAGTGTTGTATACAACTTTTATAAGCCATTTTATTTCATCTCATTAGGTTTCATTTCGAGTTTTCCCTGACTAAGGACTTGCAGGTTCAGTCCCAGAGATAACAAAAAAGCTAATGTATAGCTCAATAAAATAAGTATTGTCAAACTTTGGTGCAGTTTATTACTTATACTGTAGATAACACAGTAGAACCTTACTATTTCTGACAGTGGCAGTCTGCAAATTAGATAATTATCACAAAAATCTAACTATTACTTTGAAAAGATTTAATCACCAAGGGTGGAATTCACTCTTGCATCATAGGCTATATGCTGGCACTTGGCACTTGACTGAATTTCAGTCAGAATGCTGTAGTGGTGTCTCATACTAAAATGTCATTATTTTCCCAAAATATACTATAGTAATTTTTAGCACAAAAAAAAAATGGATTCCAGCCCATAGTGTAAGCTGTTCCCTTAACATGGATGTGCCATGCAAGAGTTCAGTGCCATGCACCCCTGTGGAGTGGGTAGAGTATTTCAGAGGTGCTAGCCTGTACCTCACAAGGTTAAGACAAATTTAGTATGAAATATCTCCTATGTAAATGTGTGCACCATCTCCTATGTAAATGTGTGCACCATCCACATCCAAAGAAAACTGGGTCTTTTATGGAGAGAGACATTTAAATATTACAGTGATGGGCACTAGAGAAAACCTTTGGACTGACGGACTTGGTCCAAGGGTCATTTTGTAATGACCTATGTGTAAATTATGCTGATAGTTCTTCTAGGTTGCAAAGGGTTAACATTGATCTGAAAACCATTTGATGAAAGAGGTAAGCAATCATATGCACATCTGCCATGTTTAGCCTAAGCACATGTCCAGGTCTTTAAGAGATGTATAGTCTAACACACTCATTGGAGGGGAAATATCTGACTCTTCTGAGACCTAATCTATTTCTGACTTAATAGGAATAAGATTGCTTTTTTATGAGCTTTTACTTTTACCTTTTGGATGGGGAGATATCAGGATTGAGATGAGCACAATGATCAACATTACTTTTATAGCGTTCTCATTGTTTGAGATCACGAGTAATATATTTTGTGGGTATTATATTGTAAATATATGAGTACATCTATTCATATAATAGAGTGATTGGGGGGAGTGCCACTTACAGTTGGAGTGGACACTTACAATTCAGAACAGTTTTTCATTATAAATCCTTTTTTCATATACTTATGCCTACCAAGTCATAAACCTTTTGAATGGTTAGTGCTATGCTTTGTGTTTGAATAAAGATGAATTTCTTTACTATTTTATTTTATCCTTTCAGATTTTGGAGTGTTAGAAGAGTAAAATATAAATGTGTAACTTTTTTTAACATTAAAAATGGCTGAAGTTTGAAACTGAGTACACATCATTTTAAATGAGAAAGTGTGTATTTGAGATATGGGGGAAACAAAAGCAATTAAAACATTACTTTTGAGCATGCTCCTTGAGAATTTCAAGATGCTAGCAGAGTTTGATTAAAGCCTGATCTCTTCCCACCTTCCCCTTTGTGAAATCACTGAACATTTTCTCTTTCTAAACTAGCAGTTACGGGGGCTTCTGCTAGGACAATTTGCATGAGAATGATTGTAATTGTGCCATTAAAATAAACTCAGCATAATCCAAAAAAAATATCCACATAAGCAGGAGATAGCTAATGGTGGATGATGAGAAAAATATACATCTTGTACTTTTAAGATCTCTCTAGACTTCTGCTGTATTCCACATTATTTTGCAAACTCTAACCTTTTCATTTAAAACTAACTTAACTTGTTATATTTTTCTGTTGTGAAGATACAGCCAGCACAGTGTGACTAATCTGCAATGGCCCTGTTAGCAAAATGACTGCAGAAGGATTTCTCTAGTCAAGCAGCAATTGTAAACATGTTTGAAATTAAAAGCATCCATTTAAATGATATTAAATATAAGCATTTTTCTTTCTTTTTACCTGTAAAATAAAATACAGATCAAATACACAAAGACTGGTTTTGTGCAATATTAATGTTGTACATTTAAGAATCACAAAAAGAACAGAAAAAAACTGTTTCCAATAGGAAAATTAACATGGGATTTGTCTATATGAGATTTGTAGGCACTATACAGCAGTATTAATGTTACTCATTAAATTCATTCCTGTAGATCTTGCTGGTGCACTCATAGTGCTGTTTGAAAACAGTCCAGCAGGACCTACACAGAGCAATTAATGGACAAGATATGAATGCATTTTGCTAGTCATACCCTAGTAAAGCATATTATCCCACTAGATAGGCAGGCCCTTGGTTATATTTGTCATGCACAGTATTTTCTTTTCATGATTATTCCTGTTGAATATTTAGCTTAATAAATTGATTTTACATAAGAAAATGAGTGGTGTATATCATAGGACAGGATATGCAATGATATTGCTGTAGAGTTACTCTTTTGAACCTTCCCTTTTACATTTTCTAACATTGTTATTTTAAGTCTACAATGAGAACACGGCATTAATGTTGGACTGGTTTTCCTAGTGTTGTTTTGAGTTTACAAGTGTTCAGACCTCTCATGTCCTTATGTTGTTCTTTGGAAAAATTAAAATGATCTTAGATATGGTTCATGTAAATCTGGGGTACCAATTATTACGGTTTTCTAAGGACAAGCCAGGCACATTTTGAATGGCTAACCAAACCAAACTTCCCCAGAACACAAACGTGAGCATTGGGATGAGTATTCAGGATCCCCAAAAGAGTTTTCTTTGGCAATGCTCAGAAGTACGAGGCATTATACTGTACTCTTTTCCTCTGACATTTGCAAGATCAGGACTCAGTTAAATAAAGAAACATTTCGGTGTGCAAGTCCATATATTATATTTTATACTACTATACGGAAACTGATATTTCAAATACAATAACTTTCACAACTATGTATTATAAATAGAACAGCTTATAATAGATATGTGGTCACAGGCATAAGAGAAAAGACCAGAGGCAGGTCTACACTGGTGCTTACTTCTAACATTGTTATTTTAAGTCTACAATGAGTCACAGGTCTGCACTGGACCTGGCCCAACTGTTGAAGAGTTGACCAAGGTGCGCGGCACTCATCCTGTATGGCTGGAAGTCAAAATGATCTATATGGTTCAGGCAAATCCTGGTATGCAACAACTTGGCAGCACAGCCAGGCACAGAGGCCAATGAGAAACAAACATTCCCAGTGGCTTCACTTACTCCCTCCACGACTGCAAAGGGTGCAGGTGATATCTGAGCTGCCTCAGTGTTAGTTACAGATCCATGCTGGACCTGCTCGTGAATGCCAATGCCCAGGAAGTATCAACTCTTTTCCTCTGACATTTGCAAGATCAGGACTCAGTTAAATAAAGAAACATTTCGTGTGCAAGTCCATATATTATATTTATACTACTATACGGAAACTGATATTTCAAATACAATAACTTTCACAACTATGTATTATAAATAGAACAGCTTATAATAGATATGTGGTCACAGGCATAAGAGAAAAGACCAGAGGCAGGTCTACACTAGTGCTTACTTCCATATAATTTAAGTCACTTAGTCCAGGTCTACACTAGACCTGGAAGGTCGGCTTAAGGTACGCAACTCCAGCTGTATAGCTGGAGTCAGCATACCTTATGCAAAACTTGGCAGCATCCACACAGAGGAGGCCAATGGGAGCAAACATTCCCATTGGCTTCCCTTACTCCCAGATCTATGCTAGACCTGCTAAATCGAATGCCAGAATGTCAATCTCCTCCAGTGAAGACGTGTCCTTACAGATAAGGAAAACCACTCCCACATTACACCAACTTAAGCGCCATTGCAGACAGTGGTATTTCAGCATGGAAGCTTCTCCCACCAACATGGCCATTTGGGAGGTGGAGTAATTATGCCAACAGAAGAGTTCTTTCCCATCAGCATAGAGCTTCTGTACTACTAGTGCCATAGCAGCACAGCTACATTGGTCTAGCTGTGTTATGCTAGCAATTCTGGCATAGACTTAGACCTAAGTTACTTCTCAGAACTTGGGGGTAGAATTTAGAGAGACAGATATGTGCACGTGAGCTGCACAAAACTAAGGTGGGAACCCTGGCTCTGTTGAAATCAATGGCACATTTTCTACTGTCTTCAGTATGCCTAGCATTTCACCCTAAATGCTGAACACCTAGGGAGAATATATTAATGAAAAAATTTAGAACTAAAGAATGAATCAATATGAGAAAATTCAGATCTAGATCCTAGTTCAGATTTTGAAACCATCATTCTTTACTAAATTCAGGGTGTTCAAATAAGTGGTTTTGTTACATCTTCTGAGTTATGTACACCTGACTAATGGCCTACGTTTAGTGATAAGCCTTCACGGTTGTGGACAATTTTATCCCCAGAATCAATTGTGGGTATGAATTACAGATTCAATTAATTGTGCCAGCTGCTGAAGTCGACCATTTTGATGCATAACTATCTGAGTGTACCCATTTATTCAGGCACAATCACATAGTTAACCTTCTCAGTGGGTGCAGTTGCAGTTTCAAATGACTGTGTCTGCATTTTATTATTGATGCCAAATTGTGCCTGTGAGACTGATATCTAGGTTGGAGACTGGTTAAAAATCAATTCATATATATGTGTTAATTTATATAGGAAAAAGAAAAGTAGTTTCAATTTCTGAGATGGTTAATTTTAAAGCAGTGATGTAGTTAGTCCTATTAGTCCTGTTACTCCTATTAGCAATGGTGAATTCATTATAGCAGTGTTTTCCAGTTGTAGGGCCTGATCCTGAACACTACTTCATCCTGTTTGTGCTCCTCCATCAGTGCAAAAGATGTTAGAAAATTGAATTGATCAGCTGTCTTGGGGTCCCTCTAGCTCTATGACACTTGTTTCTGCCTCTCATACCAATATAGGAAACATGGTGGAGATGAAAGCCGGCATAGCTGGACAGCAGCATAACTCTGGGCATTATGGGCCAGTGGAATGGTCAATAAAGATTCAAGATGTCCCTCTGCTAATACATGCACTTCATGTTTCAGCCAGGAGGGCTGGTAGGCTGCACAGACAATCTGGGTCAAGCTCTTTTCATCCAGGGGCTTTGGGAGACATTTTGCAGATGGCCTCCCAGGGTTCCCTTTGGTACAGTGTGGCTCATTACAACCCCCAACATATGGCTGCATGGTACCACCTCTTCCTCAGCATTAAGAAATGCAGTGCTGCTGCACAAACCAACTTTCTGAGATCTATAACTATAATTTTCTTTAAGTAATTTCTTATCCATTGTCCTTTTCTTAAAAAGTAAAAGGCTCCTTTAAAATATTGCAAGTACAGTGTTATCATTAGATAAACATATTTTTCTATAAACATACAACACCCACTTAACATTTTATTACTCTACAAATCTTGAGCTTTTTTAAAAAAAAACTGAAATATTTGCTTCCAGTCCAAGATCTTACACAACAAACTGCAGTCTGGATTGCACTGTTATTTATATCCATGTTTTATAATTAAACCATAAGTTTCATAACAGAAATTCAGACACAGTCTTAACTATATTAGCAATACCGAGTGAACACCACTAAATTTAGGGCGATACATGAAGCTGCCTTCTGGATCTGTCTAAAAGATAGATGAAATTTGTGTTCGAAGAGAATAGCAGAGGATAACATCTTGTGGCAAAGGTGCTGAAGGCAAAAAGTTGCTCAGATTGGTTATAGTTCCCATATATGGATTCTGTTCTTTCTTTCCAGTACTCTTAAGTTATTAAAATATCCTTTGATCTCACTAATCTCTTTTACTAGAGGGACACACACATTACATTCTTTTTAAAGTACAGTATTAAGGCTAAATAAATGAAATACATCTGGATTAGATAGAGCTCACTCGTCTTCAAGAACGTTTTCTAGCATGCTGTGTAGTTATTTCTAACAAGAGAATTAAATCTGCAAAAGTGTGCATTTATTTAAAAGAAGCTAATGTGTCCTCACCCATTAAGATTGGAGCAGAAATGGCTAGTGTTTATTCCAAAGTAAAATGTTTCCAAGAATTTCCCATGTATTGAAAAAATGATAAAGTGAACTCTTGGACAATGACCTTGAAAACACTTATATTAAGCAGTAGCTACAGTTATCTAAAAGTGTTTGCAGGATCAGGGTCAAGAGCCATGAGTTTTATGTGGATAATAGTTGACTGAGGCAAGTAGTAAGAATTAATGTATTAAGTAGATATTCTGATAAGGAATTTGAAAGGAAGAGAGTGATTAATATAGAGTGTTTGATTCTCAGATAGTGTACAATTGATGGAGTTATGCTGACTTAGTACAGTTGAGAAATTGGTCAAGAGAGTTTAAAACAGTTAATAACTGGATTGGATTAATATTCACACTTTCTTTTTCCTTCTAAGAGGCCCAATTCAAAGCCTTCAATGAGCTTTGGAAAGGGTCCCTAATGAATGGGAATCAGAGACTTTTATAATCATAATTTTTATATTCAGATGAATTTTTTTTTCATTTTGTCCATGAAAATATGCTTTGAATATGTAACTTTTCTAAAGAATGTTCAGTCATTGAGAAGTTAATGTATGTTTGTCTTTCTGGACTGTTTCTTTTTGTAAATGTAATTGTTTAATTTACACATTCACTTTTAGATTTGAGACTCATTGAAAAATGTTAAGGGGACCTTGAATTTCAAAGCTGTGTGTTCATGGCTTTTCTTTCTCACTCCTTCTCCCTCTCTTGTGAATATGAACAATATTAGTTATGTACTTACAGGTATCATAGCTTCAGGATTAAGTGCACCTTTGACCCTCTCCTTTATCCCTCTCCCCTGCCCAATTTTCCTCTGGGACACTCTCTTAAGATTGAATTGACACCTGCCAATTCTCTTGGATAGAGTTCCATGAGTCTCTCACCCCAGATCAATAGTTTAGGCTTCCATTCTCTATACATCACTTAGGTTTCCTCAGCACCTGTGATTAACTTCTCCTTGTGGACTATAATAGCATACACTAGTAACCTGCCAGCCCTCGGACAGTAAAGTGCATTCATTCCTGAGGTAAAAACATTATAGAGAAAACATTTATTACAAAAATGAAATAAATTCTATAAATGCTAAAAGCTTGTCAGTGTCCACCTCAAGTTCAACCTAAGGCTCTGGTAGATGTGAGTCTTTCTAACCCCACAAGTGAGCTTCCTCACTTAGTCATGTGCCAGTTTTTAGAACAGGAACAACTGTTCAGTTGTTTCTTTATACAGCTTGGACCCTTAGGGTATGTCTACACAACAGTGTTATTTCAGAATAAAAACTCCGAATTTTCAAAATAGCACATCTACACTGCAAATACCAGTCAAAATAGTGCAGAGCTATTTCAAAATAGAGCATCCACACTGATTGAAGCCTCAGTTGATTTAAGACACCCACTCCCAGAAGCACGGACGCACTTGGGGCAGGGCATCAGGACAGCATTCACTTCCTGGAGCTGCTTCCTGAGGCTTGTGCTTAAAGGGAACCTCCCTGTACAGTTGTGTCTTAGACTCCTCTGCTTTGCCTACCTCTTTGAGGGACACCAAAGCCTTTTCACAGCCTGCTCTGGTTGCCCTTGCGGACACCACAGCACTTCTGCCATGGAGCCGAACCTGCTGCCAAGCAGTCTCCAGCTCCAACTCCTTGACCTCATGCTGCACCTTCTGGTGCAGTTTTTGCAGGCTGTCCTTGTGGTGCTGCAGAATCTGGACCTGCCACTCCCTGCGGGGCAACTCTTCACCTCTCTGCACGTGCTGCTCCTGCCTTCCCCTGCACACTAAAGATGTTAAATATCGAGTAATTGACTAATTGAATAATCAATGCATTTTTGCATTGACTACTCAATTAGTCAATAGGGCAGCACTGCCCCTTTTAAATGCCGCTGCAGTGTTTCAAAGCAGCAGCACCGCTGTTATGCTTAAACAAAGCACACAAGATCTTTTATAGGGGAAAAGGCAGTACGCCACATTTATTGAGAATACAACAGTTGCATATGCTTTTCAAGCACTCACACACACAAACACCATACACACAGTCCCGCCAGATGATATTATAGTTACCAGTCCAGATTCTGTATCAATCTAGTCCCCAGCTAGATTGAACACAGAGGGGGAGCAAGGCCTTTGTCGATTGATCGATCCGATGCTCCTCTGGAGTTGGTGGCAAGACAAACCCAAAGTTCCATAGCAAAGCACCGTGCTTTTATAATCCTTTTCTCTGATGAAGTCTATGGATTTCGCTGTGTCAGCCCATGACCGGACTGTTATCTCTTTGGTGTCAGTGTCCCCAAAACATTTTCCAAAGCTCATCCTGTAATCAATCATCTTTCAGAGGTGCTAGCTCCGCTTTAAGGCCGTCAATCTGCCAATATCCAATCATTTTGTGAGTAGGGGTATACATCATTGGTTATAGATGGTTTTTCTTTGACACTGAGTTGTCTAGTTTTCGCCCACGCTCACTCCTCCTTCTTCGGCCATCTGGTTCTGAGCAATAACTTTTACACCTTTATCTCGACATATACATACTACTTTCACACACAAATAATCTTTTACAAGGACTTCTCGAGGAATACATAACATCAATATCTGCATTGGGCAAAGCAAAAAGGCACTGTAAATCAAATAATTAAGGCCTTAGCCTTCAACATTCCTCTAGTCTCATTAACACAGACACAATATGAGATTCTGTCTCTTTACTTACTAAACTTTAAAATATATATCTTACTAAAGGGCTTAATTTAATAAAATATTAAATGTGATAATATGTTACCTTACATTGCTGCATTATTAATCCTAATATACAAATATAAAAAGAATAAAACTTTCAATTCCAACATAGCCCCCTTTTGATCCCTCAAGAACAATTCTTGAGTGGGTCATATCTTATATAATTGGCTATATATTGGGAGGCAATTTGAGCTTGTGGTTACAATTTCATAAACATTCTTTTTGTCCAGCTACACATAAATATCATTCCAATTAGGCAAATGCAAGACAATATCAATACAATCATCAATGGGTGAAGCACAAATGACAATATACTTTAGACATGGGAGACCAGCCTGTAAAAACATCATACCAGTGGTAAGCAGTAAGTTCTTTTTCAGCACCAGCAATTTTAATCATACCTCCATTTGCATGTGTTATTTGGAGAACTCGCCTTCCCACATTCTTCTGAGTTCCTTGTAAGAACTGTGTGACTTTTGCTTCTAAAAGCAAATGATCAACTAATTCCCCCCAGTCCAAACCGAGGGAAACCGAGAAGTTAACCAAGGGGGCAGTCACGGTGCTCTGGGTTTTCTCTAGCTTAGGAAGGTAATAAGTGTGATTCTTAGTGTACAAGATGCTTGCATTGCACCTACACTCATCTACTGGTGGCTGGCTAATGCTGTCATCCTCCCAAAATATTATTTCCCAGGATACAACACATACACATTGTCCATTATATATCACACAGTCACATTTTCTAGTTCATCCCAGACACGTGCCTAGTGATGTATCCCTACTGCATGGTTCTGTGGTGGCAGGCAAGGAGAGGCATACCCATCTGAGAGGGTCCCACTCTGTACACTGTCGTGTGTCCAATAATTCTTTTTCTTTCCCGGCCCACTAACCCATAATGTGGGGTAACCAGAAAGATCCCATGGCTAGTTTCAGTAGTGGACTGACTTTCCTCAGCTCTGCCTCAACAGATTGTTGATGAGCCATTTTGACAATAATTTCTTCTAGTAACAATTCAGGTTTATCTCTGCTGGAAACATACTGTATCCATTCATGCTTATAGGTATCAAACAAAGATTTTTTCTGTTGTTTTAAAAGATGTTCCAGTACTTTAACATTGCCTGATATTACCCAGGACATTTCATGTTCGAGTGATGACAAACTGAGAATTTGCATTTCAGTGCATCCCATAGCTAGGGCAGTCTTATTTATTTCTAATTACCTCTAAATCTACTACATAAGAATGGCCATACTGGGTCAGACCAAAGGTCCATCTAGCCCAGTAGCCTGTCTGCTGACAGTGACCAACACCAGGTGCCCCAGAGGGGGTGAACCAAAGACAATGATCAAGCAATTTGTCTCGTGCCATCCATCTCCAGCCTCTGACAAACAGAGGCCAGGGACACCATTTCTATCCCGTGGCTAATAGCCTTTTATGGACCTAACCTCCATGAAATTATCTAGCTTCTCTTTAAACTCTGTTATAGTCCTTGCCTTCACAGCCTCCTCTGGCAAGGAGTTCCACAGGTTGACTATGAACTGTGTGAAGAAGAACGTTCCTTTATTAGTTTTAAACCTGCTACCCATTAATTTCGTTTGGTGTCCTCTAGTTCTTCTATTATGGGAACTAATAAATAACTTTTCTTTATTCACCCTCTCCACACCACTCATGATTTTATATACCTCTGTCATATCCCCCCTCAGTCTCCTCTTTTCTAAACTGAAAAGTCCCAGTCGCTTTAGCCTCTCTTCATATGGGACCCGTTCCAAACCCCTAATCATTTTAGTTGCCCTTTTCTGAACCCTTTCCAAGGCCAAGATATCTTTTTTGAGGTGAGGAGACCACATCTGTACACAGTATTCAAGATGTGAGCGTACCATAGTTTTATACAGGGGCAGTAAGATATTCTGTGTCTTATTTTCTATCCCTTTCTTAATAATTCCTAACATCCTATTTGCCTTTTTGTCCACTGCTGCACACTGTGTGGAAGTTTTCAGAGAACTATCCACGATAACTCCAAGATCTCTTTCCTGATTTGTTGTAGCCAAATTAGCCCCAATCATACTGTATTTATAATACCTGTTCCAACACCAACCCCTCCTAATATGGTGTCTGCTAAATCTCGCTTGGTTCGACTATAGGGGCTTTGGTGTGTCTTTATAATTAAAATCCATTTCCCTTTATTTCAAAAGGAAGCAGCCTGACATGCCCAATTAAAAGGAGATACCATGCCTGTAGAATTCAGGGGAATCCAGAGGGTGGGTGAAATTCCCATCCAATGCCCCTTCTGCATATTGGTTCTTGTAAATATAGTTAAAATGCTTATTAATTCTTTTTTGCCTAATGCAGTATTCCCCCTTTCCAAACACAATTATCAACAATGCTAGCAATAAGACATCACAAGACAAGACATAAAAACATAATTTTTGTCGCGACAATAAATCCATGTTAGTTTAGTTGCTCTTCAGCTGGTACCAGCTTTTCTGATGTTCTGAAAGACAAAATAAAACATTTTTCTACCCCCGTGGGGGTGGTACATTATATCTTAAAATGCTTCTTTCTGTTACAAGTATTCTTGATGATTTTTTTATCAGCCTGCTGTTACCCAATAATTACTTATGCTTTTGTTTTGTAAACCATCCAAGCCTCAATAACATCCAGTCTTTGTGGGTTCCAGGTAAATCATTCCACTGCTCATTTATTAAATTAATGGGGTAGCATGCCTCAGTTTCCCTCTTTTACAGCAGACTAGGTTTGTCTGTGGAGCTCCAAATTTATTTACAGGTAGTAACTGAGAAGCTTTACTCTTATAGTGATTTTCCTTTACTTAGAGGATGGTGTGTGTGTTACCCCCTCTTAACGTCTGTGAACAACAGACTCCTTCTATAACAGCCAGGCCTGCATTCACACACAACTTTCTGGCTTGCTTTCAGATCCAAAGTTATAGACTCAGCCTTGAAAAGGGACACAGTGAAATTTGATTCTTTTCACTTTTAAGTTCTGCTTCTAAAGTACACAGCAAAAACACATTGGGTCTGATTTGTTACCCAAAAAATAAGAAATCCAGAACCCATGTTCATTTTGGGGGTTTTGGCTGTCCCAAATATTAGTTACAATTTGGCCTGTAACAAGATTTTGAACCTTATGAAGTATTGAGGTACCTGAAGGATTAAATACCAGAAGACAAGCAGCACCAGTCATCTGTCTGGCAAAGAGTGTCTTGTCAGTTTGCAACTTTACATGAAAGGGCATTATGTAAAACAAAACCAAATTAATTTATTTGAAACCTACAAAACAGATTTACAATGCATAGATTTTATTCCCTTTTATGCATTTAACCAGTTAAGTTTCAGTAGAATTCTTTATTGTCCCATTTAACTAATTTTAACAAAAGTGTCCATAGCCAACTATTTAAATTAGATTGTTTCTTTACACGTTGCTTAGGAAAGAGGCGGCAAAGAGACCAGAAGTCTTTTTTTTTTTTAAAGCAGGTTTTCTTCTTACACATTACAACAATTACTTAATTCCTTCCACACACCCACAGAAGGAGTCAACTTCTCACCTCCTCATACCTTTAATCACTTGCTTTGTTCCTCAAATGAAAACTTTTCTCATTCCTAGTAATTTAACTTTCCAATGCCTGTATTACTGCTTTCCCTTATTCCTTCTACTATGCCCACACAGGGCTCCAAAACTTCTTATCCCCTTTCACATGCTTCTTTCCTTCTTATGATCTGTACCTGATCCTGCTTGTCTGCTAAATGGCTCTTTCCCAGGAGCACAGATTTGTCCATTACTAATTTAGTAAGAAGGGTGGACTTTTCAGTTAGCCCCCACACCTTCTGGTTCCTTTCATTGGGTAAATCCAAATGTTTATTTCTACAATCAGCTAATATTTTAAAACTTCTTAGTACAGGTTTTTCATAACAGCCAAACAACAGCAATATATAGATAGATAGATAGATAGATAGATTAAGGTTTTGTAAACCAATCAATATTTTACCAATTTGCTTAAAAGATCTGCATGGTATTGTCAGACCATGGGCTGTGCTTAAACTTTTGCAATATTTGTTCAAAGATATAGTATACCTTTTCTCCTTTTCATGAGGTTTTTTTCCCTGAATTTTTGCACCAATGTGCCCAGTTTGTTTCACTAGCAATTTTAATCTTATTTGTCATGTACCCTTAAAATTCTATATGAGGGAAGAACGGAAACACTAACCTTAATTCTTTTGGGCTTGCCCCTCATATGATTGTGGTTACAATGCAGTGGACCCCATTTAATCTTTTAAATTTGCCAGGGCCACCTTTTCTATTTCTGTCCCCACTCTTCAGGCCCTGTGAAAGTGTTTGCAGTCATTTACAACAGGGGATGGTGCTTCATTCCTTTTCCAGGTTTTTAACAGTTTCCTTGTTTAATTTCTCATTTTCCTGCTTCACTTGTTCAAGCAAATTATATGTCTGGACAGCCTGTTACTCTGCCTGCAGAGCAGCTTTCCAGTGCTTGACAGTCTATGTTGTTTCCTTTATTTTTCTATTTCTTTTTATTTAGGAAGTTGGTATTGTGGAATGCTGTTTAAGCCATGTTATATTAATAGCAAATTCTAGTTTCTTTACTTTTATTCCTTTTTAAATCTCCTCTGGATCTCCTTCCCACTCAGGGATGATGTCCCACTCCCCAGAAGCAACTGCAGCCACTTGCTTATTGGTGAACTCTAACTTTTGCCATGGGTTCTCAATAATTAAATCACAACGGCTATGATCCAGAGGGGTTCTACCTTACTCCAGGGTTAATCTTATCATGCCCTGTAAAACTTGATTCTCCTTCTTTTTAGTTTTCCCCTTACTTTCTCCAGTTGTCCTGCAGCTACACTTAGATGACTCTTTTTTCCCCTCAAACTCTTGTTTATATGCTCCCAAATTAACCTGCTGCAGCGTATGCATGTGAGACTGCCACTGCCAAACCATCCTTCTGCATTTGTTCATACTTGTTAAAGGTATCTTTCCTTTACTTCTTAAGATCTCATATTTGCCCGTGCCAGCGCTGGGGCTTACAGATTCCTTTTCTCACTCCTGCTGCTGAACTTAACCCTCTCTGGGCTCCAAGAGACTCTGACCCCAGGCTCCAAGAGACTCTGCCACTTTGAAGTACCCCTCTGTTCTCCCCCCTTTGCTGCCTCTATCTGATAGACGCAGCAAGTGGGGGGAAATATCTAGTTAACTATCATGTTGACTATCCGATAAGCATGCACCACCACTTCTGGTGACTGGACACCAGTTCCGACTAGTGGGACCAGATTGTCATGGAGCAGTGGGGCGACCAGCAGTGGCTCTAGAATTTCTGCATATGGAAAGACATCTGCCTGGGGCTCTGCAAGTGGTTCTCTCCTGCCCTCTTGTGATGGGACACCCATATCAGAGCCACCACCTCCCCTCAGAAGTGGGTTACCATCAGCCTCTGGAAGTTTGCCATGCCGCACAGCTATTGCTCCATCGAGAACCAGTTCGGCGTGGGGAGATAGACTGTCATCAGGGTCATGCAGGTATGACTCTCTTACGATGTTTTGGGACGGTGGTGAACTGCTGGAAAAGGGTTTCCTATGGAAGGGGGGGGTGGAAGCTCCCCCTGGGAGGTTTTCCAGTCCTGGCTTCACAAAGCCCTGCTGGGGATGGGGTTAGTTGGGGTTGGGCCTGGTGTGGGAGGCAAGGGAGGTTGGGCTCAGGGACCTCCTGAGGGCTCTGGCAATCCTGTGATTCTCTGTTTGTCTCCTTCTATGGGTGGTGAGGGCCATCAGTATCATCCTGCTGCACAGGCTCACCTTCCTGGGCGACGTGGACTCCATCGTCACTGGCTTTACCGCCATAGGCTTCCCCAACTGCAGGGTGGGGGCATTGACGGCACCCACATCATCTTCCAGGCCTCCGATCACAGGGCATCTGACTACATCAACTACATCCGACTACATCAACTACATTTTCCATGGTCCTGCAGACCGTCGTGGACCACCATGGCCATTTCACGGACATTAGTGTCGGGTGGTCGGGGAAGGCACACAATGTCTGCATCTTTAATAACTCCAGCTTCTACCAGAAGATGCACGCTGGCACTTTTTTCCCCGACTGAACCATCAGGATCGGGGATGTGCACATCCCGGTGTGCATCATGGGGAATGCTGCTCACCCTTTGCTCCCCTGGCTAACGAAGCCCTACCCGGGACACCTGGACCCCATGAAGGAAAGTTTTAACATCAGGCTCAGTAGGTGGCACATCATGGTAGAGTGCATCTGCAAGTGTCTAAAAGGGAGGTTCCGCTGCCTCCTCACCCACCTGGACCTCTGCAAGAGGAACATCCCCCAAGTGGTGGCGGCCTGCTCTGTCCTCCACAATATTTGTAAGAATAAGGGGGAGATGTTTCTGCCAGAGTGAGGGGCAGAGGCCGAGCAGCTTGCCATGGCTTTTGAGCAGCCATGCATGGCTGCCATCCAGCAAGCCCATCGGGGGCTGTGCGCATCCAGGAGGGTTCTGAGGGAGAGTTTCAGATAAGGACACCTGTGACACTTTCCCTTGAGCCTCCCCACAAAGGGCCTCTGCAGTGTCCCCAGTGTCCCTTTCCTCCTTCATCCCTCCCTTCCCCTGCCTTCCTTTCCTCCTCCTTCCCCCACCCATCGCCTGCAGATACAATAAAGCAGACTTTTTGGTTTGGAACAATGCACTTGTTTTTTTCTTTAATTTGGGGTAATGAAAACTGGGGAAAGACCCTGTGAGGAAGGGAAAGGAGAGGCTCAGGGATGGGGATGGGAGTGGCTCCTGCCTTGGATAGTCCTACTGCCTCTTGTGTGGCACCCTGGGTGGCCACAAGGGAGGATTAGGGGAGAAGCCAGAGTAGTGGGAGCAAGGGGGGCTGCTGCTTGACCACTAAATGGAAGCAACTATGCATTTGATGGTGGCTGAGTATGCTGCACACATGCTGCAGGTCTTTTGTGCCAGCTCCCACCAGGTGGTAAGGCGAAGCACCTGGTCCACTTCCCACAACTAGTCCTGCCACTCCAGAGACTGCTGGGGGCTACGCAGGGAGGAGATGTGTTCCCACTCCAGGTCCTCATGATCTTGTCTGCGGTGGTGAGGAGGCTGGCACAGGAGGTATTACAGGCGGCTCACTCATAGCTGGTCCACCTGTGAAGAACAAAGAGAAGGGCAGTCATCCCAGGAGACAGTTTGGCATGAAGCCTTGCTCTCATCTCTGAGCCGACAACGAAAGGTCTCGTGTCAGAAGGTGATGTGCTTGGAGCTAGGCCCCTTCCTGCAGGAGCACATATGTCCCCGGAGGGAGTCTCGCTACCCCAACGTCCTGGGGACAAGCAGGGCATGTGAAGGT